>JAQQAF010000003.1:21075261-21155430 GCA_029747655.1 Ensete ventricosum | reverse complement strand
GTCCTTTCCTCCGATGTGGGCACAATCATGTTAAGGACATTTAGGATTTTCTTCTTCGTGAGAATAATTCTCAAATTATGGAGCCTTTGGACCAATGAGGCGGTTGGTATCAAGTATGCCACATAGGGGTTTTACAAGCGACAAACAAGATATAGCGAAAATAAATAACATGTAAATTTTACAGAAAATACTAATTAAGATATGGACTTCTATCTTAATATATTCCCATTATTTTCCTAGCGAATCCCACAACACCCTCGACACGTGAGACGAAAGTCTCCGACAGACTCCTAATGGGGATCGGGATCCATTTGGCATCTTAGTGCAATCTCGAGGGACTCAACCAACTACACTAAGCCCAAAAGGTAGACAACTCTTGTCAATCACAACTCCTTGTGATTTTCGTCATGTTCGACCTTTGCATCATCATGGACTTTGAAGTGCAGTTAAGTCATCACCATCATTACAAGATGAGTCCTTCATAGGTGTGCTCAAACCAATTAAACTACTGAATAATATCTCCCTTGAGGTGGATGGTAGCAATCTCCACCCGTGTGGCATCGGCGGTTCGGTAGAACCGAAAATAGTGCTCCGCGCGCGAGATCCATCCAATCGGGTCTCCTTCTTCCCATCTAGGGAAGTCAACCTTCATGCGTGGATTGTTGGTATTAGAGATGATGTGTCCATGTTCTTGAGGATCATCTCACCAATCTGAAGTTTCTCCTTGTTGTGATTTCCTGAGGCTCGACGGTCGGCCAATGCTGAATTCGGTGAAAAGGGATCGCATCTTCTCTTCCATGCAGCTTTCAAAGGCTTCAAACTTTGCATTGATAGCCTCCTCTGATGCCATAGTATACGCCTCTAGATCTATAATATTGAGGTCATTTTTTTGTTGCCGAGTTAGTGGCATGAGAATTTTGGAGAAGGGGGTGGCCGGTTGGAAGGTGAATCGGTTTGGATGGGAGTAGGATGCGGTTTAGGGCTGATTTGTGTGGTTGTTTGGGTTCGGTTTAGGGTAAGGTTTAGAAAGGTTTTTGGTGAGGATGATAGGGTTTAGAGATGAGGAAAAGAGAGTCCAAAATCCCACAAAAAATAGCACTCAAATCTAATAGAATTTGGCAAAAAAAGGTGTTGCAATGTGCTATCCCGCCGAACATATTTTATGTCGGAGAAACAATGACTTCTTGACTTAAATTCCTGAGGAAATTTTAAGAAAATTATACATAAACCCTTGGTTCATATGTTAATATCAGTAAAAAGTTTGACAAAATTTTGGCAGCATAACAGTAGGGAAATATGGCAAAAGACGAAAGGCAGATCCTTCGTCATAAAATTTTAATACTACGTGACGGTGAAAGATTACACAAGAAAATCGGTTCCAAAAGGAGTTTTTTCCAAAAATTAATCCCAGATGAAAGCCAAGTTGATCTTTAGAATTGTATAAAAATTTCGGCTAGAAAGGTGAAGAAATAAATTGGTTTCAAGAAGCAAATAAGCGACTGAAAATTTCTACAGTGTTTCACCTTTGCAACAACGATAATGTTTGCGACAAACAAAATTTACAATGGATAAAATTTGAAAAAAATCTTTAATGTGTAAAATAAGGAATCTTGCAGTATTGAAGAGGCGTGGATGATAAAAATATACCAAATTTCTAGATCACACGAGGGCGACATCAGATAGATGGATCTGCGGCTTGGTGGGCGATAGTGGATGGAGGCGACGTCAAAAGCAATTATGGGAACTGCTTGGAAGATGGAGGCATGTATGATAGCTATAGGGCAGCAGAAACACGGCTCTGATACCAGATGATAGAATTCCAGAAGGAGCTCTATAGATTTTGACCCTTGAGGGGGATCAACCCTTGGAACACTGTAGGGGTTCCTCCCTCCTATACTCGACACAATGGATCAAAACCATAGCCTAAGGAGGTGCTTGCTTAAGTAACATTATCCCTTTACCCCTCCTATAGTCGATCTACCTTAATAGGAATAGGGGGTGGCTAGGTTGGCTTTATAGCCGACCTAAGCAGGGGGAAACCCTGGCCGACCAGCCCAGTAAGGGAGGCGACAACCACTAAGCCCTAAGGCCCCAATCTAAACTTTAACCATAATTCTTTATAGGATAGAAGTGGCTAGGTGAGGTTTTATTACAATCTCATAACGTTTTATTTGACTACTTCTAGGGTGATTAGGACTCAACTCTACTGGAGTCCTATCACATAATCTACTAAGCATTAGTCAATTGTGTGATAAAAGATACATTAGCAAATTTGAATCTAATGCTTGTATAATTGAAATACCATACAAAAATAGTCCTACGATTGCCTTAAGAAGCAATAATATGTATGCTATTGATATTGATGATTTTTGTAATAAAATGTGTTTATCGGACATAAATGATGATGCATGGATTTGGCATAGGAGATTAGGACATGCTAGCATGAAACTATTAAACTAAATCTCAACTAAAAATCTAGTAAGAGGAATGCCTAGCATCAAGTTCGTTAAAGACAAAGTTTGTGATGCATGACAACTAGGAAAATAAATAAAAAGTAATTTTAAATCAAAAAAATCAAATAATCACCTCTAGGCTACTTCAATTGATCCATATGGATTTATTTAGACCAATTGATATTACAAGCTTAGGAGGTAGCAAATATATGTTTGTTATTATAGATGATTATAGTAGATATACTTGGACCTATTTCTTGGCACATAAAAGTGACTCTTTTAAATGTTTTTCAAAATTTTGTAAACTTGTTCAAAGTGAAAAGAGTTTTATAATTTCTTCTATACGTAGTGATCATAGTGGTGAGTTTCAAAATCATGACTTTCAAAATTTTTGTTACTCAACTCCTAAAAATTCACAACAAAATAGAGTAGTAGAAAGAAAAAATAGGAGCTTACAAGAAATGGCTTGAACCATGTTAAATGAACATAGCCTACTCAAATATTTTTTGACCGAAGCCGTTAACACGGCATGCTATGTTATGAATAGGGTTCTCGTAAGACCCTTACTCTCTAATACTCATGAATAGTGGAATAATAAAAAACCCAATATTTCATATTTCAAAGTATTTAGTTGTAAATATTTTATTTTGAATGAAAAAGATGCCTTAGGAAATTTCGATGTAAAATCCGATGAAGTCATATTTCTTAGTTATTCCTCAATTTCAAAAGTTTATCATGTCTTTAATAAAAGAACTCTATTAATTGAGGAATCCATCCATATTATTTTTAATAAGGTTCCCAAATTAAAAAAAAAATAATTTTGATAATGATTTTGATTTTGATACTTTAATTTTAAATGATAAATCTCCTCTCCAAAACAACTTGGATGCATATACTTCTAAGGAATCCTTACCTAAGGAATGAAAATATATAGATGCTCATCCTAAGGAGTTAATAATAGGAGATACATCAAAAGGTATTCAAACTCGTTCATCATTTAAGAATTCTTATGCTAACGCCATATTTTTATCTCAAATTGAACCATAATGCATTGAGAAAGCCCTAAAAGATGATTCTTAGGTTATTTAAATACATGAGAGTTAAACCCATTTGAGAGAAATGAGGTGTGGGAGTTTGTTCCTAGACCTGATGACCGTTTGATGATTGATACTAAATGAGTCTTTAGAAATAAGTAAGATAAAAATGGTATTGTGGTTAGAAACAAGGCTAGATTAGTGGCCAAAGGTTTCATCCAAGAAGAAGGGATTGATTATAAAGAGACATTCGCTCCTGTGGCTAGACTTGAAGCCATAAGGATGCTCCTCCTTGCTTTGTCTCTTTTAAAAACTTTAAGTTATTTCAAATGGATCAAAAGTGCTTTTCTTAACTGTTTCATTTCTGAAGAAGTTTATGTTGAACAACCCCCTAGTTTTGAAAATGATCTTTTTCATAATCATGTTTTTAAACTATCTAATGCTCTTTATGGATTGAAACAAGCCCCTAGGGCTTAGTATGAAAGACTTGGTATGATACCATATTATTTTTTAAGCATTTTAAAAATGATTTTACAGTTATTTAAATTTATGTTGATGATATTATTTTTGGTTCAACAAATGAATCCTTATGTGAATCTTTTACCAAGAGTATGAGCCAAGAATTTAAATTGAGTCTAATGGGTGAATTAATGTTTTTCTTAGGATTACAAATAAAATAATTAAATGATGGTATCTTCATAAGTCAAACTAGGTATACCTTAGATTTGTTAAAATATTTTAGTATGGACAATGCTAAGGTCATAAACACACTCATGAGCATTTCTACAAAATTAGTCTTGGATAATGAACGTGAAAATTTTGATCAAAAAACATATAGAGGAATGATAGGTAGTTTATTGTATTTAACTGCTACTAGATCAGACATAATGTTTAGTGTTGGATTATATGCAAGATTTCAATTCATCCTAAATATTCTTATTTTAAAGTAGTTAAACGAATATTTAGATATTTAAAAGGAACTTACAATATAGGTTTATGGTATCTTAAGTCAAAAAACTTTGATTTGCTTGCCTATGCGGATGCCAATTTTGATGTTGTAGAATAGATAGAAAGAGTATAATCGGAATATGCCAATTCTTAGGACATGCTCTTAAATCTTGGTCTTCCAAGAAATAAAATTCGGTTGTATTATCTACAGTTGAAACTGAGTACATAGCAGCTAATGCATGTTGTGCATAAGTTATTTGGATGAAAAACACCTTAGAAGATTATGGAATTCACTTGAAAAATATTCCTATCAAATGCGATAATACTAGCGTAATATGTTTAACTAAAAATCATATTCAACACTCAAGAACTAAATATATTAACATTAGGCATCACTTTATTAGAGATCATGTAAATAATCATGATATATCTTTGGGATTTATTTACACTAACCATCAATTAGCTGATATTCACTAAGCCATTAAATGAACAATAATTTGACTTTACTAGAAGAGAGTTAGAATGTTAAACTATCCAAATGCATGATTTGATATTTTTAAGATTTATTGAGCTTTTGCTTAAAATTTACATAAAATAATTTTGAATACATGAGTAGCTCTTATTGTCTTCTTGGATTTCCTGATTTTTTGAGATCTCTTTCAAAATAATTCTTGGATTCATGAATATATTGATTTATTTTATTTTGGGATATTTGATTTTTGGATCTTTGACACCCCCCTCCCCTTCTTCTTCTTATATTTTATTTACAAAGGGGAAAAAGGTAATTTGAAATGAAATGGATTAAACTATATTCTAATTTTCTTCTTATTTTACTAAGGGGGCGAAATGGACTAGATTTCTTTCTTTGTGTAATGAATATTTATGATAAATATATTGACATATGTATTAAACACTCAGTATTCAAATATATGATGAATATTTCTCCTTTTTTATAACAAAGGGAGAGAAATGACATGATTGATAACATATGATAAGTGTTGTGTTCGAAATTTTATCATGAACATTTGTTTTGAATAATTGTTGAATATTTCTCCTTTTTGATGACAAAAGGGGAAGAGATAGTATATTGATGACAAATGATAAATGATATATTTGAATATTTTTTATAAATATTTAAAAATGATAATATTCAAATGATGGATATTTGTGATAAATGTTCAAATATGAATTATACATTTATCCTTTTTGTTGATGACAAAGGGGGAGAAATGATATAGTTGATGACATAATAGAGATATTTTGAGATCTTTGAAATAGTTAAAAAATTTATGATGACATGGTTATATTGAGAATATAATGATTGAAACTTTTATGTGATACTAAGAAAATGAATCTCTAAAAATTTTATCATGTATGGTATCATATATGGTTAAATAGCGAAAATTGTCAAAATGCTTGAATTCAAAAGTGATGGTACTTTTGAATTTAAGTTTGTTGTATTTATCCTATGGCACATACATAGGGGGAGTTACGGTTAACTCCCGTCATCAATTGGTTATCACCATAAATTAGTTATCATCATCAAAAAGGGAGAGATTGTTGAATCTTATATTTTTATGATGAAATCAATTGATGGGTTCTATGATCTAACTTGTGTGTTAAAGAAAATGATGCAGGACTAACTACGACAGTAAAGGGCAGTACAATCAAAATGTTGGGCCGGAGTCAAGTTCGAGTATCGGGTCGAGGTACGGACAATGTATGGGAGCTCGCCGAGAGTTCGCTGGAGGTTAGCCGAGGTTCGGACGATGTTGTCGGGAGCTCACCGAGAACTCACCAGAAGTTTGCTAGTAAGTTCGTCGAGAGTTCGCCGATATATCACAGACAACAATGTAAACAAGGTGTTCGATGAAATTCTCATGTTTGTCTGTGTCCTTCGATTTATGTACATATCTTGTACAGCAAGTAGCGGGCTTGCAGTAGGCTTAGCAGCCCTAGTTTAGTTTGCTTTGTGATCGATTTTGGCTTGTAAATACGAGTGTGTCTTGTAAGCACTTGTGGGGACTTCGGTTTGTAATGGACCATTATCCTTTGTGTGCAACCTCTCTGAGTTTGTAATGTCCTTGGGTGTAATTTGTATCTGGCTTTATAAAGTGTTTGTTTGAGTAGTTGCTTATGGATCCTGTTGGAATTGCTTCTTCTGGCCCGTTTTCTCTTTTGTAAGTCTAAGGGACCCCAGGAGATCTCGGGGAAGGCTAACCTTTATGAACGGTCACGCATGGGTACCGCACGGCTTAGGCAAAATTAGCTAAGCCTATGATAGTGTGGTATCAGAGCGGGACAAGCATACGTAGAAACACTCGCCATACAAATGTGGGGGACCTAGCGGGGCTATGTAGAGGATAGCCAGCACGTGCAACCGTTTGGGGGAAATGGACATTGAGATGTAGGGAAAGGAGTCGCTCAGAGGAGCGGGCATCCAGGTTTGACATTCAGAGGAATGGCCAACCTTTTGCGCGAGAGGCACCATGAGGACAAGCAAGCGAAGAAGAATGTGTAGCGCACAAAGATTGGGATGGTTGAGTTCAAGCTATAGCTCGACGTTGACAACCAAACTTGACAATGCTCAAGGTAAAGCGGGACGCTTGGTGAAAGATGAGACCGTGTAAAGTGGAAGGTGTTGCGTAATGACCGAAAGAGTTGTGCAAAGCTCACAGAGGTGAGGGGAATTGCTAACTCGAAGGATTCTGTACTCATGCAGGGGCTTGTACACGGATGACGGAGTGTTCGTGGCTAGCCTAAGGTGCGATTAGAACTCGACGCCATGAAGCATCAGAACTTTATCTTCGACATGGAAAGGATACGTCCGTAGGCGACTGAAGTGTGCAACAAGTTCAACATGTTGCTAGACCTTGAAGGGTATAATGGGGACTGTATCGGCGAAGAGTCACAATCTAGTAAGTGCATTTATGGGAGCAGAACAAGGCACAAGTTATTCAGTAAGATGAAGTAGTCTAAAGGGGATAGTGGTCTCCGAAACTTTCAGTGGGAAGAATGCAAAGAGGAAAGTTGCTCTAATAGGACAGATATCCAAGAGGGATAAGTCCTAGGTTCCAAAGAGAGAATCATGTGCAACAGATCGCACATATTGAGGAAGAGTTTCTCAAGATAATATCTCCACAGCTCAACGGACCGAGCGAGCGACGAAGAGTCATCGCATGATCTCGAATGAGGTAATATGTTGGTGGATGCATTCCGAGATCAATTGGGGGAGCAATCTAAAGCAACATCTTATGAAGGCACACTTAGAGTCGATGTGGAAATCGAACTTAACGGAGGACTGACCCATGGAATGGTGGACACGAGGGCCACTATCAATTCAATGCCAATCGAGGAATGGAGCAACCTGGGTGGAACTTGGTGAAGTATCCAAGCCGCATGAAGAGAGTCGACATAGAAGATGGAACATGGAGCGAAGGCACAGAGTTTTCCTTGGATAGAGGTCAAAGGCATGAACTCTTGTAGAGCAAGAGTAGGATCATGTCGTTCCATGGGTTCTTCATTCTGATGGGGCAGACTTATCTTGCATGGTGCCAAAGACGAAGGGGGCTTCGAGGCACATGCACCTTACCTCAGAGATGCATTTGACAGACTAACTAAGGTGATTCAACTTGCAGAGGCAAAGTTGGGTTCAGAAGACCTTAGCACGGGGCAAGAGGACGCAAAGGCTGGTACTCTTGAAGAATATGCCATAGTGTTACGATTCAAGTTGTCAGGAACAAGTGGTGCATAGCAGAGATTATGCTGGTAGGCGATAGAGGCCCAGGATCCAGACAATGGTGCACCAATTCTAGCGACGTCAGGGGACTTCAGGAGCTACTAGGCGACGGACTATCCTAGAGCTATGCTTCGTCCGGGTGTGACCCAAGAGTGGGTGGACGAAGGTAAATTACTAAGGGAGCGAACCAAAAATCAGAGATGGCGGAGGCCCTACGAGGTGTTGCCAGAGGCCACACATGGAGAAGTCATAGTTCGAGTTCATCACACGAGAATCTGTATGCAATGGAGATGTCACCAGGAGGCGACATGGTGCAGCAGATCGTGGTGGAATAGTTCATGGCAATACAACACATGCGATCATATCTCGTGAGGGACAGGATCATGCGGAGGTATGATCAGGGATAAACTGGATGCTCCACTTTGGTGTACGACACAACAAGAAGAAGGGCTATGGATTCATTGAGTGAATGTCGTGGTACCGCAGAGGTGGGTCTTTGTGTGTGCATCGAAGTTTTCATTGGATGAAAGCCTTAGTCATCAGCATATGGGGGCTGCATACCATCGAGGAAGAAGTCCAAGTGCAAGTACTAGTGAGTCCCATGGAGGAGGGTGTGATCATGTGAATGATCAGGAGCTACTGGGAGCTCCACTTCGGTGAACAATGCAACGACAAGAAGGGTTATGGATTTAAGGGTTGAGTGTCATGGTACCGCAGAGGCGAGTCTTCCATGTATGTGCAACGAAGCTTGCATCAGATGAAAGTCTTGGTCATCAGCATATGGGGGCTGTGTATCATCGAGGGAGAAGTCAGATTGCAAGTACCAGTGAGTCACATGGAGGGGGACTTGATTATATAAAGGTATGATCAGAGCGGCTGGAGAGTTAGACTGCTTAAGTGCTTATATTCGCTTAAGGGAGCCCGATAAGTCAGAGGACAAGGCCGAGTAAGTGAACGTTGCTACCAAGGAAGCTAAGGAGAATATAATCAGCGGGAGCCCTGCAACAAGATGGTAGAGGCCATGCCTGAGAGTTATAGTTTATCTTTCCATCGACCAAGGAGAACTGCTAGGAGGACACAGTGGTGTTGAAGCAAGTGGTCGAAAGGGGTGAGGAAGTGATGACGAGTCCAATGGGGTTCAGCTACCCAAAAGCAATGCACCGGTTAGAAAGAAGGTGGACTCGGAGGAGCACCACAGTGCCTTAGAGGCAGATCTACCGATCGCGAAGGAAGGGATACAGATGCAAGGCAACGGATAGTAGGGCTATGGGCTTGGCAGCATCATGGTACCGCAGAGGTGGGACTTTCGTGGAGTCATCGATCCCTTACTCTCATGGAGGGAGAGCATTGGTCGTAAAGGGGCAGAGGAGGTGGAAAATGCAAAGGCAAACTCCAAGTACCAAGACAGGGTGGAAAGGCAGAGGCTAAGGAACTTCATAAGACCGGTGTCGATGGGCTTCTCATCAAGATAGCCGAAAGTGAGGGACTTTGGATTGATGCAGAAGTGCTCGACCAAGGAACAAAGTAGGTAGTACGCGGTACTATACCTTTTCTACTCAAAGGAGTAGACGGCAAAGGTGATGGAGAAGACGGTACAATCCCAGAGGCGACCAGATCTATCAAAGACTTACTCCAAGTTGGGGTAAACTTTTTTTATGTACGACATAACAAGAAGAAGGGCTATGGATTTAAGGAGTGAATATCGTGGTACCGCAGAGGCGGGTCTTCATGTTTGCATCGGAGCTTGCATTGGATGAAAGCTTTAGTCATCAGCATATGAGGGCTATATACCACCGAGGAAGAACTCCAAGTGCAAATACTAGTGAGTCCCATGGAGGGGGGCGTGATCATGTGAATGATCAGGAGCTACTGGGAGCTCCACTTCGGTGAACAATGCAACGACAAGAAGGGTTGTGGATTCAAGGGTTGAATGTCATGGTACCGTAGAGGTGGGTCTTCCGTGTGTGTGCATCGAAGCTTGCATTAGATGAAAGCCTTGGTCATCAGCATATGGGGGTTGTGTATCACCGAGGGAGAAGTCAGATTGCAAGTACCAGTGAGTCCCATGGAGGGAGACTTGATTATATAAAGGTACGATTGGAGCGACTGGAGAGTTAGACTACTTCAGTGCTTACATTCGCTTAAGGGAGCCCGACAAGTCAGAGGACAAGGCCGAGTAAGCGAATGTTGCTACCAAGGAAGCTAAGGAGAACAGAATTGGTGGGAGCCCTGCAACAAGATGGCAGAGACCATGCATGAGAGTTACAGTCTGTCTTTTCATCGATCAAGAAAAACTGCTAGGAGGACATAGTGGTGTTGAAGCAGGTGGTCGAAAGGGGCGAGGAAGTGACGATGAGTCCAGTGGGGCTTAGCTACCCAAAAGTAAAGCATCGGTTAGAAATGAGGTGGACTCGGAGGAGCACCACAGTGCCTTAGAGCTGGATCTACTTATCACGAAGGAAGGGATGCAGATGCAAGACAACGGATAGTAGGGCTATGGCCTTGGCAGCACCATGGTATCGTAGAGGTGGGACTTCTGTGGAGTCATTGATCCCTTACTCTCATTGAGGGAGAGCATTGGTCGTAAAAGGGGCCGAGGAGGTGGAGAATACAAAGGCAAACTCCAAGTACCAAGATAGGGCGGAAGGGCAAAGGCCAAGGAACTTCATAAGACCAGTGTCGATGGGCTTCTCATCAAGATAGCCAAAAGTGAGGAACTTTGGGTTGATGTAGGAATGCTCGACCAAGGAACAAAGTAGGTAGTACGTGGTACTGTACCTTTTCTACTCAGAGGAGTAGGCGGCAAAGATGATGGAGAAGATGGTACAATCCCAGAGGTGACCAGATCTATCAAAGACTTACTCCAATTTGGGGTAAACATTTTTGCTCTTATCGGGCAAAACTTCTTGTATTCCCGAAGTTCAATAGCAGTGGGAAGGCGAATCATAGTAGCTAACTTAATGCAAGGAGTGTAAACACTTCTAGTGCTTCAGAAGTGTGAGCAAAGAGCGGGCGAATGTTAGTAACCAGCTCAGTGCATGAAGTACAAACTCGATGAGGCAGGCGAAATCGAGTAACCTTTGCCTTCTCAACTCAAGAGAATGGGTGAAATTGAGTACCCCAATTCTCTTAATTCGAGGAGGTGAGTGAAACCAAGTAACCTTGCCTTCTCAACTACTAAGAGAATTGGTGAAGTCGAGTATCCTAGTTCTCTTACCTATCCAACAGAGGAGCTCTGCATAAGTTCAGTGACCCTTCAAAGAAATCTTCTGGAAGATAATAGTTATCAAATCCTCACCATTGGTGATCAGTCATACTGAGAGTAGATTATCCACTTCATTTCCTAATTGAATGTCAATTGAAAGCGGGAGTGATGCGAACCTACTTAGAAGTGACAACTATACGTTGAAGAAGGATCAATGGGCAAACATTATGGAGGAAGGACCTCAAAAACCTTAAAGTCTACGAGGTGATACTCATCAAAGTTCCAACAAGCATCCACCTAGTTCAAGCAACATGAATACACTGTGATACTGGCGCATAATAAGGCAGGTCTTTTCCTTCATCAGAAGGATCCATGAGAACTAATAAGGATCAGCACAATTCAGCCAGCCCCACACTAGATTCAGTCATTGGTGAGTTGAAGCAGCATGGCGGATTAGAGTTTGACTACTCAACAACGGCGGCAGAGAGCAGCTGGGAGCCAAAGGGGCGTGTTACAACAAAAGTAGAAGATTAAAGATTCAGTAAAATGCGAGGAGATGCAGCGTCTATAGTGGCTTCGATGAGGATGTCAAAGGAATAAGTGGGGAGAATGTCACGAACAACAGTATAAACAAGGTGTTCGATAAAATTATCATGTTTGTCCGTGTCCTTCGGTTTGTGTACATACCTTGTACAGCAAATAGCGGGCTTGCAGTAGGCTTAGTAGCCCTAGTTGGTTTGCTTTGTGGCTGATTTTGGCTTGTAAATACGAGTGTATCTTATAAGCACTTGTGGGGACTTCGGTATGTAATGGACCATTATCCTTTGTGTGTAACCTCTCTGAGTTTGTAATATCCATGGGTGTAATTTGTATTTGGCTTTATAAAGTATTTATTTGAGTAGTTGCTTGTAGATCCCATTGGAATTACTTTTTCTGGCCTGTTTTCTCTTTTGTAAGTCTAAGGGACCCTAGGAGATCTCGGGGAAGGCTGACCTTTGCGGACGGACATGCATGGGTGCCGCACGGCTTAGGTAAAATTAGTTAAGCCCATGACAGACAGGATGTTGGGAGTTCGTCGGAAGAATACTGGAAGTTCGTTGGGAGTTCATCGAAGGAAATTGGGAGTTCACCGGGGGTTTATCGAAAAGATGTCGGGAGTTCGCCAAAGGGACAATCAGACAACGATGATTATACGTTGAGTGTCATAGTTAGCATCATGATAAGAGTTAATTTTACTAACTCAATTAAGAGCCCATTAGGCCTTAATTAGGACTGATTTGGACTTATTATAAAAGTCATTTCAGTAACTCAAGGTCAGATATGACACGATCTTCGAAGACATGATCTCCAAGATGACATAGTCTTTGAAGATGTATCAGGCGGTTGACCCACCTAAACTGGTCAATTGACCCACTCAGACACAGTCTGACAGACAGTGTCAAGCGGCTGAACTACCCAAAATGTAGTCTTCGAGACTAGCACATTGGGATCACTTAGAATTTAAATTTTGGCTCCGCTTTTGAAGCCATTTGGGGCCTATAAATACCCCACTCATTCTTGCTGAAAGGATGCAAGCAATTAAGAGCAAAAACCTTGTGAAAATACTGTTGTAATTAAAAGTTTCTCATCATTTTCATCTTATGTAGAATTTTTATTTAAAGAAGAGCTTAGAGACTTGTAAAGGTTATCTCCTAAACTTATAAAAGGAAAATAGAGTTATAAGAGGGTAGTCGATCTTCACCTATTGAAGGAAGATCAATGGTGGAAGCTGATGACCTTAACGGAGGAGGAATCAGGAGTAGAGTAGGTCACGAGATCGAACCACTATAAAATCGATTTGCTTCCTCTTCTTTGCTCTTCATCTTTATTGCTTTCTTATTTGACTGTCTATTACCTTTGCTTACACTCCTACAAATATCTCTACGTTAAATGCTTCTCTACACTTACACGCATCTTTATGCTTAAATGCATTTCCGATACGGTTTTTATTGAGTGAGTATTTGAATTGAAGTAAATTTTTTATAAGCACTAATTCACACCCCCACCCACCTCTTAGTGCCGCTTTGATCCTAACAAATTCTACCTTTCATCTTATTTTACTAAGGGGGAGCAAACAAATAAATTTTTCATGTGTTGAATGTTTAGGTATGTAATCAATACTTCTCATTTTGTTGATAACAAATTGGGAGAAACTTGAAATAGGATGAACATTTGTCTTGAAATTATTTGCTTAACATTTCACATTTTTGTTGATGACAAAAGGGGAGAAATGGTATATTGATGATAAATGTAGAATATTAATGAAAAATAATAAAACGAGTATTTTTCATTTTTATTAATAACAAAGGGGGGAAATGATTGATGATTTAATGGGGAGAATTAATGACTGATGACTTAAGGAGGAGAATTTTGATGTATGAATTTGAAATTAATATTGCTTCATGATGAAAGGATATATGTTTTGAAAATCTTTAATATATTGATGGTTGATGACTTAAAAGGAAATTTTGCTTGAAATTAATATTGTTTCACAATGTATGAATGTATGTCTTGAAAATCTTTGATGTAATGATGGTTAAGGAATTAAGGGGGAAAATTGTTGTATGGATATATGTTTTAAAATTTTTAAAATATTTATGAATGGTATCGTGCTTGAATTCGAATGTGTTAGGTTCTTTTGAATTCAAGTTTCTTTTATCCTATGGAGTTTACATAGGGGGAGTTAAGGTTAACTCCCATCATCAATTGGTTGTTATCATAAAAAAGGGAGAGATTGTTGAATCTCATATTTTGATGATGAAATCAATTGATGGGTTTTATTATCTAACCTGTGTGTTAGATATGAATGATGCAGAATTAACTATGACAAAGCAATATAATCAATATTGGGTTGGAGTCAAGTTTGGGTATCGGGCCAGGGTTCAGACAATGCAGTGAGAACTCACCGAGAGTTCGTTGGAAGCTCACCGAAGGTATCAGGGGCTTGCTAAGAGTTTGCCGAGAGTTCACCGAAAGTATCGGGGGCTTGTTGGGAATTCACCAGGAGCTCACTGAGGGTGATTGGGGGCTTGCTGGGAGTTCGTCGGGAGCTCGTTGAAAGTATCGGGGGCTTGTCGGGAGTTCATCGGGAGCTCACCAAAGGTGATCGAGAGCTTGCCAGGAATGCACTAGGGGTTTGCCAAAAGATGACTGAGACTCGCTGAAAGTTTACCGGAGATTATCGGGAGTTAAGAAAGTCATTTGACATGTTGGTCAAATTGATTGTATTTATATGCCTTAGTATGTCGTAGTTAGCATTGGTTTGGTTTAGAGTCTAAAATGAGTTAGATTTGTAAGAAATCCAAATTAACTCAATGTAAGTAATCGGATCCACTTTGGGTTGGATTTGAGCTCAGGTTGAGCTCATTTCGTTGACTTGGAAGAGGTAACAAGATATATGAGTTAGGAATACAAAAGTATAGAAGAAGTGGCTTTTGCAGGATTTTCGGTGGTAGTACCGTTAGTGCACGATGGTGGTACCGCCCAGGTTGGCGGTGGTAGTACCATCGTAGCCCTATTTTCATGGCACTTTCGGTGATAGTACCATCGACTTCAATGGTACTATTGCTTGTACCCCAGTTTTACGAAAAGCTTTGAATTTTAGCTCCAATCTAAAGCCAATTGGGGTCTATAAATACCCCCAAGTTTTTTCACTTGGAGAAGCAAGAGTGGTGAATGAAAAAGTGGGATAAATTTCTATTAAAGAGTTGTAAATTTTGAGAGCTTCCCTTGAGTGCTTCAAATTATAAATCGAGTCTAAGTGAGAAAAACTTGTAAAAGTTTCTCTCCTGAACCTGTGAAAAGGATATAGTGAAAAGTGTAAGAGGTTTGGTCTTCACCTATAGAAGAAGATCGTTTAGTGGACTCTGGTGGGCCTCGATGAAGGAGGACTCCGAAAAATGGACGTAAGTCAAGTTTTGACCGAACCACTATAAAATCTGTGAGCATCTCTACTCTTGTATTTTCTATTATATTTAATTATTCTTAATTAGTTTGAAGAAAGGCACGAGCATCATTGATATGAATGAGGTTCATTGTATTGAACCAAAAAAATTTCACTAAGAATTTTAAAATGATTGATATGAACGAGGCATCTTATGCTATTAGCATTTTGATAATCAGCGATATATCTCAAGGATTGCTTAGGCTATCTCGAAAATGATATATTGATCGAGTCTTGGAGAGATTTAGTATATAGTTTTATTTAATAAATGGTAAAAGTAAAAAAATTAAAATTAAAATAAGTATTTTTATGTATACGTAGTTGAAAGTCTATTATATACTCAAGCTTAAGCCATATCAAATATTAATTTATAATTAAAATCTTGGATAGATACTAGAATTACCTAGGAATGAAACACTAAAAGATTATAAAGAAAGTAATAAGGTATTTAGAAAGAACAAAGGATTATATGTTCACATATATAAAATTAGATTAGGTTAAAATGATTTTGTAAATTATCTCAATAATAGGAAATCCATCTTATGGTTTATATCAATATCAGTTAGAGGGACAACTTATAGAGAAAAATATATAATAATATTATTGATAATAAAAGCTGATTTTATGGCATGTTTTGAAGCTACTAATCAAGCTTTATAATTGTAAACTTTTATCTTATGGCTTAGTGTGATTAAACTCAATTGTCAAGTCGCTAAAAATACTTTATGATATATCGTAGTAGGTTTCTTCTTTTTGAATTATAAGTGTTATTACAGCTCTATGTATTATGGTATAAAGTACATGATGGTTAGAGAAAAGAGTTCAGAAACAAGTAATGTCAATTAAAAACTTGAGTTTTACTATATTGATTATCAATTCATTCACTTGAACTTAAAGTGTTTGAAAGAACATGTTATGATTGAGTTTATGAGCAACTCATAAAAGAAATGATAATATATATTTGACTGAAAATTATAATTAATATTCTTACTTACATACTTAAAATTATTTGTTTTTACTATCCTGTTCACTTTTATGTATGTATTGTTATATTATGATTGAATATGATGATAGGATTGTCTTTATAAGATAAATTACAGGGATCATTTTAGGCTATATTATGAATAACTAACAATATTGTGGTATATAGAAAGAAGTATTATATTAATAAAATACAACCATTATGACTCATATTGCTAGTTAGATTTAATATAATATTATTATATTTATTGAACTTATTAGTCTTTTTCTTTAAATTCATGCATGTATAAATGATTTTCAAATTTTAAAATCTAATTAGGTAAGGTTTCTTATAAATAAATTTTATTTATTTTTAATTTTATATCTTACCAATTAATTGGCTAAGTGGGAGAATATTGGATTATATGGCTTTATTTAATTATGTAAGATATATTATAGATATAATTGATTTTGATTATGGTGGCCAGAAAGAATATATAATTATGGTAGGATTCGTTAAGAGATCATCCTAATTACTTATATAAACCCTTTGCTCTTGGCTATAAAAAGATATAAGCACTTAGAGACTTAGTACGAATAATTAGATATATTGATACAAGAGATTACATATCTTCTTTCATCTTCCCTTTGTCACTAAATTCATCGATTAGATAGGAAGAGAAAAAAAGAATAATTTATATTTTATTTGATAGATTTTACTATTAAAATTTTAATATAATAATAACATAAGAATGATTTCTATGATTACAAGAACTTGCTTCACATCTATTGGTCCAGCTCATAGGTGGGCTTGGATTAGACATTTGGGCAAAGCCCAAATCTTATTATTGATTAAAAAAATAAAAAAAGGAAGAAAAACCTAAGTGGCTATGTGACAACGTAATTGAGAGGTGGCGGACGGAAACAACGTAACAGTGAACAGGAACAGCACAAGAAGAAGAGAGAAAAATGTAAGCTTTTGCAAGAGGATCGAACAGTAAAAACTATCATTTTTGACCCAAATTTTATATGAAGAATCCCTGAAATAAGCTCTACAATCTTAACGGTACTAATCTATGGTTTATCCTCTCTATTATAAATTTCTGATATACTCATTTAGTAAGTTCAAATCTTTCTTTTGTGAGATGCATATATGTTGATGATGTTATGTCATTAGTGAACCAAGATCTATGTTCTTGATGTTATTGTGATCATCTAGTTATTATGGAAAAGGTTTATTGTGAACCTATTATTATTATTGGTGATAGTGGAGGTTTAAGTGGATTACAGTCCCGTGATTTTTTCTACATTGGGTTTTTCACGTTAGATATATGTTGTCTCACTTTGTGGTTGATTTATTATTCTACTATTTATCTTGTTCTGGTTAATATTTACTTTTGATAACATGTTGATAATTTGGTGAGAAACTCATTTTGATACACAAAGAGGGAAAAGAATTATTCTACTTAATAGTTTTTCCCAACAAGTGGTTTCAATGCACAGGTTCTTTGGTACAAATTTTTCTTATATAATTGAAATGGACGAGTCAGATGGTATAATTAAATTAAACTCATCAAATTGTTCCACTTGGAGTCGAAGATTTGCTCTATTGCAAAGATTTGTATAAGCCCATCAAAGTTAAAGGAAAACCTTCTACCATTGATGATGAGAAATTAGAGGTACAGTATAAAAAAACTATTGCCTATATTAGAAGATAGATGAATATAAATTTGCATGATCATATTTCTGATGAAACTAGAGCTGATGTTGTTTAGTAGAGGTTAGAAAATCTCTTTGCAAAGAAGACAGTAGGAAACATAATTTCTCTCCTTAGAAGGTTTGTCAATTTAAAGTATAAATATGGTGGTAATATTATTGAGTAGATAAGCCTATTTCAGAGTCTTGCTAATAAGCTAGTTACTATAAAAATGAATATCGATGATGAGATGCAAGGATTGTTACTCCTCAGCCCTTTACTAAAAAGTTAGGAAACATATGTGGTGATAATTTTCTAACTTCACGATAGAGGGGACTCTAACCATATATATGGTTAAAGACAATCTGCTAAATGAAGATGCCAGAAGGAAAGAACAAGGAGAATCTTCTTCTGGTGCACTTACTATTGAGAAACAAGAAAGACATGGAAGAAGTCATAGCAAAAATCCATATAGTTATAGAGGAAGATCCGAGTCTAAAAGAGATAACAAGTGTTTCCAGTGCAACAGACCAAATCACATAAAGAAAGAGTGTAGGTTTTGGAAGAGAGAACAAAATGAATGAAAGAAAAATGAGAAAGAGGCTACAGTTATTGTTGAAGGTGATATTGTTATTATTTGTGATGATATATGTGTTAGTCTTGCAGCTCAAGATAGTAACTAGGTAATTGACTCTAGTGCTTCTTTTTATGTTACTTCTCATGGTGATTTCTTTAAATTTATATTATTGGTGATTTTGGTAATATCAAAATGGGAAACAGTGGTACATCTAAGATTGTGGATATTGGAGATATTTGTTTAGAGACTAGTACTGAGACCAAATTGATACTCAAAGATGTAAGACATATTCTATGTATTCGTCTTAACTTGATATCTGCAGGGAAACTTGATGATGAGGGATTTATGAACTATTTGGTGAAAGCAAATGGAAGTTCACTAAAGGTTCTCTAGCTGTGGCAAGAGGAAATAAGCATAACTCTTTTTATGTTATGGAGGCTAAGTTACACAAAGGAGAGAATAATATAATTCAAAAGGATGAAAGTATAGATCTTTGGCATAAAAGGCTTGGTCATATCAGGGAGAATGGACTTCAAACTCTTGCTAGAAAGCAGTTCTTACCAAAGTTGTAATGTACATCTCTTAAATCTTGTGATCATTGCTTAGCTTGAAAAATATATAGATTTATTTTTCATACTTATCCATCATCTAGAAGATTAAATATTATTGACTTGGTTCATACTAATGTCTGCACTATACAAATTAGAACTCTTAGATGTGCTATTTCTTTTGTTGCTTTTATTGATGACCACCATTCTAGAAAAGTTTGAACTTTTGCTTTAGAATCTAAAGATTAAGTACTCGATGTTTTCAAAGTGTTTCATGCTAGTGTTGAAAGAGAAACAAGAAGAAAATTAAAGTGTGTTTGAGCAGATAATGATGGTGAGTATAGGGGGTCCTTTTGAGAATTATTGCAAGTTTCATTAGGCTTGAGAAAATGGTTCTAAAACTCCTTAGCAAAATAGTGTGGCAGAAAGAATGAACAAAACCATTGAAGAAAATATTAGGTGTATGATTTCCCATGCCAAATTACCTAAGCCTTTTTGGGGGGAGTCTTTGAGAACTACAATTGATTTGATAAATCTTTCTCCATCAATTCCTCTGAATGGTAATGTTCCAGAGAGAGTATGGAAAGGAAAAGATGTATCTTATGATCACTTGAGAGTCTTTGGGTGTAAAGCATTTGTTCATATTCCTAAAGATGAGAGGTCCAAGCTTGATAATAAGGCAAAAGCATGCATTTTCTTAGGATATGATCATGAAGAGTTTGGGTACAAATTATGGAATCCATTGAACAAAATGATTATTAGAAGCATAGATGTGTTTCTTGAAGACTAATTATTTGAAGATGGTGATAATGTTGAGAAGCAAAATACCTTTGTTTATATTTCTTGGAGTTTGGGCCCAGTTCCTCCACCTATAGTTCATGATGATCATGGGAGAGATAGACAAGAAGATGATGGTGAGAATGTTAGTGATGATGCTTCTAAAGTTGAACCAGTTGAACCAGTTGAACAAACTGAGCAAGCACCTCCACCACTAGATGAGATTCCATTGAGAAAATTCACAAGAGAGCGACGACCATCTACAAAATATCCTCCACATATATTATGCTTACTGATAGATGAGAGACAAAAACTTACTAAGAAGCTATTCTACATGAGCATAAGAATGAGTAGGTTAAAACCATGTAAGAACAGATGAGATCCTTGTTTGAGAACCACACCTATGACTTAGTAAAATTACCTATAGAGAAAAAGCTCTCAAGAATAAATGAGTCTATAAATTGAAGACTGAAAATAATAGCTCACGACAAAGATATAAGGCATGATTAATTGTGAAAGAATTCAATCAGAAAAAGGGTATTGACTTTGAAGAAATATTTTCTCCTATAGTGAAAATATTCTCTATCCAAGTTGTTCTTGGTTTGGCTGCTCGCTTGAAGTTGAAAGTTGAGCAACTTGATGTAAAAACTGTATTTTTACATGGTGACTTAGAAGAAGAAATTTATATGGAGCAATTAAAAGGTTTCAAAGTTAAGGGGAAAGAAAATATAGTGTGTAAGCTTAAGAAAAGCTTATATGGACTCAAATAGGCACTTAGAAAGTGGTATAAGAAGTTTGATTCCTTTATGATAAGCTAAGGGTATAATAAAATCATATCTGACCATTGTGTGTTTACAAAGAAGTTTTCAGATGATGATTTCATTATTCTCCAACTATATGTTAATGATATGCTGATTATTGACCATGATGCTAGTAAAATTGAGAAGTTTAAGAGGAAACTAAGTCTTTTACTATGAAAGACTTAGGATCGGTGAGACAAATACTTGGTATAAAGATTCTTCGTGATAAAAAGACTATAAAGATTTGGTTATCTTAGGAGGCCTATACTGAAAAGGTTCTTGAAAGATTCAACATTAATAAAGCCAAAGCAGTTTGTTATCCACTTACAGGTCATTTCAAGCTTAGTTCAAAACAATATCGTACAAGTGAGAAAGAAAAAGAAAAAATGTCCAGAGTGTCTTACCCATCTGTAGTAGGCAGTTTGATATATGTTATGGTTTGCACTAGGCCTGATATAGCTTTTACAGTTAGAGTTGTCAGCTGATTTCTCTCTAATCCTGGGAAGGACTATTGGGCAATAGTAAAATTGAGATTAAGATATCTGAAAGGTACATCCAGGTTGTGTTTATGTTTTGGCATTGATAAACCTGTGCCAAAGGGTTACACAGATGCAGACATGACAAGTAATACTAATTCAGGAAATTCACTTTGGGGTTCTTGATGATGTTTGCAGGGGGAGCAATCTAAGTTATATGATTGTGCTGCTCAATCAACCACAGAAGTAGAATACATAGCAATTACTGAAACCTGTAAGGAAGCTTTATGGATGAACAAATTTCTAAAAGAATTGGGTTTAAAACAAGAAGGATATACTATTTATTGTGACAGTTAGAGTGTCATTCACCTCTCCAAGAATTCCACATACCATTCTAGATCTCAGCATATTGATGTAAGATATCACTAGATTCATGATGTGCTTGAGATGAAAGAATTGTACCTAGTAAAGGTGTATACCAATGAGAATGAATTAGACATGTTGACAAAGTCTTTGCCTAAAGATAAGCTTGTAGCATATAAGCGAAGAGCGGGCTTAGTACAGCCTACCATATGAGCTGGAGGGGGCGAATTGTTGGGTCCAACCAATAGGCGGGCTTGGACTATACATTTAGGTAGACCCCAAATTTTATTATTGATTAAAAAAGAAAAAAAAACCTAAGTGGGTGTGTGGCGACGTAATTGAGAAGCAAACAGAAATAACACAGTGGCAAATAGTAACAGCGTAGGAAGAAGAGAGAGAGAAAAAGAAGAGAGCAAAAGTAAGCTTTTGCAAGAGGATCGAATAGTAAAACTTCGTCAGTTTTGACCCAAATTTTATATAAAGAATATTTAGAACAAGCTCTATAATTCTAATTCTAATGGTACTGATCTGTGATTTATCATTTCTATTATGATTTTCTGATATACCTACTTAGTGAGTTTATATCTTACTTTTATAAGATTCATCTATGTTGATGATGATATATCATTGATGAACCAAGATATATATTCTTGATGTTATATAGTGAAGATTTGAGTAGACTACAGTCCCATGGTTTTTTTCGCATTAGGTTTTTCATATTAAAAATCTTGTATCTCATTTTGTGATTGATTTATTATTCTATTATTTATCTTATGCTGGTTAATATTTGCTTTTGGTAATAAGTTGATAATTTGATGAAAAACTCATTTTAACATACAAAGAGGAAAAAAAAATATTCTGCTTCAATAGTTTTTCCCAACAACATCTAATCCAATAAAACCTAAAAATGCAAAACCCTATCAACAACAACGGTGGTTTCAGAGAAATGAACAGGATGAACATGTTGACCGAAATATGTTGATTATCCAGAGTAAACCGTTGAATCTATTTAAAGCGTAGCGGATTTATCCGACTTGTGATTTCATAAATGCCACCATTTGGAAGTCTGAAGTGAGCTTACATTGATCTTAATTAGCAGATCTTATAACCGATGGAGTAATGCCGATTTTACGACTGTAATTTTATCAACCCCAGGTTGTGGAGGAACTTCTGTGAACTGAATCTGAAGAGATCACCCAGACCAAGCCTTCTTCCATTGTGCTTTGGTGGACAGCTTCGCCCTGCAGCAGCAGTTGCAGCACCGTTGACATGTAGAATAGTTTGCCCAATCTGGCTCCTCATGGCGTCGATGGTATGGCGCTGGACTGGGTTTCCTGATGCATCCATGACATAGAATGTGTTCACAGCCTGAGATCCTATCGTGGTGACTTCTGCCTGAGTAACTGACAGGCCATATTCTCTGAATATACGAGTGACATCCGACAGGAGGCCAACTCGATCTTGGCAACAAAACTCCAGCCTAATGCCCTAAATCGTGGAGCACTTTGCTTAGATTGCAGAAGGTCATGCATGGCGGGTTCTAGATCGTCAACAATTAATGCAGTGAGAAGGAACACACACACACACACACACACACACACACACATATATATATATATATATATATATATATATATATATATATATATATATATATATATACCTCTGTAGTTCTTCGCTTGATCGCAGTTTCCAAGCAATGCGCTAATAGCTTCCTCTCTCCTTCAGAGTTCACTGCGCATCCATCACTTTTCGTGATGTAGTATTCCTGCACCCATTCCAAAAAAGCAATCAAACAAGAATCACATCTGCCAAATTTGTAGGTCTACAAACTGTAATTTAATCCTTCAAATATCTATCTATATGGAGTGTCAAGGACTGCTCAATTCGTCAACTTTCCGGCAACGTTCTCTACTACTCGCATGTGATGTATAAATGAAAAAAATTATGATCATATATGGCAAGCAAGGACCAGACATTTGTGCTGAAATAAGCTCACATATGGAATGAAAGGTACTGCAGTGTTAAAGGTCAGTGGAGAAACCTGATACGCTTGCGGTCCTTCTGCATTGATGGTTGCATGGAAGATGACATACTGCATGTCAGTGAAGGTGCAGACTGTATCGAAGACAAGCTTCGGACGGTTCTTGCTCCGTATATTGATAATTGTATACTCCTTCTGTTCCCAATTCTCTACCGTGACAAGGGGTCTGTTCTCGCCGCCGGCGTCCTCTTTCTCCTGGTCGGTGTCACCTTCGTGATACTGTTGGTCAGCAAACATCATCTGATGCAGCCTCCTCCCGGAGTGTGTTGGTTCGATGCAAATTGCTGTTCTTGCAATCTCTTTGTCTGTGTTTCCTTCGAGGACACAGTCGAGAAGGTGCTTTATCTCTGACAGCCGTTTGAGGTTATCTATCGGTTTTCCAGTGGCCACATCGGTAACATAGATCAACAATGCCATCCTTGAATTATGGGTCCAGGCCTCTGAGGCTACCACATTGCACTTCAAATCTGTGAGAACAGCAGAGATATCGGAGAGCAGTCCTGGCCGATCCCTCCCGGCGAGTTCAAAGATGGTGTGCTTCGCTGCAGCTTGGATACCAACTGAGCTTATAGACCGATGTCTTAGTGCTCTTGCTTCAAGGGACTGATCCTCAGTCAAAACAAAATAGATTCAATAATTTGAACTCAAATTAGCAGTATTCGATGTGTGTTTGCAGATTAGAAAACAGCTTAGTCTAATCGGATGCTCAAGGAGAATTGATGAATTGAAGGATGAGACCTCCTTTTGAATGCACAAAGTTCCTAGTATTGGTGAGTTACTCAACTTTACCTCCTCAATTTTAGCAACGACTTCTATATCTGAAAGCTTATTTCCATCTTCGTCCACAACATGGAACACTGCAGAAAAGAAACAGTCTGAACAAGAATACACACAAAGATAAATTTGAAAGAGAAGCGCAAGTAGAATTCGAAACTCACCATCCATGAACCATCTTCCATCGGAGGTAATATAAGCCTTCTTGATGTTGAGCTTCATATCAGAGAAGACTTGCACCACTTCCAGCAAGCTCCCTTGCCGAGTAGCACTGTGTACCTGCATCCGAAACCGAAGAAGAGAAGAAGTGAAACCAATGGTCACAAGCACTCTAGAGAAAGAGATCCAAAAGAACCAAAGCTGACAACAGACCAACCTGGACCACCGTTACTTCGCTACTGAAAGTATTGTCAATGGTAACTCTGCAAAGACCAAAAACATGATAATTATGATTATTGGTTAATAAAAATAAAGTCTAAATTAAGGTAGGATTCTCGAGCATATAACTTTGTTGAGAGAAACTCTCCTAATTATTTATTATAGATCCTCTAATCTCATCTATAAATAGATATGACATGACATGATCTCTATAGGACACAACACTACAATAAAAAAGAACATAACATAATATGTGACATAGTTAATAGAGACTATATATTTTATCTCCATCTTTCTTAGTCATGTGAACCAGTCAATAGGAGATTATAATTTCACTCTCATGTTTTTATATTCTTGAATCCATAGATCATAATGGTCCTATGAAAGAATAGGAAAAGAATAGAAGGTGAGTCTAGTTATCTTTGCAAATTGAAATTAATACAGATCTTGGATTCGATGATGGCACACTTGTAAATCAGATAAAGCTCTTTTCTAAATAGTAGCATCAAAAGGTACACGTTGTGAATTTGATCTAATGTTATTTAAGTTTAATCTTGGTATTAAAGTTTTTTGCATAACAGATAGTATATTATAGACTTTATGCTAACAATTAGTATCAGGGTTATGGTTTTGAAATCAATTACTTTTGGATCTATTTGTTAGCATCTTTTGCTCATGAGAAGATGTTAATCGATTTTTATTTACGATGCATGAATGATTCATTAATATTGTCAATCTATTTTCTTATCCAATCTATCATATTGTTTGCTTGCGAGCGGTATACAGTTTTTTGTATTTGATCGATGGATTTATTGTTTGTTGTCAGAGTTGTTGAGGGCGACAATCTTTGTTAATCACTTGTTCAATTATCGGCAATAGTTGTGCATCGTCACTAGGTACGACGACTATAGCAGCATCATTGTTGCTTATATATAGTCATTTTTCATAATTTATTATATTTCTTCTTAGTTTGACTCATTTAAAATTTGATTAAGGATAAATTGAAACTTAAATAAGTCGACTAGTATATGTGTACAAAAAAGTTAAAATTAAAATGGAAAAGACTCATGATATTTTGGATACTACTCAAGGAGTAGGTAATAATAAAAAAAAGTTGAAGCATAAGTCACCTGAGTTTATAAATACTATATAAATTAATAAAAAAAATTCATAATAAAGTGTTACTTATGTAGCAAGGAAAGTTATGTAAAGAAGAATTATAAGATTTAGTTTGAAAGGAAAATGTATAAGTCTGGCCTGGTTTAAATTAAATATTATAAAAATTATTTTTTAATACTTGATGGATTAATTTTGATGCTTCAACATATGTTACCAATAATAGAGATTCATTTTAATATGAAAAACCAAAAGAGAATGAAATATTTATTGTAATAAGAAATCATCTTAAAGTGAAATCCATAATAGCTTGTAGTTATCGGCTATGCTTAGAGATAATTCATTTGATGGATCTTGAGGATATATGTTATGTTCTTACAATTCTGAAAATTTAAGTTTGTTACCTAGAATTGTTAGAATATTATTTCTATTTTAGTGATTGTAAACTTAGTATGATTTAATAAAAGTTAATTTTTTAATTTTGTATGATAGTTTACATAGAATTGATATGAATCTTGAGTTTACAATGATCCTATAATTAAATATTAAAATAAAATATAGTTTCATAAACTCCTTGATATTATACTTATATCTTTCGATCACTCTATTTTTTATCTTCTTAAAGAGAGACATTTTATCTCCATATAGATAGTCTATCGAGATATGATTATATATATCTAATCATATAAATTCATAGGTCATTGACACGAAGTGTATATAAATAAGGTTGAGAGACAATTAGATAGAAAAGTCAATATTAGCATATTTGGCAGGGGTGATAAATTTTATGGTATTTATAATAAACTCAATTATATTTTTTTTTACTAGATCCTTAAAAAAATAGGATATATGTACTCAGTATGATTTACCAGATGTGTCATAGCAGAAAAGGATTGCTGAAAGGTACTCGTACTCTTAAAGATATAATTAAGAGTATGATGAATTATTCTTTGTACCTGAATCAATATGAGAAGAATCTCTAAGGATAACTATATATATCTTAAATAGGGTTTATGGTAAGTAAATTTCATCGACTTCTTTTGAATTATGGATTGATAGGAAATCTAATTTAAGATATTTATATGTTTGGGATTGTCCTATAGAGATAAAGATCTTCAATTCACATAAAAGAAAATTAAATTTAATAATTATTTTTTGGACATTTTACAGTTTATCCAGAAAAGTTCAAAGAATTACATTTCTTATTGCTCTAATCATAGTACAGAGATAGTTAAATCTAATAATATATTATTCCTACAAAATAGCAAATCAATGGGAGTGAAAATCTCAAATTTTAATTTTGATATAGAGGAGATACAATTTGATACTCCTTTTTTACTTGAGAGATTGTTGTTACTCAAATCATTAAATAATTTAAAAAAAGTGAACAGTAAACTAACATTACTAAACTCTCACATAATATTGATATCACTTTTAATGGTCTTGTAGAATAATTATAATTGATAATTTTGAGAATATCTCAAAAGAAAAGGAATTATGTCATTTATGATTATTATGTGGTATATCTATAAAAATTATATTATAATATAAGAATTAAAAAAATCTTTTATTATTTTCACAAGTCATAAAAGGTAAATTCTGAAAGGTAATATGATTCAATAAAAAAAGAGTTAAAATTAATAATCAAATGGTGTCTAATAAATTTGTCAAATTGTCTAATAATTGTAAAAGAGTATTCGATAAATATTACTCAAGGACAATATCGAAGAATATAATAGTCAAACTTGTGATTAAAAGTTTTACTCATAAATAATGCATTGATCATAATAAGATATTTAGTTTTAAATGAACTCATTAAGAATCGTCATGATATTGATGACTCATTATGAGTTTGAGTTACATCACAAGGATGTGAAAATAAGTTTTCTGATTAAAGATCTAGATTTATATGAGTTACTCTAAATGTTCGCAGAGAAACTAAAAGAAATATAAATTTTGATATAAAAATTCAGAATCCATTTATGACCTTAAATAAGCTTATGAACAATGATATATAAAGTTTCTTGATATCATTGATTTCTTCATATTTAAGAAAAATAATATTGATTATATTTATACTTGAAGATCAATAAGAGCAAGTTTATTGTATTAGTCTTATACGTGGATAATATTTTACATTGCTAATAAAGTTCTTGCTAATAAGATGGTTTATATGAATGAGACATATTATATTATTAGCATTTAGATATTCAGTCTCAATGATTATTAAGACTATCTCAGAAAGGATATATTGACCAAGCCTTAGAAAAGTTTAATATATAGTTTTGTTCAATAAATCATAAAAAAATTTAGTCAAAACAAGTGCTTTAAAACGACTTGAAAAGAATCAGACAAGAAAATATTATTTATATATATGCAGTTGGAAGTCTATGCTCAAGCCCATGTCGAAACAGATATCAGTTTTGCAGTTAAAATATTAGGTCGATATTCAAGTTATCCAGAAGTGAAAACATTAGGACTGCAAAGAAAAATAATAAGATCTGGGATGGACGATTATATGCCCACATATATATAATTACATCAATTTAAAATGATGATAATTTTAAGTGTTTGATTTTAAAAATTACCTCGATAATAAGAAGTCCACGTTACAGTTTATATCTAATTCAATCAGAGAGGAAATTTATTATTATATTATTAATAATAGAAGTTGAATTTGTGGTATGCTTTGAAGCCACTAATCAAATTTATGATTATGAAATTATCTCAGGATTTGGTATAGTCAAATTCAATTAATAGGTCGCTAAAGATATTTTGTGACATATTATAATAGTTTTCTTCTCTAAGAATGACAAGTACTATTTTATCTCTATGCATTATAGTATAAAGTACTTGGTAATTAGAGAAAATGAGTTTAGGAACATCTAATGTCAATTCCACTATTTGGTTGCTGATCCATTTAATTAGGAATTACAACTTAAAGTGTTTTAGAAAAATATGTTCTTGTGATTTGTTTTGTGAGTAACCCATAAAAGATATGATGATGCATATTTGAGTGGACACCATAATTGATATTCTTACTTATGTCCTTAAAGTTATTTGTTCTGCTATCTTGCTCACAGTTATGTATGTATATATTATGGTTGAATATAGTGACAGAATTGTCTTGACAAGATAAATTACAAAGGTTATTTTGGACTGTATAAGGAAAAATGTAACAATGTTATCATACATAGAAAGAAGTATGACATTGATTATATACAATCGCTATGACTCGTATTGCTAGTGAGACTTAATATAGTATTATTATATTTATTAGACTTATTGGCCTATTTTAAAATTTAAGTATGTGTAAATAGTTTTCAAAATTTTAAAATCCAATTGTGTAAACTTATTTTTAAATAAATTTTATTTATTTATTTTTTGATTTTGAATCATTTTTGTATCTTACCATAATAATGGATCAAGTAGGAGAATATTAGATTAAGTGATTTTTTAATCAAGTAAGATATATTATGAATTATGATTGGATTCGGATTATGGTTATTGGCCAATAGAAAGGAAGTCTAACTTAAGGCAGAATTCTTTATGTGGCACCCTTGATGGAAGAAACTCTCATAATTATTTATCCTAGACCCTTTGCCCTTGTTTATAAATAGACAAGACCTCTTAGGTCTTAGGGACATAACACGATAAAAAAAAAGAACATAACACAATACATGACATAGTTAAGAGAGATAACATATCTTCTCTCCATCTCTCTTAGTGACGTGAATCAATCAACGAGAGATTATAGCTCCTCTATCATGTTCTTGTGTTTCTAAATTCATCGATCATAGTGGTCTCCTATAAAAAGATAGGAAGAGAGAAAAAGAATAGTCGAGTTCTCATTTGAGATTAATATTATAATAGATCTTGGATCTGACGATGCATGTCAGATCAGATGAAGATTTTTTTTAATATCAATATCAAAATGTATGTATGGATCATGAATATGATATAATATTATTTAATTTTTAATTCTGATATTAAAACTTTTCATATGAAAGATAGCATATTATATATATTAAGAAAAAAGATAAAAAAACATATATCTTACCTTGGTGGGTTCATTCGAACGACCAGCTTCTCATACTCATCGGCAACCTCTCTAGAAATATACCCACAACCCAACATAGCTGAAAACCTGAGGTACAATCCTCTCTGAACAGATAGAGACTCCTCCTCTCTTCTTTTCTGAGCACTTCAAACTGCCTCGCTTTTTTTGTTCTCCCGTCGTATTGTCTCTCCTTATATATTTTTACTTATGGGTGGTAACACATGCATCCTCTGCATGTGTAGGTTTACCAAAAGAAATGTGTCGATAATAATAGGGAGAGGAGGGAGGAGTTGTCCACGCCCCTTTCGAGTATATCTTCCAATCGTACATTGTCGTCATTTGGGTTCGGTTCCCTCACTGCCCGAGTTAATTCCCTTCCATATCTATATGTACAGCTTTGTGGATCACTTGGGATTTGGGTAAGAATCTACCGATACTTCCCCCACCATCTTTCTTAGGTTTACTTGATTGGAATCCTCACGTTCTTTCCTTTCCATGAACCCGCCAAAGACACTATCGAAAACATAAATTTTTATTTATTATATTGGACAGTTCAAACTTACCTTCACATCCGTTCCATTTGGTCTTCTAATAATTACACGCTTCTAATTCGGATCTCACCATTTTTGGTTCTTTCCATCATTTTCAGTCTCGTTCTGCTTTACAATTCCAAACACCAATAACAAAAAAAAAAAAAAAAATGGTGCAACAATTTTTCTCTCACACACACACACACACACATATAATTTAATATAATTTATTTTTGATATTAAGATGATACTTTTTTATATTTTTGTATAAATTTAATTTTTCAAGGGTCAAATTAGTAAACAAACTAATTTTAAGAACTTAAAAATAAAAAATAATGGTCGTATAGACCGTTTTAAATTTATTTTTAAGTTATCTAAATATTTATAAATTTTCTTTTTAACATATTATTATTATTATCATATTACTTTGACTTTATAGTTATATAAATTAGTTGTAAATTTATTATTTAATAATTTATTATTCTTATTTTTATTTTATAAAAATTTAGGGCTCTTTATGAAAATTTTTAGAAGTTAAAGTTATTAAAAATTGAAGTGCTCTATCAAAAATTTTCAAAACTAGGAACGGTCTAGGAGAATTCACCCTTCTTTAATTCTCTTGCACTACTATTAAATATCACTCATGTTATCTTATTATCTACATCTTAGTCAATTTAAGCATCATTATTTATCATCTTTGAAATAAGAATATCTTTAGAATAACAATGAAATAGAACACTAAGTACACGAACTATCAAGAACGGATTTATATATCATGTCAATTGTTACAACACATGTTAATTAAAATGTTAATACATGAGAAAAAAATTAAATAGCTAAAATACCATGATGAATCGGCGTCAAATGGGTCGAGGATTATGTTGCGTGTGACCCACATTGAGCCTGTCCTCATGCTAAGTGATTTGAGCCCAAGCCACTTAGTCCATGCTTGACTCGGATCCGTAAATGATCTAATAGAGATTGGGTTTGGCACGGAGTCACAATAAATTAATTAGAATAATAAACATAATAAATTCAACAAACCTTTGTTAAAAAAATTAAATCATAAGATTTAAATAGAATTGAAATATTTCAAAATCAATAAACAAAATTAATTCGTAGATATCAGATTCAATAATTTTTTTCGAGAACTGCATAATGTAAATTATATATAAAAAATTCAAAAATAAAATAAAATTAATTAAAATCTTGGAAAATAAAGACAAGTATCATAAGAAGATAATAAATCTTATAAGGCATCTAATGGAAATAAAATGATTCAAATCTGATTAAAATAAAAAAATAATCAATATAAAGGTCCCTAGTTGCATAAAATAATAAAAAATAGTCTCTCAAAAATACAAACAAGATCCTTAAATTACAAAAAGTTCCCTAGTTTCTCCATAGAATCTCCTTTGAATTGTATATAGGATGACCGACAATAGATATATAAGAAACAAAGGAAGGAAAAAAAATAATATTCTAGGTATTAGACAAAAAAAGAGAGATTAATTGAAATTTCTAAAAATGAGGATACTTCTCAAGAAAAACCTAAAAAGAAATTATTTTTCTTAAAAATTTATCCTTTTTTTTTCCTCTTTCCATCTTTTATTATATGGACAGTCCAACATGATTTTTGTTAAGAAAGTATTTATGATATTGAGGATTAGCAATAATCTCACATTGAATAAGGTGGGATTGTATTGGATTCGGTCCACATCTTGATAAGTTTAAACTCTTAAATCAAATTAGTATTTAATCTTATATGCATTAACCCTGAAAAATTAGAGTCAGATTTCATCATTGATCTCATCAATTTCAACATGGAATCAGAGCCAAAGTTTGTAGTTGAAAAAAGAGATAGATGCTAACCGTAGCCAACTGAAATAGAAAAATAGATTGAACCATCTTACAAGGAAAAGAAAGACAATCGACCCAAATGTGAATAAGATAAAATGTTAAAGAGAAGTTTCATACGTGAGAAGTGAAGATTGAAAAGAGGTCCAAAAAGAGTCACATTGTTGAATTTAACAAACTTAACCTTTTAGATTGAATTGATGTCTAGTTATATACATATTAACGCTGACTAATTAGAACTCGGGAGTCATCATCACTTTCAACAATTTGGTTGTCACATGGACGTGGATAAGACGTCCTCCTCTCTTTAATTTGGTTTATTTGAAACCTCATGGAGTTCACCTTATCTCATGCATCTATAATTCTTCCAAATGTACACTGGTGATAAGAATGGCATTGTTCTTCACTGTGGATGCTAAATCAGTAGGCTAGAACAAAATTCACATATTAATTAAAATATACATCGACGACTTCATTTAAAAAGAGCATGAAAGCACTACTGGATGAAAGGGTTCGATTCAATATCCAGTTGGACAAAGCAGATTACTTACATCACCAACACAGTTCAAGAGTCCGTCTTCTTTATTCAGAAAACCTAACTCTGATGTGAACTGCTCCAGTTCTCAGATTCCGATCAAACTATCTTATGACAACTATTCTCATGCATCTATAAGTCTTCCAAATGTACACTGGTGGTAAGAATGGCATTGTTCTTCACTGTCGATGCTAAATCAATAAGCTAAAACAAAATTCACATATTAATCAAAATATACATCAACGACTTCATTTAAAAGCAATAAAGCACTACTGGATGAAAGGTTCGACTCAATATCCAGTTGGCCAAAGCAGATTACTTACATCACCAACACAGTTCAAGAGTCTGTCTACTTTATTCAGAAAACCTAACTCTGCTGTAAACTGTTCCATTTCTCAGATTCTGATCAAGCTATCTTATGATCAACTATTCTCCCTATAATGACTTCGTACACAAGGTTCCTGTAATATATGATTTAGGGAGGATCAATTTATGCACTGTAGAGGCTATTTTCTGATTCAGATACCAATGACTTGATATCGAAAAAGTAACACTATTGGATACCAAGGTCCACCTTCAATGAACCACCAAAAAGCTAAAGTTCTATATTAGGACAGGCAACAACATCAGGATCATAGCAATTTAGTTTAAACGAGTCGCATTTGAATGAAAAAAAAAACATCTTAATGAGCAGAGATCATTCTACAAACAACTAATAAGCTCAATCACACTTCAATCAGACTAGACACATTAACACTAGGAAGAAATTGAATATTATGTGAGGACTTCAGAAACATGAGTTTTTATTCCTGAGTTATGTAACGACATCTGACATGTGAGCTTACAGGAATTTGCTAAGGTAAAAGTTCCATTATTACATGGCTAAGAGCTTGAACTTGTTTCCTTGACATGCAGAATTGCTGTCTTTTTTACCCTACCTACAACACTGAGTCTTCTGCTTGAATGAGCCCAAGCTTTTATTCATTTGTGCTAATATTAGATGAGACTTTTAGTGGGTTTGAAATTGTTCCCTTGTCTATGGAAAAAGGATCAACAATTACTGTAAACAATCAAATCAAAATATTATATCAGTCTGGGGCTATGGAAGAGGAACCACATTTTCTAATCGAAATTTCATGGCCATCATCGACAAAATCTCATCAATCAGATGGAGGGCCAGTCACTGTAAAGTAGCATGCTCACCACTACCATCCTGTGTTCAACAGATTTAAGCATCTTACAATCCCAACCCATGTCATTGGGTCCCTGGAATCCTCGGTGACCTTGAAATTGGGAATGAATGGATGTTTTAATGTGCAAGTCACTTGACAAGGTTGTTTTATGCAATGAAGGTACCAATCCAGAATTTTGGCTTAATATTTTGTTTTGCAATCTAAATGATATGGATAAGCAGAAACTGGCTATGCCATATGGGTCATACGGAACAGGAGAAACATGCCTTAGATGATGGGAGATCAGACTCAGAACAGTGGAGAGGTGGTCAGATTCATCAAAAATACCGGTTAATTTAGTTGATTGAAGAAAATTTTAACGTGGATGGAGATTGTGAGCATAACAACAAAGAAGGTGGAGTTAGAGTAAAAAATAATAGAGATGAGCTGATTGGTGTTAAACTTGAGAGGTTTTTGAATGTTAAAGCCATGAGTGCAGAAGTTTTGGCAGCATCCCAAGTGGAGACTGATGAAAAAATTATGTTGTCAGTTATAATGGTAAAGGAATTACTCAATGAGTACACATTTCATGATGGTGATACACAAATGTGACCTACAAGTTTTAAGATCTTAAGCTGAGTCAAATTTAATATATGTAATCAGAATTCTTTTAATTCTCAACAATGTGGATGAATCTCATATCCATCTCTATCTTAATCATGCACATGAATGTTTTCAAATAGAGGAGGGTAAAAAGCCATGAGATGATCATCTAAGACACTGTTCTATGATCTAAAACAAGGAGTCCGTGATGGAATTTACAGTACAAGGAGAAACAATTTTGATTAGAGGATATACCACGTTTTTTCTATGATTGTTGTCATAATAATAGTCCTGATTTTTGGTGCTTTCTGTCTGTTTTGATCGAATCATCATCACGAAAAGAATGGGTAAGAAGAAATGCCTTACCCAACTACAGAGAGATTCCAATATATTCTCATACAATTAAGGCCACAAAGGGAAATCAACAAGAAACAATGAAAAAGTTATTAGAAAATATCCACCGTTTGCTGATCAAACTAATGAAGGTAAAGAGTTATTGATTCTTCATGAGTTCACTATGAGCAACTTTGAAATTCTGCAATGCCCATAACATGGTGATATAGCATCCATGTAACTTTAAGAAGTTCGAAAGAAACAACTATGAATGGATAAGAAGAAATGCTTTACCCAACTCAAGAGAGATTCCAATATATTCTCACACAATTAAGGCCACAAAGGAAAATCAACAAGAAACAATGAAAAACTAGTCAGAAAATATCCACTGTTTGCTGATTCAAACTTATCAAGGTAAAGAGTTATTGATTCTTCATGAGTTAACTATGAGCAACATTGAGATTCTGCAATGCCCACAACATGGTGATATAGCATCTATGTAACTTTAAGAAGTTTGAAAGAAGCAACTATGAAGTTATAAGAGCAGTAGATACAATACATGTGTTCTACCAGTCAGTCATTGCAAGTATTTTACGGCAAAATGGTTTTTGTAAATATCAAAAATAACGTAAAAGCATCAACATGCAGAAGGAAATTATCTCCCTAATTCTCAGGTTAAGTCCTCAAGGTGATTAATAAGAATTATAGGAAGAATGCCATTTTTTATTTGTGCAAACAAGCCAATCACAACTACGTCTGTACCGAACAGCAAGAACTATCAAATATGGCCAAAACTCTTATCTACACACCTCAAGGTAAAGAAGACTCCCAGTTTCAAGCTGACCTGTTCAGCTCTGCTACCATACACCTGCATGTTTCAAACACACCACAAACATCATTAGAATCCAAGAGTGGCAGTGAGTGCCATTCATAGAAACTAACAGGAAAAAATGCAACCTGAACATGGAGAAGTGAGGTTTGCAGAGAAAGGAGTGGCAGACAGATCGAATCACTCGTGAACTTGTTCTCTCTCTTTCACACACAGTAGAAAACCAATCAACTGTAAAGAAAATTTAAATTGACTATTCACTTCAGCTTAACACTGAAAATTTCTGCCTGGTAATCCTGCAATTCAACTTCCCTCTAGTCTTGTGACTCCTGTGAATCATCCTGTGCCAGATGACACTGCTGCTGTGGCTGCTGCAATCGTCCACTGCCATCAGCACCGGCTCCCAATCTTGCTGGTGTCATCTGCTGGTAGAACTGGCTCAAAGCTTGTGAATTCAGCACGCCGATATGCGCATCTTGTGAGAGACCGAGCTCCAGTCCGGGTAGCTGCTGCCCATGGCCGCCGAACATTGATGCGAAACTCATGGCACCGAGGTTGGTGCTGGGCAACTCCATTCCATGTAGTGCCATCCTCTGGATGAAGCTGCCCGCCGAAACATCGCCACCGCCTCCGGCCCCAAGATTCGAGCTTGATGAGGCAGCCACCGCCGGAAGCAAAAATCCAGCGTTCAATCCACCCACCGGCGGCGGCCACAAGCCGAGGTGAGACCGAGGGAGGCCTGCAGCCCCAACCATGGCCCAGTTAGGCCGCACGGCAGCGACGGCCCCCTGCCCCGCTTCGTCGGGCTTCTGGTGGACCCCTGCAAGGACGGTGTGGCCTGGGTTAGGAACTGAGCCAGCGACGGCGAGGGCCGATGCCGGGATTGTGCCCGTGCCGGTGGCAGCGATGATGGCCGGCTCCGCTTGCTGGAGGAGCCACTGGATCGTCTCCCCGTCGGACTTGTGGCCCAATTCTCGGGTGAGTTGGAAGACTCTGGCAGCACAGAGGGCGGGCATCCTGATCCTTCTCCCCCTGCCGTCAACTTTGGTGTGCCGATCCTTGTTTGAGCTTCTCTTGGGCGCAAGCTGCCGCCTTTGCTCGTCCTTCTCCGCTGCTGCTGCTGCTGTTGCCACCACCTTCAACTCCCTCCCACCTGAGGTTGTGGAAGGCGAAAGATCGCAGCTTTCTGCCGCTGATGAGGCTGTGGTGGGTTCCCTCTTGTCCGACTGTGGGAGGCCCAGGGCCCGGTGGAACTTGGGGACCTCTTGCGGCAACTCGGCGGAACCCTTGAGATCCATGAGACAGAGAGAGAGAGAGAGCGGAGCAGGCAAAAAAGTTCGATTTTTGGGACTTGGACAGACAGATGAAGGTGAAGAGGGAGAGGAAGGGGGGAGCACTAGGCTGCCTCCACAATGATTCTGCTGGAATGCAGGGTCGACTCGAAAGGACTGGAGAGAGAGAGAGAGAGGAGATGAAAAGAAATAAAATAGAATAGATGTCAAAATGAGCAAGATTCCCAACTTTCCAAATTTACTGCCTGCCACTGAATCTTTTACAGCCTTCTTTTACTCTCATGCACATGCTGCTGGGATATCCATGTGAGTTGAAAAAGAGTGGGGATTAAGCCAAGGAAATGGCGATGAGACAGCTTGGATCTCCCCTGAGTTTGGACAGTCAACGGGGGATAAATGCCACTGCCTGCTTGAATATTTTTTTTTCTGACTGCCCATGAATTGTGGGGACTGTCCTCAATATTAATCAAATTTCCATGGAAAACTCCCTTCCTCACAATTCCATTGATTGGATTCCCATCCCATACTCGCTGCTTCTCTGTTCCCCTCTTTTCCACCCTGTCCCTGTTATGCTTACCGAGGACAGGGCAGTTGCATCACTTGGAAGGGACTCTATGGTGCAGGTGGCACTCTCTCATGGGCACATTTGGCAGCACACAACTCGTTACTCAGATTGCTTGGCCGCCACTCTAAAAGCATGAGATAGCAAGTAGAGGAAATCAGGCCAACAATCTCATGAAGATGAGAAGCTCCTTTATTGAAGCCACAACAACTGTTCTCTTGCTTCTGTTTATGTAATCCTTCTGACTTCACTTGTTCAAAGATATGCCACAACAACTTTTCTGGCATGATTGAATTAGACTGTACAAAGATATCCATTTAAAAGTTGTTTTCTTTTTGTGTTTTCTATGTTGTTAAATATGCCCCTCAAGATATATATATATATAATTTGTTTATAGATATAAAGAAAAATAGCTGGAAGGAATTTACATAAAATCCTCACTGATGTTCTGATGATACAGATGCCTTGCTCTCTCATTTGGACATGGCAGATGTTCTCTTTTTCCAAAATGTGTTTGTAAAGTCAAATATAATGATAGCATTTATCATTCAAGGGCAAGACAGTTGCCTAGAAAAAACTGCATTACTCTAAAAGGTAACTTATCCAGAAAACACTTATTTTTCATAATGGTTGTAAAGTATCTCTAATTTTATTTTTATCAAATTATAGTTTATTCCTTCAAAATTTCATATTTGTCCCCTTGTCCAATCAATCAAATCAAAGGACAAAAGATAATAGATTTTTTCCTAGAATAGGTAAGCGGAGAAGATAGGTTTTGATGGTAGGAATTTGTGGTGACAAAATAAATCAATTATAACTCAAAAAGTGAGGAAAATATCAAAAAAATTAAAAGATAAATAATAAAAATGGGATTTAAATCTAGGAGCTACCCAAGACCTTGGTATTGGAAATGAATAAATTTACTCACATTTGGAAAAATCATATTTGTTATTATAAATTTTGATGGGGCCTTTTTTTTTTCCATAGATCACCCAATTTTCATTTTTTCCTCCATACTTCTTAAAATCTCAACATTTACCCCTCTATTTCTTCTCCCCTCTATTTACCAACGGGTCTTTCTTGGTCAGATTCAACGTATTAAGAACCGGTTCAATGAATTATATTGGACCAAATTAATAATAAAAATTAATGTATTAACTTTAAAAGGCTTACAAATAGTGTCAATTTTTTCAAATTTATTATTTTTTGAAATACTTTATGGTCATATATTGTGCTAAAATATTGCATTAAAACGTTGCTTAATAAATACTTAAAACTCATGTTGACATAGTGCAAATTATGTTATAAAATTTAAAATTTTATAGTTAAAAAGTCTTAATTTTATTTCTCAAATTCATTTTTTTATATTTTATCAAATTATATATATATTGGAGCCAGTTCGAATTTATATGAATTGGTTCAAATATATTGAATCAAGCATGAAACAAGCTAAAATGAAAAAAGTAAAACTGAAAAGGGGGAGAAAAAGACCACCTTTTGAGGGGTTAAATTGAAAATTTGTCCCTGAATAATAAGGCTTTTCTTTATTTTATTTTTTTTTACCTTCACGTCCTAAGATAAATTTGTTTCACTTTAACATGTTTCTTTTTTTAATATATGATGTCAAAAACATTATAGGTTTAGTAAAATGTTCATGATGTGGTATAAAAATATATGAAACATTGTAAGCTAGAAGGAAAAAAAATAGTCATAGATGACGATGAAGGAATATTTCATCTAAACACAAGAATATATTTTTTCTCATATAAATATGAAAAATACAAGTATGAAATTCTCAAAACATGAGAATATCAAGTAACCTTAAAGATATAAGTAAGCCTAGGAAATAGCATCTGGTTAACATGACCATTTTATTCTCCTGTGCAGTTGATAAATAGAAAATAATACGAATCTAATTTATCAAATACAACTTTATTTAGTCACATATTAACTATTTTGCATAATGAAATTAGGATCAATATTTTGATGCTACATCACAATGCTTTGAGTCATTTGATTTTTGTGGATATCACGTTAATTTGCTAAAAAATTCTTGATAAGCAAACTTAATACATTTTTTAAAATATCTAAAAATAGGGGAAAAAAGTTTTAACATATTTTAATATTGTTATCATTCGTATTCTAATTAAAAATATAAATATATATTACGGATATCCTTGGAATGAATACGAAGAGATGCCTCTATTATTTGGTATTATATTTAAGCACTATATGAAAGAGTGTTTCTTTTTACAAAGGATAAATGGTGAGATGTAATCGACTGCTTATACCTTGCTTTCAAACGATCAAAGTTTAAATTAGCTAAACTACATGTCATCCTTGTATGATAATATTGTTTAATGAGAAAAATAATATCTTCTAAATTAGGTTTTTAGTTTGGTCATGAGGAATGTTATATTCTCTATCAGCCCGACTATCTTTACTTTTATTCCTTGATAGTAATTGAACTACATAAATAAAATTATGATGGATTTTTTCAGAAAATTAACGTATTTGCAAAGGAATTTATTGTTTTGCAAATGAGACATACTCATTCTCCCATACCCTTGGAGCCGCCTTCATTGTAGGGAGTCAAAACTCTTGAAATCCTCAATTTGGCCTCCTAAGCAATTAAGTAATAAAATATTACGTTATGTCCATGGAATGTCATACTTTTGGGTGACCGCAAGTAAATTTATATGTAAGACAGGTGAAGTACTAGAGATGGCCTCAAACTTAGGGAAGCTTGCTGTGGTCTTAAAGATGAGACTGGTATTAATTGCGGACGACACTAAAGTAATGTTTTTGGAAATGCAATTGCGTTCAGAACATGCCTTTAACCTAAAATGACCAGCACAATGAGCAAAGACTTAATTTATTTGAGTTTTTCTTTAAACTTCTTAAGGTGGTAATCCTTGATATCAACTTATCAAGCCGAAAGATTGTAAATGTCTCAAACCTCAATTATTTAGCTACAGCTCATATATGAACTTTAAAAGTTGGGAATATCTTCGAGGCTAAGTTCCATATTTTTCTGTCTTCCTTAGACTGATTATTAAAAGATTCATGAGAGGAATAATTATATTTTAGAGCTATAATTATCCTATTTTCACAGCCTTATTAAGATATCTCCATCTCTATGAAATATTTAGAAATCACATAATCAATAATTAAATTGCTATTATCGACGTAATACTAGATCTTTATCAATTGGTCCATCAACGGCCATTACACAGCATAAGGGCTCTATAATAAGTAGACACTCTTAATGTAGATGGAAATATCAAATGTTGGGACAAATATGAATTGGGATAGAGAAGTAATCAGTGTAATTTTTGTTCAGATTCAATATTTTGATCTATAACTAGTATATTTTGTTCTATAACTGATCTTTTTCGGATTTGGAAATTTTAGAACTCAAAAAATTCATAATAATTCTAAATTTTGTTATATGGCATATAAATTATTATTTATTCCTCTATGCATCTTATAATAATTATGTATTAAAAGTGATAATGATGCTCATAAATGGTTTGAACTTAATTATGTATTAAAAATAGATTTACAGGCCATATTAACTAGTTACAATCATTTAGGTTCCTCATTTAATTTCGTAGGAGAGTGGCTCAAATTTTGTCTCATCTTATCAAGCAAGCGTATGTAATAATGAAAAAGCATTGACCAAGTTGCTTGTCACTTTTTCCTATTCCTTCTTATTCTTCAGGTAATTAAGCTTTAAAATTATCTCTTTGTGCGTTTTCGATAGGGTCTTGTTGTTGTTTGCTGGTGATGACAATAATTGTGAGAGTCAGGTGTGTGCTCATTGATGCTTTGGACAACTTATGACAAATGATTCCAGTGGTGCAAGCACACAGACTCTAGCTAGCTGTTGACATATCATTGGAGTTATCATGACTTTAGTGCATGAGCAAAAGAATCTCACTTTATTTTGATTAAGATTGCGGACCTATGCATGATCTCCTAGCCTTTTTGAAACAAAGCATATTTAGGGATTTGTGATGCAAATAATAAAATTAGGTTAGTATACTTACAAGAAATTTTCTTACTGGATTTTTCGAATGGTTTTGGCTTAATATAACAGATATGTTGGGGGAGAATATCTCATACTAAGGAAAAAAAATTCCAAAGATAAATAATCAAAACTATAGTTTTTTTAAAACTAATCTCGTATATGCTCAAATCTTTTTGTACGCCCTCTCACATGAAACCTGAAATTTTGTTTTACCCTCTCTAGATCTAATCAAGAAAAAGATTTAAAAGTATTAAAGTGTTTTCTTATATCTCCCTGTAAGAACCTACAACTAGATAAGATATTTTTAGAATAATAAGATTTTTTAATATTTTTTGCATTTCGTAAAAGTTTTTTATATCTTAATTTTCTATCCTTCAAGAACATGAGCTCTAGAAATTTATAAATACTTACCAACCTCAACAATATAAACTACTTAAAATACATAAACAGAATAAATAAGAGCATGTACCGCCATATTTATTAGGCTAAGCTTATTATACAATGGTAGAGAGTTTTTAGACTAAGTGGGTAGTAAAAGGAAAATTGACACCTACAACAATTGAGCTGTTTGAAAGAAAAAAAGATGTTGTGAGATAGTGTTTGTATGTTTCTTATTATATTGAGGGTGTTTTCTAAGACTTGATATTTGCAAGCTCTCCTCTCAGAAAGACCTTAACCCTTTTTCCAAATAGTCTTGACAATTAGGTTTCATCCTGACTAAATTACTTCTGGTCATAAACGCATGTGGACTTTGAAGGTTCTGCATGCTGCATGAACCCAAGAGGGATGTCAAATATTGTCCTCTTTCTCTTTTTATTTTTTTTCTTTCTCTCTTACGTTCATCTAGTGTAAGATTGTATGATATTTTATAATTAAATAATATATATTATGAGATTAATTAGATTTTAATAAGAGATATTAGTTAATATTAAATTAAAGTCCATATTATATTGGGATATTTTAAAGGATATCCTTGATGAAAGAAACTTTCCTAATAATCTATTTTAGACCCTCTACTCTCACCTATAAATAGACATGACCTCCTCTAAACCTAGCGCGCCACAATATGCTGCATTAGAGATTGGATTAGAGGTTAAGATTCATTTTAGACCATGTGATTTTGTCATAAACCTCTTAAGCCCTTATGGTTTACTCGTATCTAAAATAACTCTTACATTTAAAAAAAATATAACATATAAACCCCTCTCCTCAAGTTAGAGTTAATAGACGTTAAAGTCTGCTTACATGTTATGTTGACTCATAATAAACTATTAACATAATGATATGTATAATTTAAGTTTTTTTTAAATCTATTTTAGCTCTTGTAGTTTTAGTCATGGATCATTTAAGCTATTATGGTTTTGATTGTGTCTAAAATAGCTTCTATATCTTTAAAGACATAGTATGCTACATCCACTCTTGTACTGTATGAGTTAATAAACATTAGAGTTTACTTACGTAGCATGTTGACTCAAAATAAATCATTAATATAATGATACATAGAATTTTTTTTAAGCTTAAATTATATGTGACACTATATTAATAGTTTATTATGAGTCAGCATGTCATGTAAGCAAACTCTAACATATGTTAACTCAGACTTGACGGGAGGGGCTTATATGTTATGTTTTTTAAAGTATATATGTTATTTTAGACACGAATAAATCACAAGGGCTTAAGTGGTCTATAGTCAAAACCACATGGGCTAAAATGGAGCTTAACTCTAAGATCTGTAACCTATTAGAATTCACTAAATGCACTAAACCTATAGCATACCACGTAAGCAAACACTAACATCTATTAACTCAGGCCTGACGGGAGGAGCTTATATACTATGTTTTTTAAAGTATAGACGTTATTCTAGACACGAATAAATCACAAGGGATTAAGTGATCTATGGTCAAAACCATATGGGCTAAAATGAAGCTTAACTCTAGGATCTATAACCTACTAGAATTCACTAAATGCACTAAACCTATACCATGCATGAAGCTTAACTCTAGGATCTATAACCTACTAGAATTCACTAAATGCACTAAACCTATACCATGCCTACCACAAGATTACTCCTAACTCTATGCTCAATTTCATCCCCCTTAACTCTATTAATAGATTTGCTAACAACATCTCTAAATTCAATATATACTCTTTTGGGATGACTCTTCTTTGCATAGAAACCTTGAGATTACATAACTATTAGATTATATAACCATAATTAGATAAGATATATTATAGATCTAATTGGATTTTGATTATAATTATTGATCAATAGAAAGAAAGTTCAATTATAGTAGAATTCCTTAGGCGATGATCTTGATGAAAAAAACTATCTTAATTACTTATTCTAGACCCTCTACTCCCGTCTATAAGAGGATACGACCTCCTAGTGACTCAATGTGGATATGTGCATGACATTATTGAGGGATTACATATCTTCTCTCATCTCCCTTTATTTATGTGAACCAATCATTAGGAGATTACATATCTTCTCTGATATTTCCTTTGTCCCTAATCTATTCCTTGTAGCGATCCTATGAGAGATAAGAAGAGAGGAGAAGATGAGTATAATCTTTTTTTTCTTCTTATGCATATTTATGGTGCATGCATATCACTATGCGTTACTTCATGATATCTGACTAAATTACTTCTGGTCATAAACGCATGTGGACTTTGAAGGTTCTGCATGCTGCATGAACCCAAGAGGGATGTTAAATATTGTCCTCTTTCTTTTTTTTTTTTTTCTTTCTCTCTCACATTCATCCGGTGTAAGATTGTATGATATTTTATAATTAAATAATATATATTACGAGATTAATTAGATTTTAATAAGAGATATTAGTTAATATTAAATTAAAGTCCATATTATATTGGAATATTTTAGAGGATGTCCTTGATGAAAGAAACTTTCCTAATAATCTATCTTAGACCCTCTACTCTCACCTATAAATAGACAGGACCTCCTCTAAACCTAGCGCGCCACAATATGCTGCATTAGAGATTGGATTAGAGGTTAAGATTCATTTTAGACCATGTGATTTTGTCATAGACCTCTTAAGCTCTTATGGTTTACTCGTATCCAAAATAACTCTTACATTTTAAAAAATATAACATATAAACCCCTCTCATCAAGTTAGAGTTAATAGACGTTAAAGTCTGCTTACATACTATGCTGACTCATAATAAACTATTAACATAATGATATATGTAATTTAAGTTTTTTTTAAATCTATTTTAGCTCTTGTAGTTTTAGTCATGGATCATTTAAGCTATTGTGGTTTTAATTGTGTCTAAAATAGCTTCTATATCTTTAAAGACATAGTATGCTATATCCATTCTTGTAATGTATGAGTTAATAAACATTAGAGTTTACTTACGTAGCATGTTGACTAAGAATAAATCATTAATATAATGATACATAGAATTTTTTTAAGCTTAAATTATATGTGACACTATATTAATAATTTATTATGAGTCAGCATGTCATGTAAGCAGACTCTAACATCTGTTAACTCAGACTTGACGGGAGGGGCTTATATGTTATGTTTTTTAAAGTATAGATGTTATTTTAGACACGAATAAATCATAAGGGCTTAAGTGGTCTATAGTCAAAACTACATGGGCTAAAATGGAGCTTAACTCTAAGATCTGTAACCTATTAGAATTCACTAAATGCACTAAACCTATAGCATACCACGTAAGCAAACACTAACATCTATTAACTCAGGCCTGACGGGAGGGGCTTATATACTATGTTTTTAAAGTATAGGCGTTATTCTAGACACGAATAAATCACAAAGGATTAAGTGATCTATGGTCAAAACCATATGGGCTAAAATGAAGCTTAACTCTAGGATCTATAACCTACTAAAATTCACTAAATGCACTAAACCTATACCATGCATGGAGCTTAACTCTAGGATCTATAACCTACTAGAATTCACTAAATGCACTAAACCTATACCATGCCTACCATAAGATTACTCTTAACTCTATGCTCAATTTTATCCCCCTTAACTCTATTAATATATTTGCTAACAACATCTCTAAATTCAATATATACGTCTTTTGGGATGACTCTTCTTTGCATAGAAACCTTGAGATTACATAACTATTAGATTATATAATCATAATTAGATAAGATATATTATAGATCTAATTGGATTTTGATTATGATTATTGATCAATAGAAAGGAAGTTCAATTATAGTAGAATTCCTTAGGAGATGATCTTGATGGAAAAAACTCTCTTAATTATTTATTCTAGACCCTCTACTCCCGTCTATAAAAGGATACGACCTCCTAGTGACTCAATGTGGATATGTGCATGACATTATTGAGGGATTACATATCTTCTCTCATCTCCCTTTATTTATGTGAACCGATCATTAGGAGAGTACATATCTTCTCTGATATTTCCTTTGTCCCTAATCTATTCCTTGTAGCGATCCTATGAGGGATAAGAAGAGAGGAGAAGATGAGTATAATCTTTTTTTTCTTCTTATGCATATTTATGGTGAATGCATATCACTATGCATTACTTCATGATATCTGAGGTACCCTTTTGATTATTGTGTTTAAAAGGTATACATATTTTATCTCAGATCTACGATATTTGATTTCAATCCTAATATGCACATTCTTGTTTAGGAATAAACAATATGAACAAGATGTCATAGTTTAAAATAAGGTTAAATTAGTAGCCAAAAGTCTCAATTAGAAAATTATTTGCTCCTATGACTAAACTCGAAGTTATAAGAATACTCATTTCCTATGCATATTCTAAAAATTTTAAATTATTTCAAATATATGTCAAAAGTATTTTTCTTAATAGTTTAAAAGTTTATGTTAAATAACTACTTGGATTTAAAAATATTTTTTCTTAAATCATGTTATAAATTATCTAAGGCTTTTTATGTGTTAAAACAAACCCCTAGGACTTAGTTTGAGAGATTTAGCTCTTTTCTTATTCAAAATATTTTTTTAAAAGATAAGGTTGATAGCATATTATTTATTAAATAATTTAAAAATATTTTGTTATCATTCAAATTTATGTTAATAAGTTTATTTTTGATTCTATAAATGAATATTTATGTGAATCATTTACCAAGAGTATAAGCCAAGAATTTCAAACGATCTTGATGAATGAATTGATATTTTCTTATTATAAATTAAGTAATTAAATGATGGGTTTTGCATTAGTTAAACCAAGTCTACTCTTGATATACTAAAATGATTTTACATAGATAATGCTAAGGCTATCAATATACCAATGAGCATTTTTATTAAATTAGATATAGGCAATGAAGGAGAATAATTTAATCAAAAGACCTATAAATGTATGATAGGTAGTTTATTATATCATACTATAACTAGACGTGACATAATATTTAATGTTCGGCTTTATGTAAGGTTTTAGTCTAATCCTAAATAATCTCACTATACCTCATGGTTGGTAGAGTCCCTCGAGGCTATGATGGTTCGAGACTAAATAGGATGGGAATCACAACGAGTTGTGATTGACAAGAGTTACCTACCTTTTTGGGCTTAGTATGATTCATTGAGTCTCTCGAGGTTATACTAAGACACCGATTGGATCTCGATCCCCACTAAAAATTTATCAGAGATCGTTTCACGTGTCGGAGGGTGTCATGTAATTCAAGAGAAAAATAGTAGGAGTAGATTAAGGTAGAAGTCAATATCTTGATTGTTTCATTTCCTATAAAATTTATATGTTATTTATTTGTGCTATATCTTTGTTTGTCATAAATATGTCGCTTGCAAATCCCTTACATGACATACTTGATACAAACCACCTCACTGGTACAAACTACATGGATTGACTCTACTGGTTATAGGTGCCCTGCAAGCCAATCACGTGAGTGATGGCACGTGTGACATGCTGCATAATTTTTTTACATTATTATTATTGACATGTTCTCATATTATATTATTTGTTGCATATATATTGTGATGTCCTTGGTTCTGTGTAATGAGAATCGGATTATGATGAGATCACGATAATGAGACTAATTCACCTTTAAATATAGACTCTAAATAATCTCGGTCATAGATTACTCGAGAGGGACATCGAGATAACCAGACAGACCGATGTACTGTATACCTGTCCATATGATAGAGGCGACTGGTCTCAGAGCCACTTGTATGGGAACACTAAGTGTATAGTACAGGTGCTCATTGGAGAATGAGTTCACTAATTGATCTACTTATGGATGTTGTATGGTTAATGATACCTAACGTCAGACATCGATTTCGTAGTCTCAGTTATGTATCTAGTCTTTAGACTTGAGACATCAAGGATGCTTTGTTTGAGTACTCCTTTCTTCGACACCGGACTTATATGTTTGGAAAGTTCTAAATCTGGTACAACCGGTTATAAGATTGGTAGCCAACCTTACAAAGGCAATTGAGTGTCAATAGAGGATCATCCTTTATTAACACTCAATTACCTTTATTAACACTCAATTGATGAGTGGATGATCCTTTATTATCACTCAATTGTCTTCGTAAGGTTGGCTCTCAATCCCGATACTCGATTGTACCATATCTGAAACTTTTCAAACCTGTAAATCCAGCGTCAAAGAAAAAAGTACTAAAATAAGACATCCTTGGTATCTTAAGTCTAAAGACCAGATACACAACTGGAACTATGGAATTACTGTCTAACATTAGGTATCATTAACTACACAACATTCCATAAGTTGATCAATCAATGAACTCATTATCCAATGAACACCTGTATTATATCCTTAGTATCTCCACACAAGTGGCTATGAGACCAGCCACTTCCATCATATGGATGAGTATATAATACATCAGTTTGTCCAGTTATCTCGATGTCCCTCTTGAGTAACCTATGATCGAGATTATTTAGGATTTGTGTTTAAAGATGAATCGATCTTATTATCGTGATCTCATCACAATCTGATTCTCATTGCATAGAACCAAGGACATCATAATATATATATGCAACAGATAATATAATGTGAGAATATGCTAATAATAATCATAAGTAAAAAATCGGGCAGGATGTCACTCGTGCCATCACTCACGTGATTGGCTTGTAGGGCACCTGTAACAAGCAATCTCCCACTTAACCTAAAGCCAATCACTTATGTGTTTGATCCTCATCAGACCCCTGTGACGTTCAAATTCAATCTGAGCCAATAGCTTTATCAGTAGATTCGCAGTGTTATCTTCAAATGAAACTTTTTCCATTGCTATATCTTTCTGTGCTATGATCTCTTTAATTAAGTGAAACTTTCTCAAAATAATTCTGATGAGATATGGGTTCCCTTACTTGAGCGATAGTCCTTCTCAAGTACTTAAAGATCCACTTTACTACCTTCCAGTGTTTCAAATCTGGATTCGCTTGATACCTACTTATGACAGTCAGAGCATGCACTATATCAGGCCTAGTACATAGCACAACATACTTAATAGACCATATCGGTGAGGCATAGGGTTATCCTATCTATGTCTGCCATTCTTAAGGAGTTTTTGGGGACATACTCATAGAAAGTGATGTTCCATATCTCATTGGTATGAGACCTCTCTTGGAATTCTCTATGCCAAACTTTTTGACAATGAAGTCTATATACTTGGACTAGGACAAACTAAGCATCTTGGATCTATCTCTATATATCTGGATCCCCAAAATATAGGATACTATCTCTATGTTCTTCATGTATAATTTTCTGGATAGCTAAGCCTTAATTGTGCAGAGCATTCCTATATCATTCCTAATAATTAGGATGTCATCCACATACAACACCAAGAAGCTGATAATGCTCCCACTTACCTTCCTGTACATATAAAGTTTATCTTTGTTTTTAACAAAGTTGTAAGATCTGATTACCTCAATAAATTTTATGTTATAACTTCAGGAAGCTTGCTTCAATCCATAAATGAACTTGAGCAACCTGCACATTTATCTGGACTTTCTTTGGATATGAATCCCTCTAGCTATATCATATACACCTCCTCCTCGACGTTGCCATTGAGGAATACTGTCTTCACATCCATCTGTCAGATCTCATAGTCATAGTGTACTACAATGGCCAAAAGAATTTTGATAGATTTAAGCATGGCTACGTGTCACAAATGGTCACCACACAACCGTAACATTTTCGCTCAGCGAACCGTTTATTGCTTTTTCTTGTTCATACAAATGTTTAGCAGCTTATTTTACCTTAATTTTATGTATTTTGACATAAAAAATGAGAGCAAAAATAGTCTAGAATGCTATAGAACGATAGCTCGCTGCGCGGAGCCAAAACTACCCAAAATAGCTCTGTTTTAGGGCATTTTTTATATGCTACGATGATCGCTCTGAGCGACATAAAATATCAGCCATCTCAGCACCTTGGAACCTCCCAGGTGGCACCAGGCTGATGGGGCTTCGAGTATATGTCGGTGTAGGCTTTCATCAACAATTAAACTTGTCTTGCGTCTGATACCTTAGGAACCGTTGTTTGTGGACTTGCGACCATTTTTACGACCCTCTAAAGTCTTGTTTCGCTCTCTTTCTCTCTTTTCTCTACTGTACTCAAGGTGTTCGACGAATTGCTTGTACAACTTCCCTCTTTGCGAGATGTCGGGACTTGTCCGTCACTCATTTCTAAGCTAATCAACTTCTTCTTTATAGGTCCTACGGGACCCGCACGAGGTTGCAAGTGGGCTAACCCTTTATGGACAAATAACATTTTGGGCATTTCATGACTTAGCCAATCCCAGCTAAGTCAGGAACAGTGGGCAATGTTGCTTCACGACTTAGGCAATTTCAGCTAAGTCTTCGAGAGTGCCGCTAGGGTGTCGCACGACTTAGGCAAATTCAGCTAAGCCCGTGAAAGTGTGTTATCAGAGCAGGCAAGCGATTCAAATGAACAACGAAGAAGATTCGCAATCTCACCATGGTGAAATATTATGGTGAATCAGTAAGATGGGGCAAGCTAGACCCTTGCTCCAAGCAACCGCAGGTGGGCTGCAAGTGCAAACTCACTTGCAAACTGTTGGAGTCGCTCATGAGGAGTGCGATAGTGAACAAGACGAGCGTGAAGTTGGATCTTCTTCGCGAGCGGAGGAGGTGCCATCTGGAGTGCCAATCGAAAAAAAGAGCTACAAGGAGAGACTTACAATGGCAGAAACCCGCCTCGATGTTCTTGAAGCGAGCTTGGAGGAAGGCACCTTGGGGTAGAGAGCTTGCAAGAAGAAGCTGAATCTCAAATCGAGAAAGTTGAATCCCTGGTCGACCGATTGACGGAGGACACCAAAGACTCTGTACGACATCTATATGAAGTTGTGGCGGAACTCATGGCTAAGGTGATGGTGTTAACAATGACTCTTGATACGGGAGGGAACAATACCCATGATGGGCCACCACAAAGCTTTAGGGCACCGGAGCTGCATTGCTACGGGGGTGCTAGGGATACCAAAGAGCTTGAAAATTTCTTATTCGATATGGAACAATATTTTCGTGCTACGAGGCTTGATTCTGAAGAAATAAAAGTTGCTATAGTAACAATGTATCTGAATGGAGATGCAAAACTTTGGTGGTGAACCCGTTGGGAGGAGATCTAGCAAGGTCGATGTCGAGTGGATACATGGGAAGACTTGAAGTGAGAGTTGAGAACTCAATTCTTACCCGAGAAAATAAAATTTGTCGCAAGAATGAAACTAAGACAACTCCACCAAAGTACATCAATCCGAGACTATGTGAAATAATTTTCAGCATTGATGCTGGATATATAGGACATGTCCGAGAAGGACAAGCTATTCAGCTTCCTCGATGGCTTGAAGCCCATGCAAGAACTATATCGGTGGAATATTACTGACGTAGTCAGGGCAAGTGCAGTCGTGAAGAAGAATTTTCACAAGGGATCGAGCTCAAAAGGTAAAGTCCCAAAGTCTGGTGGATGCTTCTTGTGCGGAGGACCGCACATGGTGAGGGAGTGCCCGCAAAAGCAGACACTTATTGCTTTAACTGCATCAATAAATCCCCACAAGTCGGACAAGGGCAAAGTTATCGCCCTTATAGTTTGAGCAGTTCTGAATTTAGTAGCGATAGTGAGGTGTCACAAGGACCTAGGATAGGAGCAATGCATTTGTTGAATGCGTTGTAGGGTCAAGTGGGGGAGAACATAATGGCAAAGCCACCGAAGGCAGGAAGCAACAAGTTGATGTATGTGCACATCAAGCTTAATGGTCGAACAACCCGTGCAATGGTGGACACGGGCGCTACCCACAATTTTATTGTCGATCATGAAGCTAAGCGACTTGGTCTAATCTTGGAGAAGAATCCAAGTCGTATGAAGGCTGTGAACTCGATGGCCAAGCAGATCTTCGAACGAGCAAAGGGGGTTCCCATCAAGATCGAAACATAGAGCGGGAGCAGAAACTTGATGGTGGTGCAATTGGACGACTTCCAAGTGATTATCAGAATGGAGTTCATGCACACAGTGAAGTTGGTGCCAATGTCGTTCTTGAACTTCCTATGTCTAATGGAAGGCAACAATCCCTGCATGATTCTAGTTTCTCGAGGAGGAACCAAGGACCCACAACAAATCTCGGCTTTACAATTGAAGAAAAGGGTATGGAAAGGTAAATCAACCTTTGTAGCCGCTTTGAAGCTAGAGACACTTGACAGAGAAGCCATTCAAGAACCTGCCATAGTGGCGAACATCCTGAAGGATTTCTCAGATGTGATGCCAATAGAGTTGTCGAGAACTCTACCACCATGTAGAGGCATGGATCATCGAATTGAGCTAGTGCTGGGAGTTAAGCCTCCAGTGAGACCACCATACTACATGGCCTGTCCAGAGTTAACATAACTCAAAAAGTAGTTAGATGAACTGCTAAGTGGTGGTCTCATCCGTAGCTCAAAAGCACCTTTCGGAGCTCTAGTCCTCTTCTAGAAGAAACAAGATGGGAGCCTTTGATTATGCGTTGATTATTGAGCCCTTGATAAGGTGATGGTGAAGAACAAGTATCCCATCCCGCTCATCGCGAACTTGTTCGATCAATTGGGCAAGACAAAGTACTTCTCCAAACTTGACCTTCGGTCGAGGTATTGGCAGGTGCACATTACAAAAGGTGATGAGGCAAAGACTACCTATGTGACTAGGTATGGAGCATTTGAGTTCTTGGTGATGCCTTTCAGTTTAACCAACGCTCCGATTATATTCTGTACTCTAATGAACCAATTGTTTAAGGAGTATTTGGATAAGTTTATAGTCATCTACTTAGACGATATAGTCGTTTATAGCCAAACACTTGAAGAGCATGTTGAGCACCTTCGGATAATCTTCAAAGTTCTCAGGGAGAATACTTGGTTCGTGAAGAGGGAGAAGTGTCTATTCTTTGAGTCCGGCCCAATGTTTGATTTTTCTGCTTCAATCATTTTGCCTTTTCATGATCGAAGATAGTCCTACATCACTTTTCTTCAATTAGATTATAACTTTATCAATTGATTTCATCATTAAAATTCGAGATTCAACGATCTCCCCCTTTTTGATGATGACAACTAATTGATAATAGAGTTTTAACTAAACTCCCCTATCTATATGTCTGAATCATAGTTGAAATATCATTGCATGCATCATAAAATCACAAGTGTTTCATGCATAAATTCAAATCATCAAATTACATCATGCATGATTCAAATTTAAATTATCATCATAACTTGTCTCCCTTAAAGTACATCATACATGCATGATTAAATCATCCTAACTTCTCCCCTTTTGTCATCAACAAAAAGGAGAAAAGTGTAACATGCAAGTTTTGTCTTCTCTTTTTGGATATGTAAGTTTGTAAGTTTTTCTCTTCCTTCATCGTTGTCAAAAAGAAAGAGAAGGAAAGGATTGAATGGTACAAAAAATTGCATCAACATCATATGAAAGATCAAATCGAAAAAAGACATGAATCATTTTGATCAATTTCTCCTTTTGTAAATAGCAAGAAGAGGAATCATAGGAAACGATCTTGATTTAAAAGAAAAACTTAAGTCATGAAAAATGAGAAACCAAGATAATGGTCAAAGCATATATGTAAAGTGTTCATGCATTTGGTAGATTCAACATACTTATCTCTCTCCTAATAAAATCAAATTGTTCGCCGCTTAACAGTTTAGTAAAAATATTTGTCAATTGATGCTTTATATTAATAAAATCTAAAGATATATCATGATTGCTAACATGATCTCTAATAAAATGATACCTAATATCAATGTGCTTAGTCCTAGAATGTTGAATAAGATTTTTTGTTAAACAAATAGCACTTGTATTATCACATTTTATAGGAATATATTTTAATTAAAGTCCATAATCCTCTAAAGTGTTCTTCATCCAGAGTACTTGTGCACAGCATGCACCTGCCACTACATATCAACTTCGGCTATGGATAATGCAACAGAGTTTTGCTTCTTGGAAGACTAAGAAACAACTGCATATCCTAGGAATTGACATGTTCCAGATGTACTCTTTCTATCTATTCTACAACCTCCAAAGTCGGTATCAGCATAGACAATTAAATAAAAAAAAATTCAGATTTAGAATACCATAATCCTAGATTTGAAGTTCATTTTAAATATCTAAATATTCGTTTAACTATCTTATAATGAGATTGTTTAGGATTGAACTGAAATCTTGCACATAGTCCAACTCTAAACATAATATCTGGTCTAGTTGTTATTAAATATAGCAAACTACCTATCATTCCTCTATATGTTTTTTGATCAAAACTTTCTCCTTCATTATCCAAATCCAATTTTGTAGAGGTGCTCATATGTATGTTTATAGCCTTAGCACTATCCATACTAAATCATTTTAACAAATCTAAAATATACTTAGTTTGACATATGAAAATGCCATCATCTAATTACTTAATTTGTAGTCCTAAGAAAAATATTAATTTGCCCATCAAGCTTATTTCGAATTCTTGGCTCCTACTTTTGGCGAAAGATTCAAAAAAAGATTCATTAGTAGAACTGAAAATAATATCAATATAAATTTGAATAATAATAAAATTATTTTTAAAATATTTAATAAACAATGTGTTATCCACCTTAACTTTCAAAAAATTGTTTTGAATAGAAAAAGAGCTAAGTCTCTCATACCAAGTCCTAGGGGCTTGCTTTAATCCAAGAAGTATCTTTGATAATTTAAAAATATATTTAAAAAAAATATCATTTTCAAATTCGGGGGTGGTTGTTCAACATAAATTTCTTTATAAATAAAACCATTAAGATATATGCTTTTAATATCCATTTGAAATAATTTAAAATTTTTAAAAGAAGCATAGACAAGGAGCATCCTAATGGTTTCAAGTCTTACCACAAGAGTGAAGGTTTCTTCATAATCAATACCTTCATGTTGGTTGAAACATTTGGCTACTGATCTAGTCTTGTTTTGAACCATGATACCTGATTCATCTTGCTTATTTCTAAAGACCCATTTAGTATCAATTACAAGTTGGTCACTAGGTCTAGGAATAAGCGTCTATACCTTATTTCGCTCAAATTGATTCAACTCCTCATGTATTACAACAATCCAAGAATCATCTTTTAGGGCATCATTAATGTATTTTGGTTCAATTTGAGACAAAAAGGCGACATTAGCACATAAATTTTTAAAATATGAATGAGTTTGAATACCTTTTGATGTATCTCCAATTATTAGCTCCTTAGGATGAGCATCTATATACTTCCATTCCTTGGGTAAGGATTCTTTGGAAGTAGATTCATCCAAGTTTTTTTTAGAGGAGAATTTTCATTTAAATTTTAAATTACCGAAATCAAAATCATCATCAAAATCAACTTTTTATAATTCAAGAATCTCATTAAAAATAATATAGATAGATTCCTCAATAACTAATGTTCTTTTATTAAAAATATGATAAGTTTTGAACTTGAGGAATAACTAAGAAATATACCATCATTGCATTTTACATCAAACTTTCCTAAGACATATTTTTCATTTAATATAAAATATTTACAACCAAAAACTTTAAAATATGATATGTTGGGTCTTTTATTATTCCATAATTCATAGGGAGTTTTGAAAAGTAATGATCTTACAAGAATCTTGTTCATGACATAGCATGTCGTGTTAATGGCTTCAGCCCAAAAATATTTGGGTAGGCTATGTTTGTTTAATATGATTCTTGTCATTTCTTGTAAGCTCCTATGTTGTCTTTCAACTATCCCATTTTGTTATGAATTTCTTGGAGTAGAGAAATTATGGTTATACCCATTTGACTCATAAAAGTTTTAAAAATCATGATTTTGAAACTCACCACCATGATCACTACAAATAGATAAAATCATAAAGCACTTTTCATTCTGAATAAGTTTACAAAATTTCAAAAAACATTTAGGGCATTCACTTTGTGTGTCAAGAAGTATGTCCAAATGTATCTATTATACTCATCAACTAATACAAAGGCGTATTTACTACCTTCTAGACTTGTATCAATTGGTCCAAATAGATCCATATGGATCGATTGAAGTGGTCTAGAGGTGCCTATTTGATTCTTTGATTTGAAACTACTTTTTAATTTTTTTTCCTAGTTGGTATGCATCACAAACTTTATCTTTGACAAACTTGATGATAGGCAAACCTCTTACAAGTTCTCTAGTTGAAATTTAAGAGATTAGTTTCATGCTAGCATGACCTAATCTCCTATGCCAAAATCATGCATCATCGTTTAAAGTCGAAAAACACATTTCGTCTAAAAAATCATCAATATCAATAGTATACACATTATTATTTTTAATGGAAATGTCAGGGATATATGATCTCCCTAGGTAACAACACCTCACACGATTCGTAGTTTTCGGTTTTATAATTCTTTTATGCACCAATCATCAAACGACGACATGATAAACATGGGAAACTTTTTATTTTTCTACTATGCATGTGATGCTCTCAAAGTTTCCCAACAGTGGTATTAGAGCCAGGTTGATTGTGTAATGATTGGGTTATAAATAATGTTTGATGAGAGTGAAATGTATAGATTATTTTCTGCATAACATGATGTGATCTTGTCATAGTTTTTAGATCTGGATAGCATCTTTTCTCGCTATTGGGATATGCTGTAGAGAGGTCCTTTGATATCAAAATTGTTGACCTGAAATGGGAGAAAAAGGGTAGCAACTATTGCTGCCCCATAGATTCGTTGAAGGCTTATTGTAGCCTTGTTTTAATGCTCTCGGCTTGACGAAAAATAAGCATGGTAGAGAGTAGAACATATTGCTCTTAGCCATGGCTGAGTACCCTATGCAACCAAGGAGTCCTGTTCGTATGGGGAACATTGGTGGCTAGGGTTTCTTAGCCGCTTGCGGTAACCCCATGGCCAGGGACTCTTGGCCACAAGGGGTAGCATGGCGGCTAAGGTTTGCTGGCCGCCCATGGCAGGTTGCAGCCAAGGCCGTTAGCTGTAAGGAACACCTTGGTGACTATGGTTTCTTAGCCACCCACGGTTGCTGTGTGACTAGGGACTTCTTGCCGTAAAGGTGCTCCTAGCGGCTAGGGTTTCCTAGCCGCATAAGGGGTCTCTTTTTTACCATATGGGGCACCCTATAGTAGGGTATCCCAAACTTTCAAAAATATAATTAATTAATTAAATAGTTTAATTAATTATTATTTATATAGTAGTCCTACATGATTATGTATACATGTGATGTATGATGTGGATAGATGATCATGAACCATGTGATGTGATGTGTGTATATGTGATTATTATTATTATTGGGTCTTGCGAGCCTTCGTTTTTCTCATGTATTATTTGGCCTGCGTGATTGTGATTATGATGTAATTACATGAAGAGGCACGAGGGAGCGTGGAGGTGCTAGCTGGACCCATGATGTCGAGACAAGCGATCGCGACGCATGGTGATACGCCAAGGAGCCGATGGAATCAATTATTACTAGATGGATGATCACAGGGTATAGAGATGTGACGATACACACATAGATCCTATTGTGAGTGATTGAGCCTGCTCGGGCCTAAGCACATTAGGTGACGGTTCATGATCATATGTGATATTTGATTGATTATACACCTATTATATATATATATATATATATATTTGCATGCGATGTAGATATATATTAAATATGTGTGTGACATGACATATTAGGAGATCAAAATAAAATCCCCTCCTACGATAATATTATCGATAAGCATAATGAAATAAGATTAACTCATATGACCTTCCATCATTATAGGAAGAAATTGAATCCCGACACAAGTTGAGTTAGTCGAATCCATCGAGTCTCCCCTATCTTTACTATTCGAGATCTTGCCTATGACATGGAGCTATCACTAGTGACCTAAAGGACATTGTGTGCTTGATCGAGTCCCTCGAGTGTATATCATCAAATCGGACTTATCTTTTAATGATGGTGATGACTTAACTGAACATCATGGTTGGTCAAATCCCTTGAGGCCATGATGGTTCGAAGGTCGAATAGGACGAGAATCATAAGGAGTTGTGATTGGCAAGAGTTCTATACCTTTTTCAGCTTAGTGTGATTGGTCGAGTCCCTCGAGGTTACACTAAGACACGGATTAGATCCCGATCCCCACTAGAAGTCTGCTGGAGACTTCGGTTTCACGTATTGAGGGTGTCGCATGATTCGCTAGAAAAATAGTGGGAGTTGATTAAGATAGGAATCCATATCTTAATTGTTATTTTTCTATAAAATCTACATGTTATTCATTTATGCTGCATCTTGTTTGTCAGAAACATATTGCTTGCAAACCCCTTACATGGCATACTTGATGCCAACTGCCTCGCTGGTCCAAACTACATAGATTGGCTCCATAATTTGATAATTGTTCCCACGATGAAGAAAATCGTGTATATATATATATTATGATGTTCTTGGTTCTATGCATGAGAATCAAATCATGATGAGATCACGATAATGAGACCAATTCTCCTTTAAACACATATCCTAAATAATCCCAATCATAGGTTACTCGAGAGGGACATCGAGACAACCGGATAAACCGGTGTGCTGTATACATATCCATATAATGGAGGTGGCTAGTCTAATAGCCACTTGTGTAGAGACACTAAGAATACAATACAGGTGCTTATTGGAGAATGAGTTCATTGATTGATCCGCTTACGAAATATTGTATAGTTAATGATACCTGACGTTAAACAACGATTCCATAGTCCCAGTTGTGTATATGGTCCTTAGACTTGAGACACCAAAGATGACTTGTTTGAGTACTCCTCTCTTTGACACCGGACTTACATGTTTGGAAAATTCCAAATCTAGTATAATCGATTATCGGGATTTGTAGCCAACCTTATGAAGGCTATTGAGTGTCAATAGAGGATTATTTACTCTCAGTATCATAAGAGGAATATCTTATATGCTATCGCTCAGGTAAATCCCTGATCAGGTTGGTCGGATTGAGAGAGAAGGAGTTAACTAGGAGAATCCGATTAGAGCAAAACTTAGACAGATTCTTTATGTGGCCTGATAGTACCATTCATAGTATATGATCTTTAGGATATTAGATAGATGAGGGATTATAGATAAATGGTAACTGATGATAGACATGTCCAATAGATAAAATCCCCTGTACCGTTTGGGGACTATGACGTAGTGACCTAGTACGTCTATAGTCGATGAGTCGAGTGAATTATTATAATATAATAATTCACTAAGTCAGAATGAGTTCTGATAGGTATGACTAGCTCGGTATTATTGGGAAACCTCAGCCGGTGCATCACATGCGGAGCGAAAATCAAAAAATAAAATTGGCTTCCCACATAGATCAAATCATCGTGCAAAAGATTGGGGTCACAAGAAAAATACAAAAATCGATAAAACCGCGATATGAGAGAGATTGATTTTACCTAGGGAGATTGTATATCCCTGTATTCCAGATCCAAATAGAGAAGATGAAGGAGGTCAAACGTCCTCCTCTCTAGGGGTATCCACACGATTGATCTCTGCAGCGGAACTCCTCCAATCTAATCTCGCAACTCTTGCACAGAGGGCGGGAGGAGAATAGGAGATTATGACTAAAGTTACAATCTATCAACCATGGGTCTCCCCTCCTATTTATAGAGAGCCACCAAAATCCTAGGGCTCCTTCCTTAGTGGGTATTGGATCTCCATCCAATAATCCACTAACCTTGCATTATTGGATCTCTATCCGATAATCTCCTTAGGCCTATAATTGAGCCTTAATCAAGGATCTCATCAACATAGGGTCTCATCTAATGAGAATATGGGCTAATTGGATCTTCATCCAATCCTCTATTCGCTGAAGCATCCACCATATGTGTGTGACTCTCTAGGCCCGATACCGAGCTGGCCGTGAGTTACTCCCATCAGAACTTCTTCTGATATAGTGAATTATTATGCCTATAATAATTCACTCGACTCATCGACTATGAACGTACTAGGCCACTACGGCATAGTCCCCAAACGATACAGGGGGGATCAAATCCATCGGACCTGTCTGTCCACAGTTATCATGTATCTATAATCCCTCATCCAAATAATATCCCAGAGATCGTATATTGGACATGCTACTGTCAGGTCACATACGGAATCAATTTGTCTTGCTCTAAACGGATTCTACCAGAGAACTCCTCTCTCAATCCAAATGACCCTGGCTAGGGATTTGTTTGAGCAAGCACATATGAGATATTCCTCTCACGATACCAAGAGTGGATGATCCTCTATTGACACTCAATTACCTTCGTAAGGTTGGCTACTAATCCTGATAACCAGTTGTACCAGATTTGGAGCTTTCCAAACCTGTAAGTCTGGCGTAAAAAAAAAGAGGACTCATACAAGACATCCTTGGTGTCTCAAGTCTAAGGACCATATACACAACTAGGACTATGGAATCGCTGTTTGACATTAAGTATCATTAACTATACAACATTCCATAAGCAGATCAATCAGTGAACTCATTCCCCAATGAACACTTGTACTATATCCTTAGTGTCTCCACACAAGTGGCTATAAGACCAGCCGCCTCCATCATATGGATGGGTATATAGTACACCGGTCTGTCTGGTTATCTCGATATCCCTCTCGAGTAACCTATGATCGGGATTATTTAGGATCTGTGTTTAAAGGTGAATCGATCTCATTATCGTGATCTCATCACGATCCGATTCCCATTACACAGAACCAAGGACATCACAATATATATTTCTGCAACATATAATATAATGTGAGAATATGCCAATATTAATCATAAGCAAAGAAAGATCACACGTGAAAACATACCCTTAATTTGATCGAGTCCGTGTAGCCATCAACCTTGAGGCTACCTCCTCCATATACCAGTAAAAGATCCTTAGTCCTTCTCAAGACTTAAGGATACACTTTACTGCCTTACAGTGTTCTAAACCTGGATCTGTCTGATACATGCTCGTGACACTAAGAGCATATGCTATATCAGGCCTGGTACATAGCATCGCATACATGATAGATCCTATCACTGAGGCATAAGGTATCTTATCCATATTAGCCCTTTCTTTAGGAGTCTTTTGGGACATACTCCTAGAAAGTGATATTTCATGTCTCATCGGTATAAGACCTCTCTTGGAATTCTGCATGCCAAACCTTTTGACAATGGAGTCTATGTACCTAGACTAGGACAAGCCAAGCATCCTTTTGGATCTATCTCTATAGATTTGGATCACCAAAATATAGGATGCTTCCCTTAAGTCTTTCATGGAGAAGTTTCTGGATAGCCAAGCCTTTACTGTGGAGAGCATTCCTATATCATTCTCAATGATTAGGATGTCATCCATATATAGTACCAAGAAAGTGATAGCACTCTCACTTACCTTCCTGTACATACAAGGCTCATCTTCATTCTTAATGTAGTCATAAGATCTGATCACCTCATCAAATCTTATGTTCCAACTTCGGGAAGCTTGCTTCAATCCATAAATAGATCTAAGTAACCTGCACACTTTATCTGGACTCTCTTTGGATACGAATCCCTCTAGCTGTATCATATACACCTCCTCCTCGAGGTTGCCATTGAGGAATGCCGTTTTGACATCTATCTGCTAGATCTCATAGTCATAGTGTGCTTCAATGGCCAAAATAATTCTAATGGACTTAAGCATGGCTATAAGTGAAAAGGTTTCATCATAGTCAACTCCTTGTCTTTGATGATATCCTTTAGCTACCAGCCTTGCTTTATAGGTCTCTACCTTTCCATCCACTCCGATCTTCTTCTTGAAGATCATTTGCAGTTGATGGGTACAATACCCTCAAGTGCATCCACAAGGTTCCAAACCTTGTTAGAGTACATAGAATCCATCTCAGAATTCATGGCTTCTTGCCACCTCCCGGAGTCTATACTCATAATAGCCTCCTTGTACGTCTGAGGATCAATATCCTGAGAGTCATCTCCACTGATATGTCCTACATATCTTTCAGGAGGGTAAGATACTCTACCAGTCCTACGCAAAGTTTAAACTTGTGTGTTAGGTACCTTAACAATCTCAGGCTCTAGAATGGTGCAAGGTTCTCCAACCTCGCTCAATTCTATCTTGCTCCCACTGTTTCCACCAAGAATGTGTTTCTTCTTAAGGAACACAACTCTTTTGGCAACAAAGAATTTTCGGTCCTCGAGATGATAAAAATAACACCCATATGTTTCCTTTGGGTATCCCACGAATGTGCACCATTCTGTCCTTGATTTTAACTTATCGGGGTTGTGTCTTCTAACGTGAGCATGATAGCCCCAAATCTTAACCACCTTAAGATTGGGCTTCTTTCCTTTCCATATCTCATATGATGTAGACACTACCAACTTTGATGGAACTCTGTTCAGAATGTAAGCTGCGGTCTCTAGGGCGTACCCCCAGAACGAGACGGGTAGATCAGCTAAACTCATCATGGACCGTACCATATCTAACAGCGTGCGATTCCTCCTTTCTGAGACACCATTGAGCTGAGGTGTATAAGGAGGTGTCCACTCAGATAGAATCCCATTGTCCCTGAGGAAATAGGTGAACTCTTATTCAAGTACTCTCCTCATTGATCTGATCGAAGAGTTTTAATACTCTTTCCAATTTGGTTCTCTACCTCATTCTTATATTCCCTGAATTTCTCAAAGGCATCAGATTTGTACTTCATTAAGTACACGTGTCCATACCTAGAGGAATCATCAGTGAATGTAATGAAGTATAAGTAACCACCTATAGCTTGAGTCGACATAGGACCACATACATCACTATGTATGAGTTCCAATAACTTAGTGGCTCTCTCTCCAGTTCCACTAAAAGGAGAGTTGGTCATTTTTCCACGAAGGCAAGGTTCGCAAGTTGCATATGACTCATAGTCAAATGGATCTAAGTATCCATCTTTCAACAACTTTTGAATCATTCCCTCATGTATATGACTTAGCCTACAATGTTATAGGTATGCATTATTCACCTCATCTCTTTTCCTCTTAGACATGTTTATATTTATGATGCGTGGAGAAGTGTCTAACACATATAAGCCATTTGTAAGGTCCCTCTAGTGATGATCTCATCATCCATAATTATTGAACAACTATTTTCTCAAAAACTAATTTATATCCACTAATTATCAAACAAGAAATAGAAATAATATTATTTATAATAGAGGGAACAAAATAGCATGCATCTAATGTAATAATAGCTCCACCAGGCAGATGTAGGGTGACCTCTCCAATAGTAACTGCAGCAACTCTTGCTTCATTGCCCATCTTAAGGTCAATCTTGCCTCTGGCCAATCTCCTAGGTCTTGCCAGAACTTGCAACGAATTGCAGATATGATAAGCACTCCCAATATCTAATACCCATGTGTTATCATAAAAATCTGACAAGTGAAGACTGATCATGAATATACCTGAAGCTTCTCCAAGCTTTTGTCTCGCCTTCTCTGTAAGGTAGTCCTTGAAGTTCCTCTTCCAATGTCCGTCTTGGCCACAGTGGAAGCATTGTCTTTTATCTTTTCCAAGGTATTTCTTGTCAACCTTTGCCTTATATGGTCTTTCTTTGCCCTTGCCCTTCTTAAGGGTCTTGCTGGCATTCCTTTTTTTTTGTCTCACCAATATAGAGAACTGGCTTCTCCTTCTTGATGGCACTCTCAGCTTCCCTCAACATATTGAGGAGCTCATGGAGAGTTACCTCAAACTTGTCCATATTAAAGTTAATAATAAACTATGAAAAGAAATCCGGTAGGGACTGAAGTATAAGATCAATACACAGGTCATCCTCTTAGGTTATCCTCTAGGACTATCTATATACTTCATAAAGCGAGTGATCTTATCCTCGCTTGTCCTTTCCTCCGATGTGGGCACAATCATGTTAAGGACATTTAGGATTTTCTTCTTCGTGAGAATAATTCTCAAATTATGGAGCCTTTGGACCAATGAGGCGGTTGGTATCAAGTATGCCACATAGGGGTTTTACAAGCGACAAACAAGATATAGCGAAAATAAATAACATGTAAATTTTACAGAAAATACTAATTAAGATATGGACTTCTATCTTAATATATTCCCATTATTTTCCTAGCGAATCCCACAACACCCTCGACACGTGAGACGAAAGTCTCCGACAGACTCCTAATGGGGATCGGGATCCATTTGGCATCTTAGTGCAATCTCGAGGGACTCAACCAACTACACTAAGCCCAAAAGGTAGACAACTCTTGTCAATCACAACTCCTTGTGATTTTCGTCATGTTCGACCTTTGCATCATCATGGACTTTGAAGTGCAGTTAAGTCATCACCATCATTACAAGATGAGTCCTTCATAGGTGTGCTCAAACCAATTAAACTACTGAATAATATCTCCCTTGAGGTGGATGGTAGCAATCTCCACCCGTGTGGCATCGGCGGTTCGGTAGAACCGAAAATAGTGCTCCGCGCGCGAGATCCATCCAATCGGGTCTCCTTCTTCCCATCTAGGGAAGTCAACCTTCATGCGTGGATTGTTGGTATTAGAGATGATGTGTCCATGTTCTTGAGGATCATCTCACCAATCTGAAGTTTCTCCTTGTTGTGATTTCCTGAGGCTCGACGGTCGGCCAATGCTGAATTCGGTGAAAAGGGATCGCATCTTCTCTTCCATGCAGCTTTCAAAGGCTTCAAACTTTGCATTGATAGCCTCCTCTGATGCCATAGTATACGCCTCTAGATCTATAATATTGAGGTCATTTTTTTGTTGCCGAGTTAGTGGCATGAGAATTTTGGAGAAGGGGGTGGCCGGTTGGAAGGTGAATCGGTTTGGATGGGAGTAGGATGCGGTTTAGGGCTGATTTGTGTGGTTGTTTGGGTTCGGTTTAGGGTAAGGTTTAGAAAGGTTTTTGGTGAGGATGATAGGGTTTAGAGATGAGGAAAAGAGAGTCCAAAATCCCACAAAAAATAGCACTCAAATCTAATAGAATTTGGCAAAAAAAGGTGTTGCAATGTGCTATCCCGCCGAACATATTTTATGTCGGAGAAACAATGACTTCTTGACTTAAATTCCTGAGGAAATTTTAAGAAAATTATACATAAACCCTTGGTTCATATGTTAATATCAGTAAAAAGTTTGACAAAATTTTGGCAGCATAACAGTAGGGAAATATGGCAAAAGACGAAAGGCAGATCCTTCGTCATAAAATTTTAATACTACGTGACGGTGAAAGATTACACAAGAAAATCGGTTCCAAAAGGAGTTTTTTCCAAAAATTAATCCCAGATGAAAGCCAAGTTGATCTTTAGAATTGTATAAAAATTTCGGCTAGAAAGGTGAAGAAATAAATTGGTTTCAAGAAGCAAATAAGCGACTGAAAATTTCTACAGTGTTTCACCTTTGCAACAACGATAATGTTTGCGACAAACAAAATTTACAATGGATAAAATTTGAAAAAAATCTTTAATGTGTAAAATAAGGAATCTTGCAGTATTGAAGAGGCGTGGATGATAAAAATATACCAAATTTCTAGATCACACGAGGGCGACATCAGATAGATGGATCTGCGGCTTGGTGGGCGATAGTGGATGGAGGCGACGTCAAAAGCAATTATGGGAACTGCTTGGAAGATGGAGGCATGTATGATAGCTATAGGGCAGCAGAAACACGGCTCTGATACCAGATGATAGAATTCCAGAAGGAGCTCTATAGATTTTGACCCTTGAGGGGGATCAACCCTTGGAACACTGTAGGGGTTCCTCCCTCCTATACTCGACACAATGGATCAAAACCATAGCCTAAGGAGGTGCTTGCTTAAGTAACATTATCCCTTTACCCCTCCTATAGTCGATCTACCTTAATAGGAATAGGGGGTGGCTAGGTTGGCTTTATAGCCGACCTAAGCAGGGGGAAACCCTGGCCGACCAGCCCAGTAAGGGAGGCGACAACCACTAAGCCCTAAGGCCCCAATCTAAACTTTAACCATAATTCTTTATAGGATAGAAGTGGCTAGGTGAGGTTTTATTACAATCTCATAACGTTTTATTTGACTACTTCTAGGGTGATTAGGACTCAACTCTACTGGAGTCCTATCACATAATCTACTAAGCATTAGTCAATTGTGTGATAAAAGATACATTAGCAAATTTGAATCTAATGCTTGTATAATTGAAATACCATACAAAAATAGTCCTACGATTGCCTTAAGAAGCAATAATATGTATGCTATTGATATTGATGATTTTTGTAATAAAATGTGTTTATCGGACATAAATGATGATGCATGGATTTGGCATAGGAGATTAGGACATGCTAGCATGAAACTATTAAACTAAATCTCAACTAAAAATCTAGTAAGAGGAATGCCTAGCATCAAGTTCGTTAAAGACAAAGTTTGTGATGCATGACAACTAGGAAAATAAATAAAAAGTAATTTTAAATCAAAAAAATCAAATAATCACCTCTAGGCTACTTCAATTGATCCATATGGATTTATTTAGACCAATTGATATTACAAGCTTAGGAGGTAGCAAATATATGTTTGTTATTATAGATGATTATAGTAGATATACTTGGACCTATTTCTTGGCACATAAAAGTGACTCTTTTAAATGTTTTTCAAAATTTTGTAAACTTGTTCAAAGTGAAAAGAGTTTTATAATTTCTTCTATACGTAGTGATCATAGTGGTGAGTTTCAAAATCATGACTTTCAAAATTTTTGTTACTCAACTCCTAAAAATTCACAACAAAATAGAGTAGTAGAAAGAAAAAATAGGAGCTTACAAGAAATGGCTTGAACCATGTTAAATGAACATAGCCTACTCAAATATTTTTTGACCGAAGCCGTTAACACGGCATGCTATGTTATGAATAGGGTTCTCGTAAGACCCTTACTCTCTAATACTCATGAATAGTGGAATAATAAAAAACCCAATATTTCATATTTCAAAGTATTTAGTTGTAAATATTTTATTTTGAATGAAAAAGATGCCTTAGGAAATTTCGATGTAAAATCCGATGAAGTCATATTTCTTAGTTATTCCTCAATTTCAAAAGTTTATCATGTCTTTAATAAAAGAACTCTATTAATTGAGGAATCCATCCATATTATTTTTAATAAGGTTCCCAAATTAAAAAAAAAATAATTTTGATAATGATTTTGATTTTGATACTTTAATTTTAAATGATAAATCTCCTCTCCAAAACAACTTGGATGCATATACTTCTAAGGAATCCTTACCTAAGGAATGAAAATATATAGATGCTCATCCTAAGGAGTTAATAATAGGAGATACATCAAAAGGTATTCAAACTCGTTCATCATTTAAGAATTCTTATGCTAACGCCATATTTTTATCTCAAATTGAACCATAATGCATTGAGAAAGCCCTAAAAGATGATTCTTAGGTTATTTAAATACATGAGAGTTAAACCCATTTGAGAGAAATGAGGTGTGGGAGTTTGTTCCTAGACCTGATGACCGTTTGATGATTGATACTAAATGAGTCTTTAGAAATAAGTAAGATAAAAATGGTATTGTGGTTAGAAACAAGGCTAGATTAGTGGCCAAAGGTTTCATCCAAGAAGAAGGGATTGATTATAAAGAGACATTCGCTCCTGTGGCTAGACTTGAAGCCATAAGGATGCTCCTCCTTGCTTTGTCTCTTTTAAAAACTTTAAGTTATTTCAAATGGATCAAAAGTGCTTTTCTTAACTGTTTCATTTCTGAAGAAGTTTATGTTGAACAACCCCCTAGTTTTGAAAATGATCTTTTTCATAATCATGTTTTTAAACTATCTAATGCTCTTTATGGATTGAAACAAGCCCCTAGGGCTTAGTATGAAAGACTTGGTATGATACCATATTATTTTTTAAGCATTTTAAAAATGATTTTACAGTTATTTAAATTTATGTTGATGATATTATTTTTGGTTCAACAAATGAATCCTTATGTGAATCTTTTACCAAGAGTATGAGCCAAGAATTTAAATTGAGTCTAATGGGTGAATTAATGTTTTTCTTAGGATTACAAATAAAATAATTAAATGATGGTATCTTCATAAGTCAAACTAGGTATACCTTAGATTTGTTAAAATATTTTAGTATGGACAATGCTAAGGTCATAAACACACTCATGAGCATTTCTACAAAATTAGTCTTGGATAATGAACGTGAAAATTTTGATCAAAAAACATATAGAGGAATGATAGGTAGTTTATTGTATTTAACTGCTACTAGATCAGACATAATGTTTAGTGTTGGATTATATGCAAGATTTCAATTCATCCTAAATATTCTTATTTTAAAGTAGTTAAACGAATATTTAGATATTTAAAAGGAACTTACAATATAGGTTTATGGTATCTTAAGTCAAAAAACTTTGATTTGCTTGCCTATGCGGATGCCAATTTTGATGTTGTAGAATAGATAGAAAGAGTATAATCGGAATATGCCAATTCTTAGGACATGCTCTTAAATCTTGGTCTTCCAAGAAATAAAATTCGGTTGTATTATCTACAGTTGAAACTGAGTACATAGCAGCTAATGCATGTTGTGCATAAGTTATTTGGATGAAAAACACCTTAGAAGATTATGGAATTCACTTGAAAAATATTCCTATCAAATGCGATAATACTAGCGTAATATGTTTAACTAAAAATCATATTCAACACTCAAGAACTAAATATATTAACATTAGGCATCACTTTATTAGAGATCATGTAAATAATCATGATATATCTTTGGGATTTATTTACACTAACCATCAATTAGCTGATATTCACTAAGCCATTAAATGAACAATAATTTGACTTTACTAGAAGAGAGTTAGAATGTTAAACTATCCAAATGCATGATTTGATATTTTTAAGATTTATTGAGCTTTTGCTTAAAATTTACATAAAATAATTTTGAATACATGAGTAGCTCTTATTGTCTTCTTGGATTTCCTGATTTTTTGAGATCTCTTTCAAAATAATTCTTGGATTCATGAATATATTGATTTATTTTATTTTGGGATATTTGATTTTTGGATCTTTGACACCCCCCTCCCCTTCTTCTTCTTATATTTTATTTACAAAGGGGAAAAAGGTAATTTGAAATGAAATGGATTAAACTATATTCTAATTTTCTTCTTATTTTACTAAGGGGGCGAAATGGACTAGATTTCTTTCTTTGTGTAATGAATATTTATGATAAATATATTGACATATGTATTAAACACTCAGTATTCAAATATATGATGAATATTTCTCCTTTTTTATAACAAAGGGAGAGAAATGACATGATTGATAACATATGATAAGTGTTGTGTTCGAAATTTTATCATGAACATTTGTTTTGAATAATTGTTGAATATTTCTCCTTTTTGATGACAAAAGGGGAAGAGATAGTATATTGATGACAAATGATAAATGATATATTTGAATATTTTTTATAAATATTTAAAAATGATAATATTCAAATGATGGATATTTGTGATAAATGTTCAAATATGAATTATACATTTATCCTTTTTGTTGATGACAAAGGGGGAGAAATGATATAGTTGATGACATAATAGAGATATTTTGAGATCTTTGAAATAGTTAAAAAATTTATGATGACATGGTTATATTGAGAATATAATGATTGAAACTTTTATGTGATACTAAGAAAATGAATCTCTAAAAATTTTATCATGTATGGTATCATATATGGTTAAATAGCGAAAATTGTCAAAATGCTTGAATTCAAAAGTGATGGTACTTTTGAATTTAAGTTTGTTGTATTTATCCTATGGCACATACATAGGGGGAGTTACGGTTAACTCCCGTCATCAATTGGTTATCACCATAAATTAGTTATCATCATCAAAAAGGGAGAGATTGTTGAATCTTATATTTTTATGATGAAATCAATTGATGGGTTCTATGATCTAACTTGTGTGTTAAAGAAAATGATGCAGGACTAACTACGACAGTAAAGGGCAGTACAATCAAAATGTTGGGCCGGAGTCAAGTTCGAGTATCGGGTCGAGGTACGGACAATGTATGGGAGCTCGCCGAGAGTTCGCTGGAGGTTAGCCGAGGTTCGGACGATGTTGTCGGGAGCTCACCGAGAACTCACCAGAAGTTTGCTAGTAAGTTCGTCGAGAGTTCGCCGATATATCACAGACAACAATGTAAACAAGGTGTTCGATGAAATTCTCATGTTTGTCTGTGTCCTTCGATTTATGTACATATCTTGTACAGCAAGTAGCGGGCTTGCAGTAGGCTTAGCAGCCCTAGTTTAGTTTGCTTTGTGATCGATTTTGGCTTGTAAATACGAGTGTGTCTTGTAAGCACTTGTGGGGACTTCGGTTTGTAATGGACCATTATCCTTTGTGTGCAACCTCTCTGAGTTTGTAATGTCCTTGGGTGTAATTTGTATCTGGCTTTATAAAGTGTTTGTTTGAGTAGTTGCTTATGGATCCTGTTGGAATTGCTTCTTCTGGCCCGTTTTCTCTTTTGTAAGTCTAAGGGACCCCAGGAGATCTCGGGGAAGGCTAACCTTTATGAACGGTCACGCATGGGTACCGCACGGCTTAGGCAAAATTAGCTAAGCCTATGATAGTGTGGTATCAGAGCGGGACAAGCATACGTAGAAACACTCGCCATACAAATGTGGGGGACCTAGCGGGGCTATGTAGAGGATAGCCAGCACGTGCAACCGTTTGGGGGAAATGGACATTGAGATGTAGGGAAAGGAGTCGCTCAGAGGAGCGGGCATCCAGGTTTGACATTCAGAGGAATGGCCAACCTTTTGCGCGAGAGGCACCATGAGGACAAGCAAGCGAAGAAGAATGTGTAGCGCACAAAGATTGGGATGGTTGAGTTCAAGCTATAGCTCGACGTTGACAACCAAACTTGACAATGCTCAAGGTAAAGCGGGACGCTTGGTGAAAGATGAGACCGTGTAAAGTGGAAGGTGTTGCGTAATGACCGAAAGAGTTGTGCAAAGCTCACAGAGGTGAGGGGAATTGCTAACTCGAAGGATTCTGTACTCATGCAGGGGCTTGTACACGGATGACGGAGTGTTCGTGGCTAGCCTAAGGTGCGATTAGAACTCGACGCCATGAAGCATCAGAACTTTATCTTCGACATGGAAAGGATACGTCCGTAGGCGACTGAAGTGTGCAACAAGTTCAACATGTTGCTAGACCTTGAAGGGTATAATGGGGACTGTATCGGCGAAGAGTCACAATCTAGTAAGTGCATTTATGGGAGCAGAACAAGGCACAAGTTATTCAGTAAGATGAAGTAGTCTAAAGGGGATAGTGGTCTCCGAAACTTTCAGTGGGAAGAATGCAAAGAGGAAAGTTGCTCTAATAGGACAGATATCCAAGAGGGATAAGTCCTAGGTTCCAAAGAGAGAATCATGTGCAACAGATCGCACATATTGAGGAAGAGTTTCTCAAGATAATATCTCCACAGCTCAACGGACCGAGCGAGCGACGAAGAGTCATCGCATGATCTCGAATGAGGTAATATGTTGGTGGATGCATTCCGAGATCAATTGGGGGAGCAATCTAAAGCAACATCTTATGAAGGCACACTTAGAGTCGATGTGGAAATCGAACTTAACGGAGGACTGACCCATGGAATGGTGGACACGAGGGCCACTATCAATTCAATGCCAATCGAGGAATGGAGCAACCTGGGTGGAACTTGGTGAAGTATCCAAGCCGCATGAAGAGAGTCGACATAGAAGATGGAACATGGAGCGAAGGCACAGAGTTTTCCTTGGATAGAGGTCAAAGGCATGAACTCTTGTAGAGCAAGAGTAGGATCATGTCGTTCCATGGGTTCTTCATTCTGATGGGGCAGACTTATCTTGCATGGTGCCAAAGACGAAGGGGGCTTCGAGGCACATGCACCTTACCTCAGAGATGCATTTGACAGACTAACTAAGGTGATTCAACTTGCAGAGGCAAAGTTGGGTTCAGAAGACCTTAGCACGGGGCAAGAGGACGCAAAGGCTGGTACTCTTGAAGAATATGCCATAGTGTTACGATTCAAGTTGTCAGGAACAAGTGGTGCATAGCAGAGATTATGCTGGTAGGCGATAGAGGCCCAGGATCCAGACAATGGTGCACCAATTCTAGCGACGTCAGGGGACTTCAGGAGCTACTAGGCGACGGACTATCCTAGAGCTATGCTTCGTCCGGGTGTGACCCAAGAGTGGGTGGACGAAGGTAAATTACTAAGGGAGCGAACCAAAAATCAGAGATGGCGGAGGCCCTACGAGGTGTTGCCAGAGGCCACACATGGAGAAGTCATAGTTCGAGTTCATCACACGAGAATCTGTATGCAATGGAGATGTCACCAGGAGGCGACATGGTGCAGCAGATCGTGGTGGAATAGTTCATGGCAATACAACACATGCGATCATATCTCGTGAGGGACAGGATCATGCGGAGGTATGATCAGGGATAAACTGGATGCTCCACTTTGGTGTACGACACAACAAGAAGAAGGGCTATGGATTCATTGAGTGAATGTCGTGGTACCGCAGAGGTGGGTCTTTGTGTGTGCATCGAAGTTTTCATTGGATGAAAGCCTTAGTCATCAGCATATGGGGGCTGCATACCATCGAGGAAGAAGTCCAAGTGCAAGTACTAGTGAGTCCCATGGAGGAGGGTGTGATCATGTGAATGATCAGGAGCTACTGGGAGCTCCACTTCGGTGAACAATGCAACGACAAGAAGGGTTATGGATTTAAGGGTTGAGTGTCATGGTACCGCAGAGGCGAGTCTTCCATGTATGTGCAACGAAGCTTGCATCAGATGAAAGTCTTGGTCATCAGCATATGGGGGCTGTGTATCATCGAGGGAGAAGTCAGATTGCAAGTACCAGTGAGTCACATGGAGGGGGACTTGATTATATAAAGGTATGATCAGAGCGGCTGGAGAGTTAGACTGCTTAAGTGCTTATATTCGCTTAAGGGAGCCCGATAAGTCAGAGGACAAGGCCGAGTAAGTGAACGTTGCTACCAAGGAAGCTAAGGAGAATATAATCAGCGGGAGCCCTGCAACAAGATGGTAGAGGCCATGCCTGAGAGTTATAGTTTATCTTTCCATCGACCAAGGAGAACTGCTAGGAGGACACAGTGGTGTTGAAGCAAGTGGTCGAAAGGGGTGAGGAAGTGATGACGAGTCCAATGGGGTTCAGCTACCCAAAAGCAATGCACCGGTTAGAAAGAAGGTGGACTCGGAGGAGCACCACAGTGCCTTAGAGGCAGATCTACCGATCGCGAAGGAAGGGATACAGATGCAAGGCAACGGATAGTAGGGCTATGGGCTTGGCAGCATCATGGTACCGCAGAGGTGGGACTTTCGTGGAGTCATCGATCCCTTACTCTCATGGAGGGAGAGCATTGGTCGTAAAGGGGCAGAGGAGGTGGAAAATGCAAAGGCAAACTCCAAGTACCAAGACAGGGTGGAAAGGCAGAGGCTAAGGAACTTCATAAGACCGGTGTCGATGGGCTTCTCATCAAGATAGCCGAAAGTGAGGGACTTTGGATTGATGCAGAAGTGCTCGACCAAGGAACAAAGTAGGTAGTACGCGGTACTATACCTTTTCTACTCAAAGGAGTAGACGGCAAAGGTGATGGAGAAGACGGTACAATCCCAGAGGCGACCAGATCTATCAAAGACTTACTCCAAGTTGGGGTAAACTTTTTTTATGTACGACATAACAAGAAGAAGGGCTATGGATTTAAGGAGTGAATATCGTGGTACCGCAGAGGCGGGTCTTCATGTTTGCATCGGAGCTTGCATTGGATGAAAGCTTTAGTCATCAGCATATGAGGGCTATATACCACCGAGGAAGAACTCCAAGTGCAAATACTAGTGAGTCCCATGGAGGGGGGCGTGATCATGTGAATGATCAGGAGCTACTGGGAGCTCCACTTCGGTGAACAATGCAACGACAAGAAGGGTTGTGGATTCAAGGGTTGAATGTCATGGTACCGTAGAGGTGGGTCTTCCGTGTGTGTGCATCGAAGCTTGCATTAGATGAAAGCCTTGGTCATCAGCATATGGGGGTTGTGTATCACCGAGGGAGAAGTCAGATTGCAAGTACCAGTGAGTCCCATGGAGGGAGACTTGATTATATAAAGGTACGATTGGAGCGACTGGAGAGTTAGACTACTTCAGTGCTTACATTCGCTTAAGGGAGCCCGACAAGTCAGAGGACAAGGCCGAGTAAGCGAATGTTGCTACCAAGGAAGCTAAGGAGAACAGAATTGGTGGGAGCCCTGCAACAAGATGGCAGAGACCATGCATGAGAGTTACAGTCTGTCTTTTCATCGATCAAGAAAAACTGCTAGGAGGACATAGTGGTGTTGAAGCAGGTGGTCGAAAGGGGCGAGGAAGTGACGATGAGTCCAGTGGGGCTTAGCTACCCAAAAGTAAAGCATCGGTTAGAAATGAGGTGGACTCGGAGGAGCACCACAGTGCCTTAGAGCTGGATCTACTTATCACGAAGGAAGGGATGCAGATGCAAGACAACGGATAGTAGGGCTATGGCCTTGGCAGCACCATGGTATCGTAGAGGTGGGACTTCTGTGGAGTCATTGATCCCTTACTCTCATTGAGGGAGAGCATTGGTCGTAAAAGGGGCCGAGGAGGTGGAGAATACAAAGGCAAACTCCAAGTACCAAGATAGGGCGGAAGGGCAAAGGCCAAGGAACTTCATAAGACCAGTGTCGATGGGCTTCTCATCAAGATAGCCAAAAGTGAGGAACTTTGGGTTGATGTAGGAATGCTCGACCAAGGAACAAAGTAGGTAGTACGTGGTACTGTACCTTTTCTACTCAGAGGAGTAGGCGGCAAAGATGATGGAGAAGATGGTACAATCCCAGAGGTGACCAGATCTATCAAAGACTTACTCCAATTTGGGGTAAACATTTTTGCTCTTATCGGGCAAAACTTCTTGTATTCCCGAAGTTCAATAGCAGTGGGAAGGCGAATCATAGTAGCTAACTTAATGCAAGGAGTGTAAACACTTCTAGTGCTTCAGAAGTGTGAGCAAAGAGCGGGCGAATGTTAGTAACCAGCTCAGTGCATGAAGTACAAACTCGATGAGGCAGGCGAAATCGAGTAACCTTTGCCTTCTCAACTCAAGAGAATGGGTGAAATTGAGTACCCCAATTCTCTTAATTCGAGGAGGTGAGTGAAACCAAGTAACCTTGCCTTCTCAACTACTAAGAGAATTGGTGAAGTCGAGTATCCTAGTTCTCTTACCTATCCAACAGAGGAGCTCTGCATAAGTTCAGTGACCCTTCAAAGAAATCTTCTGGAAGATAATAGTTATCAAATCCTCACCATTGGTGATCAGTCATACTGAGAGTAGATTATCCACTTCATTTCCTAATTGAATGTCAATTGAAAGCGGGAGTGATGCGAACCTACTTAGAAGTGACAACTATACGTTGAAGAAGGATCAATGGGCAAACATTATGGAGGAAGGACCTCAAAAACCTTAAAGTCTACGAGGTGATACTCATCAAAGTTCCAACAAGCATCCACCTAGTTCAAGCAACATGAATACACTGTGATACTGGCGCATAATAAGGCAGGTCTTTTCCTTCATCAGAAGGATCCATGAGAACTAATAAGGATCAGCACAATTCAGCCAGCCCCACACTAGATTCAGTCATTGGTGAGTTGAAGCAGCATGGCGGATTAGAGTTTGACTACTCAACAACGGCGGCAGAGAGCAGCTGGGAGCCAAAGGGGCGTGTTACAACAAAAGTAGAAGATTAAAGATTCAGTAAAATGCGAGGAGATGCAGCGTCTATAGTGGCTTCGATGAGGATGTCAAAGGAATAAGTGGGGAGAATGTCACGAACAACAGTATAAACAAGGTGTTCGATAAAATTATCATGTTTGTCCGTGTCCTTCGGTTTGTGTACATACCTTGTACAGCAAATAGCGGGCTTGCAGTAGGCTTAGTAGCCCTAGTTGGTTTGCTTTGTGGCTGATTTTGGCTTGTAAATACGAGTGTATCTTATAAGCACTTGTGGGGACTTCGGTATGTAATGGACCATTATCCTTTGTGTGTAACCTCTCTGAGTTTGTAATATCCATGGGTGTAATTTGTATTTGGCTTTATAAAGTATTTATTTGAGTAGTTGCTTGTAGATCCCATTGGAATTACTTTTTCTGGCCTGTTTTCTCTTTTGTAAGTCTAAGGGACCCTAGGAGATCTCGGGGAAGGCTGACCTTTGCGGACGGACATGCATGGGTGCCGCACGGCTTAGGTAAAATTAGTTAAGCCCATGACAGACAGGATGTTGGGAGTTCGTCGGAAGAATACTGGAAGTTCGTTGGGAGTTCATCGAAGGAAATTGGGAGTTCACCGGGGGTTTATCGAAAAGATGTCGGGAGTTCGCCAAAGGGACAATCAGACAACGATGATTATACGTTGAGTGTCATAGTTAGCATCATGATAAGAGTTAATTTTACTAACTCAATTAAGAGCCCATTAGGCCTTAATTAGGACTGATTTGGACTTATTATAAAAGTCATTTCAGTAACTCAAGGTCAGATATGACACGATCTTCGAAGACATGATCTCCAAGATGACATAGTCTTTGAAGATGTATCAGGCGGTTGACCCACCTAAACTGGTCAATTGACCCACTCAGACACAGTCTGACAGACAGTGTCAAGCGGCTGAACTACCCAAAATGTAGTCTTCGAGACTAGCACATTGGGATCACTTAGAATTTAAATTTTGGCTCCGCTTTTGAAGCCATTTGGGGCCTATAAATACCCCACTCATTCTTGCTGAAAGGATGCAAGCAATTAAGAGCAAAAACCTTGTGAAAATACTGTTGTAATTAAAAGTTTCTCATCATTTTCATCTTATGTAGAATTTTTATTTAAAGAAGAGCTTAGAGACTTGTAAAGGTTATCTCCTAAACTTATAAAAGGAAAATAGAGTTATAAGAGGGTAGTCGATCTTCACCTATTGAAGGAAGATCAATGGTGGAAGCTGATGACCTTAACGGAGGAGGAATCAGGAGTAGAGTAGGTCACGAGATCGAACCACTATAAAATCGATTTGCTTCCTCTTCTTTGCTCTTCATCTTTATTGCTTTCTTATTTGACTGTCTATTACCTTTGCTTACACTCCTACAAATATCTCTACGTTAAATGCTTCTCTACACTTACACGCATCTTTATGCTTAAATGCATTTCCGATACGGTTTTTATTGAGTGAGTATTTGAATTGAAGTAAATTTTTTATAAGCACTAATTCACACCCCCACCCACCTCTTAGTGCCGCTTTGATCCTAACAAATTCTACCTTTCATCTTATTTTACTAAGGGGGAGCAAACAAATAAATTTTTCATGTGTTGAATGTTTAGGTATGTAATCAATACTTCTCATTTTGTTGATAACAAATTGGGAGAAACTTGAAATAGGATGAACATTTGTCTTGAAATTATTTGCTTAACATTTCACATTTTTGTTGATGACAAAAGGGGAGAAATGGTATATTGATGATAAATGTAGAATATTAATGAAAAATAATAAAACGAGTATTTTTCATTTTTATTAATAACAAAGGGGGGAAATGATTGATGATTTAATGGGGAGAATTAATGACTGATGACTTAAGGAGGAGAATTTTGATGTATGAATTTGAAATTAATATTGCTTCATGATGAAAGGATATATGTTTTGAAAATCTTTAATATATTGATGGTTGATGACTTAAAAGGAAATTTTGCTTGAAATTAATATTGTTTCACAATGTATGAATGTATGTCTTGAAAATCTTTGATGTAATGATGGTTAAGGAATTAAGGGGGAAAATTGTTGTATGGATATATGTTTTAAAATTTTTAAAATATTTATGAATGGTATCGTGCTTGAATTCGAATGTGTTAGGTTCTTTTGAATTCAAGTTTCTTTTATCCTATGGAGTTTACATAGGGGGAGTTAAGGTTAACTCCCATCATCAATTGGTTGTTATCATAAAAAAGGGAGAGATTGTTGAATCTCATATTTTGATGATGAAATCAATTGATGGGTTTTATTATCTAACCTGTGTGTTAGATATGAATGATGCAGAATTAACTATGACAAAGCAATATAATCAATATTGGGTTGGAGTCAAGTTTGGGTATCGGGCCAGGGTTCAGACAATGCAGTGAGAACTCACCGAGAGTTCGTTGGAAGCTCACCGAAGGTATCAGGGGCTTGCTAAGAGTTTGCCGAGAGTTCACCGAAAGTATCGGGGGCTTGTTGGGAATTCACCAGGAGCTCACTGAGGGTGATTGGGGGCTTGCTGGGAGTTCGTCGGGAGCTCGTTGAAAGTATCGGGGGCTTGTCGGGAGTTCATCGGGAGCTCACCAAAGGTGATCGAGAGCTTGCCAGGAATGCACTAGGGGTTTGCCAAAAGATGACTGAGACTCGCTGAAAGTTTACCGGAGATTATCGGGAGTTAAGAAAGTCATTTGACATGTTGGTCAAATTGATTGTATTTATATGCCTTAGTATGTCGTAGTTAGCATTGGTTTGGTTTAGAGTCTAAAATGAGTTAGATTTGTAAGAAATCCAAATTAACTCAATGTAAGTAATCGGATCCACTTTGGGTTGGATTTGAGCTCAGGTTGAGCTCATTTCGTTGACTTGGAAGAGGTAACAAGATATATGAGTTAGGAATACAAAAGTATAGAAGAAGTGGCTTTTGCAGGATTTTCGGTGGTAGTACCGTTAGTGCACGATGGTGGTACCGCCCAGGTTGGCGGTGGTAGTACCATCGTAGCCCTATTTTCATGGCACTTTCGGTGATAGTACCATCGACTTCAATGGTACTATTGCTTGTACCCCAGTTTTACGAAAAGCTTTGAATTTTAGCTCCAATCTAAAGCCAATTGGGGTCTATAAATACCCCCAAGTTTTTTCACTTGGAGAAGCAAGAGTGGTGAATGAAAAAGTGGGATAAATTTCTATTAAAGAGTTGTAAATTTTGAGAGCTTCCCTTGAGTGCTTCAAATTATAAATCGAGTCTAAGTGAGAAAAACTTGTAAAAGTTTCTCTCCTGAACCTGTGAAAAGGATATAGTGAAAAGTGTAAGAGGTTTGGTCTTCACCTATAGAAGAAGATCGTTTAGTGGACTCTGGTGGGCCTCGATGAAGGAGGACTCCGAAAAATGGACGTAAGTCAAGTTTTGACCGAACCACTATAAAATCTGTGAGCATCTCTACTCTTGTATTTTCTATTATATTTAATTATTCTTAATTAGTTTGAAGAAAGGCACGAGCATCATTGATATGAATGAGGTTCATTGTATTGAACCAAAAAAATTTCACTAAGAATTTTAAAATGATTGATATGAACGAGGCATCTTATGCTATTAGCATTTTGATAATCAGCGATATATCTCAAGGATTGCTTAGGCTATCTCGAAAATGATATATTGATCGAGTCTTGGAGAGATTTAGTATATAGTTTTATTTAATAAATGGTAAAAGTAAAAAAATTAAAATTAAAATAAGTATTTTTATGTATACGTAGTTGAAAGTCTATTATATACTCAAGCTTAAGCCATATCAAATATTAATTTATAATTAAAATCTTGGATAGATACTAGAATTACCTAGGAATGAAACACTAAAAGATTATAAAGAAAGTAATAAGGTATTTAGAAAGAACAAAGGATTATATGTTCACATATATAAAATTAGATTAGGTTAAAATGATTTTGTAAATTATCTCAATAATAGGAAATCCATCTTATGGTTTATATCAATATCAGTTAGAGGGACAACTTATAGAGAAAAATATATAATAATATTATTGATAATAAAAGCTGATTTTATGGCATGTTTTGAAGCTACTAATCAAGCTTTATAATTGTAAACTTTTATCTTATGGCTTAGTGTGATTAAACTCAATTGTCAAGTCGCTAAAAATACTTTATGATATATCGTAGTAGGTTTCTTCTTTTTGAATTATAAGTGTTATTACAGCTCTATGTATTATGGTATAAAGTACATGATG
>JAQQAF010000003.1:20752347-21075161 GCA_029747655.1 Ensete ventricosum | reverse complement strand
CGGATTATGGTTATTGGCCAATAGAAAGGAAGTCTAACTTAAGGCAGAATTCTTTATGTGGCACCCTTGATGGAAGAAACTCTCATAATTATTTATCCTAGACCCTTTGCCCTTGTTTATAAATAGACAAGACCTCTTAGGTCTTAGGGACATAACACGATAAAAAAAAAGAACATAACACAATACATGACATAGTTAAGAGAGATAACATATCTTCTCTCCATCTCTCTTAGTGACGTGAATCAATCAACGAGAGATTATAGCTCCTCTATCATGTTCTTGTGTTTCTAAATTCATCGATCATAGTGGTCTCCTATAAAAAGATAGGAAGAGAGAAAAAGAATAGTCGAGTTCTCATTTGAGATTAATATTATAATAGATCTTGGATCTGACGATGCATGTCAGATCAGATGAAGATTTTTTTTAATATCAATATCAAAATGTATGTATGGATCATGAATATGATATAATATTATTTAATTTTTAATTCTGATATTAAAACTTTTCATATGAAAGATAGCATATTATATATATTAAGAAAAAAGATAAAAAAACATATATCTTACCTTGGTGGGTTCATTCGAACGACCAGCTTCTCATACTCATCGGCAACCTCTCTAGAAATATACCCACAACCCAACATAGCTGAAAACCTGAGGTACAATCCTCTCTGAACAGATAGAGACTCCTCCTCTCTTCTTTTCTGAGCACTTCAAACTGCCTCGCTTTTTTTGTTCTCCCGTCGTATTGTCTCTCCTTATATATTTTTACTTATGGGTGGTAACACATGCATCCTCTGCATGTGTAGGTTTACCAAAAGAAATGTGTCGATAATAATAGGGAGAGGAGGGAGGAGTTGTCCACGCCCCTTTCGAGTATATCTTCCAATCGTACATTGTCGTCATTTGGGTTCGGTTCCCTCACTGCCCGAGTTAATTCCCTTCCATATCTATATGTACAGCTTTGTGGATCACTTGGGATTTGGGTAAGAATCTACCGATACTTCCCCCACCATCTTTCTTAGGTTTACTTGATTGGAATCCTCACGTTCTTTCCTTTCCATGAACCCGCCAAAGACACTATCGAAAACATAAATTTTTATTTATTATATTGGACAGTTCAAACTTACCTTCACATCCGTTCCATTTGGTCTTCTAATAATTACACGCTTCTAATTCGGATCTCACCATTTTTGGTTCTTTCCATCATTTTCAGTCTCGTTCTGCTTTACAATTCCAAACACCAATAACAAAAAAAAAAAAAAAAATGGTGCAACAATTTTTCTCTCACACACACACACACACACATATAATTTAATATAATTTATTTTTGATATTAAGATGATACTTTTTTATATTTTTGTATAAATTTAATTTTTCAAGGGTCAAATTAGTAAACAAACTAATTTTAAGAACTTAAAAATAAAAAATAATGGTCGTATAGACCGTTTTAAATTTATTTTTAAGTTATCTAAATATTTATAAATTTTCTTTTTAACATATTATTATTATTATCATATTACTTTGACTTTATAGTTATATAAATTAGTTGTAAATTTATTATTTAATAATTTATTATTCTTATTTTTATTTTATAAAAATTTAGGGCTCTTTATGAAAATTTTTAGAAGTTAAAGTTATTAAAAATTGAAGTGCTCTATCAAAAATTTTCAAAACTAGGAACGGTCTAGGAGAATTCACCCTTCTTTAATTCTCTTGCACTACTATTAAATATCACTCATGTTATCTTATTATCTACATCTTAGTCAATTTAAGCATCATTATTTATCATCTTTGAAATAAGAATATCTTTAGAATAACAATGAAATAGAACACTAAGTACACGAACTATCAAGAACGGATTTATATATCATGTCAATTGTTACAACACATGTTAATTAAAATGTTAATACATGAGAAAAAAATTAAATAGCTAAAATACCATGATGAATCGGCGTCAAATGGGTCGAGGATTATGTTGCGTGTGACCCACATTGAGCCTGTCCTCATGCTAAGTGATTTGAGCCCAAGCCACTTAGTCCATGCTTGACTCGGATCCGTAAATGATCTAATAGAGATTGGGTTTGGCACGGAGTCACAATAAATTAATTAGAATAATAAACATAATAAATTCAACAAACCTTTGTTAAAAAAATTAAATCATAAGATTTAAATAGAATTGAAATATTTCAAAATCAATAAACAAAATTAATTCGTAGATATCAGATTCAATAATTTTTTTCGAGAACTGCATAATGTAAATTATATATAAAAAATTCAAAAATAAAATAAAATTAATTAAAATCTTGGAAAATAAAGACAAGTATCATAAGAAGATAATAAATCTTATAAGGCATCTAATGGAAATAAAATGATTCAAATCTGATTAAAATAAAAAAATAATCAATATAAAGGTCCCTAGTTGCATAAAATAATAAAAAATAGTCTCTCAAAAATACAAACAAGATCCTTAAATTACAAAAAGTTCCCTAGTTTCTCCATAGAATCTCCTTTGAATTGTATATAGGATGACCGACAATAGATATATAAGAAACAAAGGAAGGAAAAAAAATAATATTCTAGGTATTAGACAAAAAAAGAGAGATTAATTGAAATTTCTAAAAATGAGGATACTTCTCAAGAAAAACCTAAAAAGAAATTATTTTTCTTAAAAATTTATCCTTTTTTTTTCCTCTTTCCATCTTTTATTATATGGACAGTCCAACATGATTTTTGTTAAGAAAGTATTTATGATATTGAGGATTAGCAATAATCTCACATTGAATAAGGTGGGATTGTATTGGATTCGGTCCACATCTTGATAAGTTTAAACTCTTAAATCAAATTAGTATTTAATCTTATATGCATTAACCCTGAAAAATTAGAGTCAGATTTCATCATTGATCTCATCAATTTCAACATGGAATCAGAGCCAAAGTTTGTAGTTGAAAAAAGAGATAGATGCTAACCGTAGCCAACTGAAATAGAAAAATAGATTGAACCATCTTACAAGGAAAAGAAAGACAATCGACCCAAATGTGAATAAGATAAAATGTTAAAGAGAAGTTTCATACGTGAGAAGTGAAGATTGAAAAGAGGTCCAAAAAGAGTCACATTGTTGAATTTAACAAACTTAACCTTTTAGATTGAATTGATGTCTAGTTATATACATATTAACGCTGACTAATTAGAACTCGGGAGTCATCATCACTTTCAACAATTTGGTTGTCACATGGACGTGGATAAGACGTCCTCCTCTCTTTAATTTGGTTTATTTGAAACCTCATGGAGTTCACCTTATCTCATGCATCTATAATTCTTCCAAATGTACACTGGTGATAAGAATGGCATTGTTCTTCACTGTGGATGCTAAATCAGTAGGCTAGAACAAAATTCACATATTAATTAAAATATACATCGACGACTTCATTTAAAAAGAGCATGAAAGCACTACTGGATGAAAGGGTTCGATTCAATATCCAGTTGGACAAAGCAGATTACTTACATCACCAACACAGTTCAAGAGTCCGTCTTCTTTATTCAGAAAACCTAACTCTGATGTGAACTGCTCCAGTTCTCAGATTCCGATCAAACTATCTTATGACAACTATTCTCATGCATCTATAAGTCTTCCAAATGTACACTGGTGGTAAGAATGGCATTGTTCTTCACTGTCGATGCTAAATCAATAAGCTAAAACAAAATTCACATATTAATCAAAATATACATCAACGACTTCATTTAAAAGCAATAAAGCACTACTGGATGAAAGGTTCGACTCAATATCCAGTTGGCCAAAGCAGATTACTTACATCACCAACACAGTTCAAGAGTCTGTCTACTTTATTCAGAAAACCTAACTCTGCTGTAAACTGTTCCATTTCTCAGATTCTGATCAAGCTATCTTATGATCAACTATTCTCCCTATAATGACTTCGTACACAAGGTTCCTGTAATATATGATTTAGGGAGGATCAATTTATGCACTGTAGAGGCTATTTTCTGATTCAGATACCAATGACTTGATATCGAAAAAGTAACACTATTGGATACCAAGGTCCACCTTCAATGAACCACCAAAAAGCTAAAGTTCTATATTAGGACAGGCAACAACATCAGGATCATAGCAATTTAGTTTAAACGAGTCGCATTTGAATGAAAAAAAAAACATCTTAATGAGCAGAGATCATTCTACAAACAACTAATAAGCTCAATCACACTTCAATCAGACTAGACACATTAACACTAGGAAGAAATTGAATATTATGTGAGGACTTCAGAAACATGAGTTTTTATTCCTGAGTTATGTAACGACATCTGACATGTGAGCTTACAGGAATTTGCTAAGGTAAAAGTTCCATTATTACATGGCTAAGAGCTTGAACTTGTTTCCTTGACATGCAGAATTGCTGTCTTTTTTACCCTACCTACAACACTGAGTCTTCTGCTTGAATGAGCCCAAGCTTTTATTCATTTGTGCTAATATTAGATGAGACTTTTAGTGGGTTTGAAATTGTTCCCTTGTCTATGGAAAAAGGATCAACAATTACTGTAAACAATCAAATCAAAATATTATATCAGTCTGGGGCTATGGAAGAGGAACCACATTTTCTAATCGAAATTTCATGGCCATCATCGACAAAATCTCATCAATCAGATGGAGGGCCAGTCACTGTAAAGTAGCATGCTCACCACTACCATCCTGTGTTCAACAGATTTAAGCATCTTACAATCCCAACCCATGTCATTGGGTCCCTGGAATCCTCGGTGACCTTGAAATTGGGAATGAATGGATGTTTTAATGTGCAAGTCACTTGACAAGGTTGTTTTATGCAATGAAGGTACCAATCCAGAATTTTGGCTTAATATTTTGTTTTGCAATCTAAATGATATGGATAAGCAGAAACTGGCTATGCCATATGGGTCATACGGAACAGGAGAAACATGCCTTAGATGATGGGAGATCAGACTCAGAACAGTGGAGAGGTGGTCAGATTCATCAAAAATACCGGTTAATTTAGTTGATTGAAGAAAATTTTAACGTGGATGGAGATTGTGAGCATAACAACAAAGAAGGTGGAGTTAGAGTAAAAAATAATAGAGATGAGCTGATTGGTGTTAAACTTGAGAGGTTTTTGAATGTTAAAGCCATGAGTGCAGAAGTTTTGGCAGCATCCCAAGTGGAGACTGATGAAAAAATTATGTTGTCAGTTATAATGGTAAAGGAATTACTCAATGAGTACACATTTCATGATGGTGATACACAAATGTGACCTACAAGTTTTAAGATCTTAAGCTGAGTCAAATTTAATATATGTAATCAGAATTCTTTTAATTCTCAACAATGTGGATGAATCTCATATCCATCTCTATCTTAATCATGCACATGAATGTTTTCAAATAGAGGAGGGTAAAAAGCCATGAGATGATCATCTAAGACACTGTTCTATGATCTAAAACAAGGAGTCCGTGATGGAATTTACAGTACAAGGAGAAACAATTTTGATTAGAGGATATACCACGTTTTTTCTATGATTGTTGTCATAATAATAGTCCTGATTTTTGGTGCTTTCTGTCTGTTTTGATCGAATCATCATCACGAAAAGAATGGGTAAGAAGAAATGCCTTACCCAACTACAGAGAGATTCCAATATATTCTCATACAATTAAGGCCACAAAGGGAAATCAACAAGAAACAATGAAAAAGTTATTAGAAAATATCCACCGTTTGCTGATCAAACTAATGAAGGTAAAGAGTTATTGATTCTTCATGAGTTCACTATGAGCAACTTTGAAATTCTGCAATGCCCATAACATGGTGATATAGCATCCATGTAACTTTAAGAAGTTCGAAAGAAACAACTATGAATGGATAAGAAGAAATGCTTTACCCAACTCAAGAGAGATTCCAATATATTCTCACACAATTAAGGCCACAAAGGAAAATCAACAAGAAACAATGAAAAACTAGTCAGAAAATATCCACTGTTTGCTGATTCAAACTTATCAAGGTAAAGAGTTATTGATTCTTCATGAGTTAACTATGAGCAACATTGAGATTCTGCAATGCCCACAACATGGTGATATAGCATCTATGTAACTTTAAGAAGTTTGAAAGAAGCAACTATGAAGTTATAAGAGCAGTAGATACAATACATGTGTTCTACCAGTCAGTCATTGCAAGTATTTTACGGCAAAATGGTTTTTGTAAATATCAAAAATAACGTAAAAGCATCAACATGCAGAAGGAAATTATCTCCCTAATTCTCAGGTTAAGTCCTCAAGGTGATTAATAAGAATTATAGGAAGAATGCCATTTTTTATTTGTGCAAACAAGCCAATCACAACTACGTCTGTACCGAACAGCAAGAACTATCAAATATGGCCAAAACTCTTATCTACACACCTCAAGGTAAAGAAGACTCCCAGTTTCAAGCTGACCTGTTCAGCTCTGCTACCATACACCTGCATGTTTCAAACACACCACAAACATCATTAGAATCCAAGAGTGGCAGTGAGTGCCATTCATAGAAACTAACAGGAAAAAATGCAACCTGAACATGGAGAAGTGAGGTTTGCAGAGAAAGGAGTGGCAGACAGATCGAATCACTCGTGAACTTGTTCTCTCTCTTTCACACACAGTAGAAAACCAATCAACTGTAAAGAAAATTTAAATTGACTATTCACTTCAGCTTAACACTGAAAATTTCTGCCTGGTAATCCTGCAATTCAACTTCCCTCTAGTCTTGTGACTCCTGTGAATCATCCTGTGCCAGATGACACTGCTGCTGTGGCTGCTGCAATCGTCCACTGCCATCAGCACCGGCTCCCAATCTTGCTGGTGTCATCTGCTGGTAGAACTGGCTCAAAGCTTGTGAATTCAGCACGCCGATATGCGCATCTTGTGAGAGACCGAGCTCCAGTCCGGGTAGCTGCTGCCCATGGCCGCCGAACATTGATGCGAAACTCATGGCACCGAGGTTGGTGCTGGGCAACTCCATTCCATGTAGTGCCATCCTCTGGATGAAGCTGCCCGCCGAAACATCGCCACCGCCTCCGGCCCCAAGATTCGAGCTTGATGAGGCAGCCACCGCCGGAAGCAAAAATCCAGCGTTCAATCCACCCACCGGCGGCGGCCACAAGCCGAGGTGAGACCGAGGGAGGCCTGCAGCCCCAACCATGGCCCAGTTAGGCCGCACGGCAGCGACGGCCCCCTGCCCCGCTTCGTCGGGCTTCTGGTGGACCCCTGCAAGGACGGTGTGGCCTGGGTTAGGAACTGAGCCAGCGACGGCGAGGGCCGATGCCGGGATTGTGCCCGTGCCGGTGGCAGCGATGATGGCCGGCTCCGCTTGCTGGAGGAGCCACTGGATCGTCTCCCCGTCGGACTTGTGGCCCAATTCTCGGGTGAGTTGGAAGACTCTGGCAGCACAGAGGGCGGGCATCCTGATCCTTCTCCCCCTGCCGTCAACTTTGGTGTGCCGATCCTTGTTTGAGCTTCTCTTGGGCGCAAGCTGCCGCCTTTGCTCGTCCTTCTCCGCTGCTGCTGCTGCTGTTGCCACCACCTTCAACTCCCTCCCACCTGAGGTTGTGGAAGGCGAAAGATCGCAGCTTTCTGCCGCTGATGAGGCTGTGGTGGGTTCCCTCTTGTCCGACTGTGGGAGGCCCAGGGCCCGGTGGAACTTGGGGACCTCTTGCGGCAACTCGGCGGAACCCTTGAGATCCATGAGACAGAGAGAGAGAGAGAGCGGAGCAGGCAAAAAAGTTCGATTTTTGGGACTTGGACAGACAGATGAAGGTGAAGAGGGAGAGGAAGGGGGGAGCACTAGGCTGCCTCCACAATGATTCTGCTGGAATGCAGGGTCGACTCGAAAGGACTGGAGAGAGAGAGAGAGAGGAGATGAAAAGAAATAAAATAGAATAGATGTCAAAATGAGCAAGATTCCCAACTTTCCAAATTTACTGCCTGCCACTGAATCTTTTACAGCCTTCTTTTACTCTCATGCACATGCTGCTGGGATATCCATGTGAGTTGAAAAAGAGTGGGGATTAAGCCAAGGAAATGGCGATGAGACAGCTTGGATCTCCCCTGAGTTTGGACAGTCAACGGGGGATAAATGCCACTGCCTGCTTGAATATTTTTTTTTCTGACTGCCCATGAATTGTGGGGACTGTCCTCAATATTAATCAAATTTCCATGGAAAACTCCCTTCCTCACAATTCCATTGATTGGATTCCCATCCCATACTCGCTGCTTCTCTGTTCCCCTCTTTTCCACCCTGTCCCTGTTATGCTTACCGAGGACAGGGCAGTTGCATCACTTGGAAGGGACTCTATGGTGCAGGTGGCACTCTCTCATGGGCACATTTGGCAGCACACAACTCGTTACTCAGATTGCTTGGCCGCCACTCTAAAAGCATGAGATAGCAAGTAGAGGAAATCAGGCCAACAATCTCATGAAGATGAGAAGCTCCTTTATTGAAGCCACAACAACTGTTCTCTTGCTTCTGTTTATGTAATCCTTCTGACTTCACTTGTTCAAAGATATGCCACAACAACTTTTCTGGCATGATTGAATTAGACTGTACAAAGATATCCATTTAAAAGTTGTTTTCTTTTTGTGTTTTCTATGTTGTTAAATATGCCCCTCAAGATATATATATATATAATTTGTTTATAGATATAAAGAAAAATAGCTGGAAGGAATTTACATAAAATCCTCACTGATGTTCTGATGATACAGATGCCTTGCTCTCTCATTTGGACATGGCAGATGTTCTCTTTTTCCAAAATGTGTTTGTAAAGTCAAATATAATGATAGCATTTATCATTCAAGGGCAAGACAGTTGCCTAGAAAAAACTGCATTACTCTAAAAGGTAACTTATCCAGAAAACACTTATTTTTCATAATGGTTGTAAAGTATCTCTAATTTTATTTTTATCAAATTATAGTTTATTCCTTCAAAATTTCATATTTGTCCCCTTGTCCAATCAATCAAATCAAAGGACAAAAGATAATAGATTTTTTCCTAGAATAGGTAAGCGGAGAAGATAGGTTTTGATGGTAGGAATTTGTGGTGACAAAATAAATCAATTATAACTCAAAAAGTGAGGAAAATATCAAAAAAATTAAAAGATAAATAATAAAAATGGGATTTAAATCTAGGAGCTACCCAAGACCTTGGTATTGGAAATGAATAAATTTACTCACATTTGGAAAAATCATATTTGTTATTATAAATTTTGATGGGGCCTTTTTTTTTTCCATAGATCACCCAATTTTCATTTTTTCCTCCATACTTCTTAAAATCTCAACATTTACCCCTCTATTTCTTCTCCCCTCTATTTACCAACGGGTCTTTCTTGGTCAGATTCAACGTATTAAGAACCGGTTCAATGAATTATATTGGACCAAATTAATAATAAAAATTAATGTATTAACTTTAAAAGGCTTACAAATAGTGTCAATTTTTTCAAATTTATTATTTTTTGAAATACTTTATGGTCATATATTGTGCTAAAATATTGCATTAAAACGTTGCTTAATAAATACTTAAAACTCATGTTGACATAGTGCAAATTATGTTATAAAATTTAAAATTTTATAGTTAAAAAGTCTTAATTTTATTTCTCAAATTCATTTTTTTATATTTTATCAAATTATATATATATTGGAGCCAGTTCGAATTTATATGAATTGGTTCAAATATATTGAATCAAGCATGAAACAAGCTAAAATGAAAAAAGTAAAACTGAAAAGGGGGAGAAAAAGACCACCTTTTGAGGGGTTAAATTGAAAATTTGTCCCTGAATAATAAGGCTTTTCTTTATTTTATTTTTTTTTACCTTCACGTCCTAAGATAAATTTGTTTCACTTTAACATGTTTCTTTTTTTAATATATGATGTCAAAAACATTATAGGTTTAGTAAAATGTTCATGATGTGGTATAAAAATATATGAAACATTGTAAGCTAGAAGGAAAAAAAATAGTCATAGATGACGATGAAGGAATATTTCATCTAAACACAAGAATATATTTTTTCTCATATAAATATGAAAAATACAAGTATGAAATTCTCAAAACATGAGAATATCAAGTAACCTTAAAGATATAAGTAAGCCTAGGAAATAGCATCTGGTTAACATGACCATTTTATTCTCCTGTGCAGTTGATAAATAGAAAATAATACGAATCTAATTTATCAAATACAACTTTATTTAGTCACATATTAACTATTTTGCATAATGAAATTAGGATCAATATTTTGATGCTACATCACAATGCTTTGAGTCATTTGATTTTTGTGGATATCACGTTAATTTGCTAAAAAATTCTTGATAAGCAAACTTAATACATTTTTTAAAATATCTAAAAATAGGGGAAAAAAGTTTTAACATATTTTAATATTGTTATCATTCGTATTCTAATTAAAAATATAAATATATATTACGGATATCCTTGGAATGAATACGAAGAGATGCCTCTATTATTTGGTATTATATTTAAGCACTATATGAAAGAGTGTTTCTTTTTACAAAGGATAAATGGTGAGATGTAATCGACTGCTTATACCTTGCTTTCAAACGATCAAAGTTTAAATTAGCTAAACTACATGTCATCCTTGTATGATAATATTGTTTAATGAGAAAAATAATATCTTCTAAATTAGGTTTTTAGTTTGGTCATGAGGAATGTTATATTCTCTATCAGCCCGACTATCTTTACTTTTATTCCTTGATAGTAATTGAACTACATAAATAAAATTATGATGGATTTTTTCAGAAAATTAACGTATTTGCAAAGGAATTTATTGTTTTGCAAATGAGACATACTCATTCTCCCATACCCTTGGAGCCGCCTTCATTGTAGGGAGTCAAAACTCTTGAAATCCTCAATTTGGCCTCCTAAGCAATTAAGTAATAAAATATTACGTTATGTCCATGGAATGTCATACTTTTGGGTGACCGCAAGTAAATTTATATGTAAGACAGGTGAAGTACTAGAGATGGCCTCAAACTTAGGGAAGCTTGCTGTGGTCTTAAAGATGAGACTGGTATTAATTGCGGACGACACTAAAGTAATGTTTTTGGAAATGCAATTGCGTTCAGAACATGCCTTTAACCTAAAATGACCAGCACAATGAGCAAAGACTTAATTTATTTGAGTTTTTCTTTAAACTTCTTAAGGTGGTAATCCTTGATATCAACTTATCAAGCCGAAAGATTGTAAATGTCTCAAACCTCAATTATTTAGCTACAGCTCATATATGAACTTTAAAAGTTGGGAATATCTTCGAGGCTAAGTTCCATATTTTTCTGTCTTCCTTAGACTGATTATTAAAAGATTCATGAGAGGAATAATTATATTTTAGAGCTATAATTATCCTATTTTCACAGCCTTATTAAGATATCTCCATCTCTATGAAATATTTAGAAATCACATAATCAATAATTAAATTGCTATTATCGACGTAATACTAGATCTTTATCAATTGGTCCATCAACGGCCATTACACAGCATAAGGGCTCTATAATAAGTAGACACTCTTAATGTAGATGGAAATATCAAATGTTGGGACAAATATGAATTGGGATAGAGAAGTAATCAGTGTAATTTTTGTTCAGATTCAATATTTTGATCTATAACTAGTATATTTTGTTCTATAACTGATCTTTTTCGGATTTGGAAATTTTAGAACTCAAAAAATTCATAATAATTCTAAATTTTGTTATATGGCATATAAATTATTATTTATTCCTCTATGCATCTTATAATAATTATGTATTAAAAGTGATAATGATGCTCATAAATGGTTTGAACTTAATTATGTATTAAAAATAGATTTACAGGCCATATTAACTAGTTACAATCATTTAGGTTCCTCATTTAATTTCGTAGGAGAGTGGCTCAAATTTTGTCTCATCTTATCAAGCAAGCGTATGTAATAATGAAAAAGCATTGACCAAGTTGCTTGTCACTTTTTCCTATTCCTTCTTATTCTTCAGGTAATTAAGCTTTAAAATTATCTCTTTGTGCGTTTTCGATAGGGTCTTGTTGTTGTTTGCTGGTGATGACAATAATTGTGAGAGTCAGGTGTGTGCTCATTGATGCTTTGGACAACTTATGACAAATGATTCCAGTGGTGCAAGCACACAGACTCTAGCTAGCTGTTGACATATCATTGGAGTTATCATGACTTTAGTGCATGAGCAAAAGAATCTCACTTTATTTTGATTAAGATTGCGGACCTATGCATGATCTCCTAGCCTTTTTGAAACAAAGCATATTTAGGGATTTGTGATGCAAATAATAAAATTAGGTTAGTATACTTACAAGAAATTTTCTTACTGGATTTTTCGAATGGTTTTGGCTTAATATAACAGATATGTTGGGGGAGAATATCTCATACTAAGGAAAAAAAATTCCAAAGATAAATAATCAAAACTATAGTTTTTTTAAAACTAATCTCGTATATGCTCAAATCTTTTTGTACGCCCTCTCACATGAAACCTGAAATTTTGTTTTACCCTCTCTAGATCTAATCAAGAAAAAGATTTAAAAGTATTAAAGTGTTTTCTTATATCTCCCTGTAAGAACCTACAACTAGATAAGATATTTTTAGAATAATAAGATTTTTTAATATTTTTTGCATTTCGTAAAAGTTTTTTATATCTTAATTTTCTATCCTTCAAGAACATGAGCTCTAGAAATTTATAAATACTTACCAACCTCAACAATATAAACTACTTAAAATACATAAACAGAATAAATAAGAGCATGTACCGCCATATTTATTAGGCTAAGCTTATTATACAATGGTAGAGAGTTTTTAGACTAAGTGGGTAGTAAAAGGAAAATTGACACCTACAACAATTGAGCTGTTTGAAAGAAAAAAAGATGTTGTGAGATAGTGTTTGTATGTTTCTTATTATATTGAGGGTGTTTTCTAAGACTTGATATTTGCAAGCTCTCCTCTCAGAAAGACCTTAACCCTTTTTCCAAATAGTCTTGACAATTAGGTTTCATCCTGACTAAATTACTTCTGGTCATAAACGCATGTGGACTTTGAAGGTTCTGCATGCTGCATGAACCCAAGAGGGATGTCAAATATTGTCCTCTTTCTCTTTTTATTTTTTTTCTTTCTCTCTTACGTTCATCTAGTGTAAGATTGTATGATATTTTATAATTAAATAATATATATTATGAGATTAATTAGATTTTAATAAGAGATATTAGTTAATATTAAATTAAAGTCCATATTATATTGGGATATTTTAAAGGATATCCTTGATGAAAGAAACTTTCCTAATAATCTATTTTAGACCCTCTACTCTCACCTATAAATAGACATGACCTCCTCTAAACCTAGCGCGCCACAATATGCTGCATTAGAGATTGGATTAGAGGTTAAGATTCATTTTAGACCATGTGATTTTGTCATAAACCTCTTAAGCCCTTATGGTTTACTCGTATCTAAAATAACTCTTACATTTAAAAAAAATATAACATATAAACCCCTCTCCTCAAGTTAGAGTTAATAGACGTTAAAGTCTGCTTACATGTTATGTTGACTCATAATAAACTATTAACATAATGATATGTATAATTTAAGTTTTTTTTAAATCTATTTTAGCTCTTGTAGTTTTAGTCATGGATCATTTAAGCTATTATGGTTTTGATTGTGTCTAAAATAGCTTCTATATCTTTAAAGACATAGTATGCTACATCCACTCTTGTACTGTATGAGTTAATAAACATTAGAGTTTACTTACGTAGCATGTTGACTCAAAATAAATCATTAATATAATGATACATAGAATTTTTTTTAAGCTTAAATTATATGTGACACTATATTAATAGTTTATTATGAGTCAGCATGTCATGTAAGCAAACTCTAACATATGTTAACTCAGACTTGACGGGAGGGGCTTATATGTTATGTTTTTTAAAGTATATATGTTATTTTAGACACGAATAAATCACAAGGGCTTAAGTGGTCTATAGTCAAAACCACATGGGCTAAAATGGAGCTTAACTCTAAGATCTGTAACCTATTAGAATTCACTAAATGCACTAAACCTATAGCATACCACGTAAGCAAACACTAACATCTATTAACTCAGGCCTGACGGGAGGAGCTTATATACTATGTTTTTTAAAGTATAGACGTTATTCTAGACACGAATAAATCACAAGGGATTAAGTGATCTATGGTCAAAACCATATGGGCTAAAATGAAGCTTAACTCTAGGATCTATAACCTACTAGAATTCACTAAATGCACTAAACCTATACCATGCATGAAGCTTAACTCTAGGATCTATAACCTACTAGAATTCACTAAATGCACTAAACCTATACCATGCCTACCACAAGATTACTCCTAACTCTATGCTCAATTTCATCCCCCTTAACTCTATTAATAGATTTGCTAACAACATCTCTAAATTCAATATATACTCTTTTGGGATGACTCTTCTTTGCATAGAAACCTTGAGATTACATAACTATTAGATTATATAACCATAATTAGATAAGATATATTATAGATCTAATTGGATTTTGATTATAATTATTGATCAATAGAAAGAAAGTTCAATTATAGTAGAATTCCTTAGGCGATGATCTTGATGAAAAAAACTATCTTAATTACTTATTCTAGACCCTCTACTCCCGTCTATAAGAGGATACGACCTCCTAGTGACTCAATGTGGATATGTGCATGACATTATTGAGGGATTACATATCTTCTCTATCTCCCTTTATTTATGTGAACCAATCATTAGGAGATTACATATCTTCTCTGATATTTCCTTTGTCCCTAATCTATTCCTTGTAGCGATCCTATGAGAGATAAGAAGAGAGGAGAAGATGAGTATAATCTTTTTTTTCTTCTTATGCATATTTATGGTGCATGCATATCACTATGCGTTACTTCATGATATCTGACTAAATTACTTCTGGTCATAAACGCATGTGGACTTTGAAGGTTCTGCATGCTGCATGAACCCAAGAGGGATGTTAAATATTGTCCTCTTTCTTTTTTTTTTTTTTCTTTCTCTCTCACATTCATCCGGTGTAAGATTGTATGATATTTTATAATTAAATAATATATATTACGAGATTAATTAGATTTTAATAAGAGATATTAGTTAATATTAAATTAAAGTCCATATTATATTGGAATATTTTAGAGGATGTCCTTGATGAAAGAAACTTTCCTAATAATCTATCTTAGACCCTCTACTCTCACCTATAAATAGACAGGACCTCCTCTAAACCTAGCGCGCCACAATATGCTGCATTAGAGATTGGATTAGAGGTTAAGATTCATTTTAGACCATGTGATTTTGTCATAGACCTCTTAAGCTCTTATGGTTTACTCGTATCCAAAATAACTCTTACATTTTAAAAAATATAACATATAAACCCCTCTCATCAAGTTAGAGTTAATAGACGTTAAAGTCTGCTTACATACTATGCTGACTCATAATAAACTATTAACATAATGATATATGTAATTTAAGTTTTTTTTAAATCTATTTTAGCTCTTGTAGTTTTAGTCATGGATCATTTAAGCTATTGTGGTTTTAATTGTGTCTAAAATAGCTTCTATATCTTTAAAGACATAGTATGCTATATCCATTCTTGTAATGTATGAGTTAATAAACATTAGAGTTTACTTACGTAGCATGTTGACTAAGAATAAATCATTAATATAATGATACATAGAATTTTTTTAAGCTTAAATTATATGTGACACTATATTAATAATTTATTATGAGTCAGCATGTCATGTAAGCAGACTCTAACATCTGTTAACTCAGACTTGACGGGAGGGGCTTATATGTTATGTTTTTTAAAGTATAGATGTTATTTTAGACACGAATAAATCATAAGGGCTTAAGTGGTCTATAGTCAAAACTACATGGGCTAAAATGGAGCTTAACTCTAAGATCTGTAACCTATTAGAATTCACTAAATGCACTAAACCTATAGCATACCACGTAAGCAAACACTAACATCTATTAACTCAGGCCTGACGGGAGGGGCTTATATACTATGTTTTTAAAGTATAGGCGTTATTCTAGACACGAATAAATCACAAAGGATTAAGTGATCTATGGTCAAAACCATATGGGCTAAAATGAAGCTTAACTCTAGGATCTATAACCTACTAAAATTCACTAAATGCACTAAACCTATACCATGCATGGAGCTTAACTCTAGGATCTATAACCTACTAGAATTCACTAAATGCACTAAACCTATACCATGCCTACCATAAGATTACTCCTAACTCTATGCTCAATTTTATCCCCCTTAACTCTATTAATATATTTGCTAACAACATCTCTAAATTCAATATATACGTCTTTTGGGATGACTCTTCTTTGCATAGAAACCTTGAGATTACATAACTATTAGATTATATAATCATAATTAGATAAGATATATTATAGATCTAATTGGATTTTGATTATGATTATTGATCAATAGAAAGGAAGTTCAATTATAGTAGAATTCCTTAGGAGATGATCTTGATGGAAAAAACTCTCTTAATTATTTATTCTAGACCCTCTACTCCCGTCTATAAAAGGATACGACCTCCTAGTGACTCAATGTGGATATGTGCATGACATTATTGAGGGATTACATATCTTCTCTCATCTCCCTTTATTTATGTGAACCGATCATTAGGAGAGTACATATCTTCTCTGATATTTCCTTTGTCCCTAATCTATTCCTTGTAGCGATCCTATGAGGGATAAGAAGAGAGGAGAAGATGAGTATAATCTTTTTTTTCTTCTTATGCATATTTATGGTGAATGCATATCACTATGCATTACTTCATGATATCTGAGGTACCCTTTTGATTATTGTGTTTAAAAGGTATACATATTTTATCTCAGATCTACGATATTTGATTTCAATCCTAATATGCACATTCTTGTTTAGGAATAAACAATATGAACAAGATGTCATAGTTTAAAATAAGGTTAAATTAGTAGCCAAAAGTCTCAATTAGAAAATTATTTGCTCCTATGACTAAACTCGAAGTTATAAGAATACTCATTTCCTATGCATATTCTAAAAATTTTAAATTATTTCAAATATATGTCAAAAGTATTTTTCTTAATAGTTTAAAAGTTTATGTTAAATAACTACTTGGATTTAAAAATATTTTTTCTTAAATCATGTTATAAATTATCTAAGGCTTTTTATGTGTTAAAACAAACCCCTAGGACTTAGTTTGAGAGATTTAGCTCTTTTCTTATTCAAAATATTTTTTTAAAAGATAAGGTTGATAGCATATTATTTATTAAATAATTTAAAAATATTTTGTTATCATTCAAATTTATGTTAATAAGTTTATTTTTGATTCTATAAATGAATATTTATGTGAATCATTTACCAAGAGTATAAGCCAAGAATTTCAAACGATCTTGATGAATGAATTGATATTTTCTTATTATAAATTAAGTAATTAAATGATGGGTTTTGCATTAGTTAAACCAAGTCTACTCTTGATATACTAAAATGATTTTACATAGATAATGCTAAGGCTATCAATATACCAATGAGCATTTTTATTAAATTAGATATAGGCAATGAAGGAGAATAATTTAATCAAAAGACCTATAAATGTATGATAGGTAGTTTATTATATCATACTATAACTAGACGTGACATAATATTTAATGTTCGGCTTTATGTAAGGTTTTAGTCTAATCCTAAATAATCTCACTATACCTCATGGTTGGTAGAGTCCCTCGAGGCTATGATGGTTCGAGACTAAATAGGATGGGAATCACAACGAGTTGTGATTGACAAGAGTTACCTACCTTTTTGGGCTTAGTATGATTCATTGAGTCTCTCGAGGTTATACTAAGACACCGATTGGATCTCGATCCCCACTAAAAATTTATCAGAGATCGTTTCACGTGTCGGAGGGTGTCATGTAATTCAAGAGAAAAATAGTAGGAGTAGATTAAGGTAGAAGTCAATATCTTGATTGTTTCATTTCCTATAAAATTTATATGTTATTTATTTGTGCTATATCTTTGTTTGTCATAAATATGTCGCTTGCAAATCCCTTACATGACATACTTGATACAAACCACCTCACTGGTACAAACTACATGGATTGACTCTACTGGTTATAGGTGCCCTGCAAGCCAATCACGTGAGTGATGGCACGTGTGACATGCTGCATAATTTTTTTACATTATTATTATTGACATGTTCTCATATTATATTATTTGTTGCATATATATTGTGATGTCCTTGGTTCTGTGTAATGAGAATCGGATTATGATGAGATCACGATAATGAGACTAATTCACCTTTAAATATAGACTCTAAATAATCTCGGTCATAGATTACTCGAGAGGGACATCGAGATAACCAGACAGACCGATGTACTGTATACCTGTCCATATGATAGAGGCGACTGGTCTCAGAGCCACTTGTATGGGAACACTAAGTGTATAGTACAGGTGCTCATTGGAGAATGAGTTCACTAATTGATCTACTTATGGATGTTGTATGGTTAATGATACCTAACGTCAGACATCGATTTCGTAGTCTCAGTTATGTATCTAGTCTTTAGACTTGAGACATCAAGGATGCTTTGTTTGAGTACTCCTTTCTTCGACACCGGACTTATATGTTTGGAAAGTTCTAAATCTGGTACAACCGGTTATAAGATTGGTAGCCAACCTTACAAAGGCAATTGAGTGTCAATAGAGGATCATCCTTTATTAACACTCAATTACCTTTATTAACACTCAATTGATGAGTGGATGATCCTTTATTATCACTCAATTGTCTTCGTAAGGTTGGCTCTCAATCCCGATACTCGATTGTACCATATCTGAAACTTTTCAAACCTGTAAATCCAGCGTCAAAGAAAAAAGTACTAAAATAAGACATCCTTGGTATCTTAAGTCTAAAGACCAGATACACAACTGGAACTATGGAATTACTGTCTAACATTAGGTATCATTAACTACACAACATTCCATAAGTTGATCAATCAATGAACTCATTATCCAATGAACACCTGTATTATATCCTTAGTATCTCCACACAAGTGGCTATGAGACCAGCCACTTCCATCATATGGATGAGTATATAATACATCAGTTTGTCCAGTTATCTCGATGTCCCTCTTGAGTAACCTATGATCGAGATTATTTAGGATTTGTGTTTAAAGATGAATCGATCTTATTATCGTGATCTCATCACAATCTGATTCTCATTGCATAGAACCAAGGACATCATAATATATATATGCAACAGATAATATAATGTGAGAATATGCTAATAATAATCATAAGTAAAAAATCGGGCAGGATGTCACTCGTGCCATCACTCACGTGATTGGCTTGTAGGGCACCTGTAACAAGCAATCTCCCACTTAACCTAAAGCCAATCACTTATGTGTTTGATCCTCATCAGACCCCTGTGACGTTCAAATTCAATCTGAGCCAATAGCTTTATCAGTAGATTCGCAGTGTTATCTTCAAATGAAACTTTTTCCATTGCTATATCTTTCTGTGCTATGATCTCTTTAATTAAGTGAAACTTTCTCAAAATAATTCTGATGAGATATGGGTTCCCTTACTTGAGCGATAGTCCTTCTCAAGTACTTAAAGATCCACTTTACTACCTTCCAGTGTTTCAAATCTGGATTCGCTTGATACCTACTTATGACAGTCAGAGCATGCACTATATCAGGCCTAGTACATAGCACAACATACTTAATAGACCATATCGGTGAGGCATAGGGTTATCCTATCTATGTCTGCCATTCTTAAGGAGTTTTTGGGGACATACTCATAGAAAGTGATGTTCCATATCTCATTGGTATGAGACCTCTCTTGGAATTCTCTATGCCAAACTTTTTGACAATGAAGTCTATATACTTGGACTAGGACAAACTAAGCATCTTGGATCTATCTCTATATATCTGGATCCCCAAAATATAGGATACTATCTCTATGTTCTTCATGTATAATTTTCTGGATAGCTAAGCCTTAATTGTGCAGAGCATTCCTATATCATTCCTAATAATTAGGATGTCATCCACATACAACACCAAGAAGCTGATAATGCTCCCACTTACCTTCCTGTACATATAAAGTTTATCTTTGTTTTTAACAAAGTTGTAAGATCTGATTACCTCAATAAATTTTATGTTATAACTTCAGGAAGCTTGCTTCAATCCATAAATGAACTTGAGCAACCTGCACATTTATCTGGACTTTCTTTGGATATGAATCCCTCTAGCTATATCATATACACCTCCTCCTCGACGTTGCCATTGAGGAATACTGTCTTCACATCCATCTGTCAGATCTCATAGTCATAGTGTACTACAATGGCCAAAAGAATTTTGATAGATTTAAGCATGGCTACGTGTCACAAATGGTCACCACACAACCGTAACATTTTCGCTCAGCGAACCGTTTATTGCTTTTTCTTGTTCATACAAATGTTTAGCAGCTTATTTTACCTTAATTTTATGTATTTTGACATAAAAAATGAGAGCAAAAATAGTCTAGAATGCTATAGAACGATAGCTCGCTGCGCGGAGCCAAAACTACCCAAAATAGCTCTGTTTTAGGGCATTTTTTATATGCTACGATGATCGCTCTGAGCGACATAAAATATCAGCCATCTCAGCACCTTGGAACCTCCCAGGTGGCACCAGGCTGATGGGGCTTCGAGTATATGTCGGTGTAGGCTTTCATCAACAATTAAACTTGTCTTGCGTCTGATACCTTAGGAACCGTTGTTTGTGGACTTGCGACCATTTTTACGACCCTCTAAAGTCTTGTTTCGCTCTCTTTCTCTCTTTTCTCTACTGTACTCAAGGTGTTCGACGAATTGCTTGTACAACTTCCCTCTTTGCGAGATGTCGGGACTTGTCCGTCACTCATTTCTAAGCTAATCAACTTCTTCTTTATAGGTCCTACGGGACCCGCACGAGGTTGCAAGTGGGCTAACCCTTTATGGACAAATAACATTTTGGGCATTTCATGACTTAGCCAATCCCAGCTAAGTCAGGAACAGTGGGCAATGTTGCTTCACGACTTAGGCAATTTCAGCTAAGTCTTCGAGAGTGCCGCTAGGGTGTCGCACGACTTAGGCAAATTCAGCTAAGCCCGTGAAAGTGTGTTATCAGAGCAGGCAAGCGATTCAAATGAACAACGAAGAAGATTCGCAATCTCACCATGGTGAAATATTATGGTGAATCAGTAAGATGGGGCAAGCTAGACCCTTGCTCCAAGCAACCGCAGGTGGGCTGCAAGTGCAAACTCACTTGCAAACTGTTGGAGTCGCTCATGAGGAGTGCGATAGTGAACAAGACGAGCGTGAAGTTGGATCTTCTTCGCGAGCGGAGGAGGTGCCATCTGGAGTGCCAATCGAAAAAAAGAGCTACAAGGAGAGACTTACAATGGCAGAAACCCGCCTCGATGTTCTTGAAGCGAGCTTGGAGGAAGGCACCTTGGGGTAGAGAGCTTGCAAGAAGAAGCTGAATCTCAAATCGAGAAAGTTGAATCCCTGGTCGACCGATTGACGGAGGACACCAAAGACTCTGTACGACATCTATATGAAGTTGTGGCGGAACTCATGGCTAAGGTGATGGTGTTAACAATGACTCTTGATACGGGAGGGAACAATACCCATGATGGGCCACCACAAAGCTTTAGGGCACCGGAGCTGCATTGCTACGGGGGTGCTAGGGATACCAAAGAGCTTGAAAATTTCTTATTCGATATGGAACAATATTTTCGTGCTACGAGGCTTGATTCTGAAGAAATAAAAGTTGCTATAGTAACAATGTATCTGAATGGAGATGCAAAACTTTGGTGGTGAACCCGTTGGGAGGAGATCTAGCAAGGTCGATGTCGAGTGGATACATGGGAAGACTTGAAGTGAGAGTTGAGAACTCAATTCTTACCCGAGAAAATAAAATTTGTCGCAAGAATGAAACTAAGACAACTCCACCAAAGTACATCAATCCGAGACTATGTGAAATAATTTTCAGCATTGATGCTGGATATATAGGACATGTCCGAGAAGGACAAGCTATTCAGCTTCCTCGATGGCTTGAAGCCCATGCAAGAACTATATCGGTGGAATATTACTGACGTAGTCAGGGCAAGTGCAGTCGTGAAGAAGAATTTTCACAAGGGATCGAGCTCAAAAGGTAAAGTCCCAAAGTCTGGTGGATGCTTCTTGTGCGGAGGACCGCACATGGTGAGGGAGTGCCCGCAAAAGCAGACACTTATTGCTTTAACTGCATCAATAAATCCCCACAAGTCGGACAAGGGCAAAGTTATCGCCCTTATAGTTTGAGCAGTTCTGAATTTAGTAGCGATAGTGAGGTGTCACAAGGACCTAGGATAGGAGCAATGCATTTGTTGAATGCGTTGTAGGGTCAAGTGGGGGAGAACATAATGGCAAAGCCACCGAAGGCAGGAAGCAACAAGTTGATGTATGTGCACATCAAGCTTAATGGTCGAACAACCCGTGCAATGGTGGACACGGGCGCTACCCACAATTTTATTGTCGATCATGAAGCTAAGCGACTTGGTCTAATCTTGGAGAAGAATCCAAGTCGTATGAAGGCTGTGAACTCGATGGCCAAGCAGATCTTCGAACGAGCAAAGGGGGTTCCCATCAAGATCGAAACATAGAGCGGGAGCAGAAACTTGATGGTGGTGCAATTGGACGACTTCCAAGTGATTATCAGAATGGAGTTCATGCACACAGTGAAGTTGGTGCCAATGTCGTTCTTGAACTTCCTATGTCTAATGGAAGGCAACAATCCCTGCATGATTCTAGTTTCTCGAGGAGGAACCAAGGACCCACAACAAATCTCGGCTTTACAATTGAAGAAAAGGGTATGGAAAGGTAAATCAACCTTTGTAGCCGCTTTGAAGCTAGAGACACTTGACAGAGAAGCCATTCAAGAACCTGCCATAGTGGCGAACATCCTGAAGGATTTCTCAGATGTGATGCCAATAGAGTTGTCGAGAACTCTACCACCATGTAGAGGCATGGATCATCGAATTGAGCTAGTGCTGGGAGTTAAGCCTCCAGTGAGACCACCATACTACATGGCCTGTCCAGAGTTAACATAACTCAAAAAGTAGTTAGATGAACTGCTAAGTGGTGGTCTCATCCGTAGCTCAAAAGCACCTTTCGGAGCTCTAGTCCTCTTCTAGAAGAAACAAGATGGGAGCCTTTGATTATGCGTTGATTATTGAGCCCTTGATAAGGTGATGGTGAAGAACAAGTATCCCATCCCGCTCATCGCGAACTTGTTCGATCAATTGGGCAAGACAAAGTACTTCTCCAAACTTGACCTTCGGTCGAGGTATTGGCAGGTGCACATTACAAAAGGTGATGAGGCAAAGACTACCTATGTGACTAGGTATGGAGCATTTGAGTTCTTGGTGATGCCTTTCAGTTTAACCAACGCTCCGATTATATTCTGTACTCTAATGAACCAATTGTTTAAGGAGTATTTGGATAAGTTTATAGTCATCTACTTAGACGATATAGTCGTTTATAGCCAAACACTTGAAGAGCATGTTGAGCACCTTCGGATAATCTTCAAAGTTCTCAGGGAGAATACTTGGTTCGTGAAGAGGGAGAAGTGTCTATTCTTTGAGTCCGGCCCAATGTTTGATTTTTCTGCTTCAATCATTTTGCCTTTTCATGATCGAAGATAGTCCTACATCACTTTTCTTCAATTAGATTATAACTTTATCAATTGATTTCATCATTAAAATTCGAGATTCAACGATCTCCCCCTTTTTGATGATGACAACTAATTGATAATAGAGTTTTAACTAAACTCCCCTATCTATATGTCTGAATCATAGTTGAAATATCATTGCATGCATCATAAAATCACAAGTGTTTCATGCATAAATTCAAATCATCAAATTACATCATGCATGATTCAAATTTAAATTATCATCATAACTTGTCTCCCTTAAAGTACATCATACATGCATGATTAAATCATCCTAACTTCTCCCCTTTTGTCATCAACAAAAAGGAGAAAAGTGTAACATGCAAGTTTTGTCTTCTCTTTTTGGATATGTAAGTTTGTAAGTTTTTCTCTTCCTTCATCGTTGTCAAAAAGAAAGAGAAGGAAAGGATTGAATGGTACAAAAAATTGCATCAACATCATATGAAAGATCAAATCGAAAAAAGACATGAATCATTTTGATCAATTTCTCCTTTTGTAAATAGCAAGAAGAGGAATCATAGGAAACGATCTTGATTTAAAAGAAAAACTTAAGTCATGAAAAATGAGAAACCAAGATAATGGTCAAAGCATATATGTAAAGTGTTCATGCATTTGGTAGATTCAACATACTTATCTCTCTCCTAATAAAATCAAATTGTTCGCCGCTTAACAGTTTAGTAAAAATATTTGTCAATTGATGCTTTATATTAATAAAATCTAAAGATATATCATGATTGCTAACATGATCTCTAATAAAATGATACCTAATATCAATGTGCTTAGTCCTAGAATGTTGAATAAGATTTTTTGTTAAACAAATAGCACTTGTATTATCACATTTTATAGGAATATATTTTAATTAAAGTCCATAATCCTCTAAAGTGTTCTTCATCCAGAGTACTTGTGCACAGCATGCACCTGCCACTACATATCAACTTCGGCTATGGATAATGCAACAGAGTTTTGCTTCTTGGAAGACTAAGAAACAACTGCATATCCTAGGAATTGACATGTTCCAGATGTACTCTTTCTATCTATTCTACAACCTCCAAAGTCGGTATCAGCATAGACAATTAAATAAAAAAAAATTCAGATTTAGAATACCATAATCCTAGATTTGAAGTTCATTTTAAATATCTAAATATTCGTTTAACTATCTTATAATGAGATTGTTTAGGATTGAACTGAAATCTTGCACATAGTCCAACTCTAAACATAATATCTGGTCTAGTTGTTATTAAATATAGCAAACTACCTATCATTCCTCTATATGTTTTTTGATCAAAACTTTCTCCTTCATTATCCAAATCCAATTTTGTAGAGGTGCTCATATGTATGTTTATAGCCTTAGCACTATCCATACTAAATCATTTTAACAAATCTAAAATATACTTAGTTTGACATATGAAAATGCCATCATCTAATTACTTAATTTGTAGTCCTAAGAAAAATATTAATTTGCCCATCAAGCTTATTTCGAATTCTTGGCTCCTACTTTTGGCGAAAGATTCAAAAAAAGATTCATTAGTAGAACTGAAAATAATATCAATATAAATTTGAATAATAATAAAATTATTTTTAAAATATTTAATAAACAATGTGTTATCCACCTTAACTTTCAAAAAATTGTTTTGAATAGAAAAAGAGCTAAGTCTCTCATACCAAGTCCTAGGGGCTTGCTTTAATCCAAGAAGTATCTTTGATAATTTAAAAATATATTTAAAAAAAATATCATTTTCAAATTCGGGGGTGGTTGTTCAACATAAATTTCTTTATAAATAAAACCATTAAGATATATGCTTTTAATATCCATTTGAAATAATTTAAAATTTTTAAAAGAAGCATAGACAAGGAGCATCCTAATGGTTTCAAGTCTTACCACAAGAGTGAAGGTTTCTTCATAATCAATACCTTCATGTTGGTTGAAACATTTGGCTACTGATCTAGTCTTGTTTTGAACCATGATACCTGATTCATCTTGCTTATTTCTAAAGACCCATTTAGTATCAATTACAAGTTGGTCACTAGGTCTAGGAATAAGCGTCTATACCTTATTTCGCTCAAATTGATTCAACTCCTCATGTATTACAACAATCCAAGAATCATCTTTTAGGGCATCATTAATGTATTTTGGTTCAATTTGAGACAAAAAGGCGACATTAGCACATAAATTTTTAAAATATGAATGAGTTTGAATACCTTTTGATGTATCTCCAATTATTAGCTCCTTAGGATGAGCATCTATATACTTCCATTCCTTGGGTAAGGATTCTTTGGAAGTAGATTCATCCAAGTTTTTTTTAGAGGAGAATTTTCATTTAAATTTTAAATTACCGAAATCAAAATCATCATCAAAATCAACTTTTTATAATTCAAGAATCTCATTAAAAATAATATAGATAGATTCCTCAATAACTAATGTTCTTTTATTAAAAATATGATAAGTTTTGAACTTGAGGAATAACTAAGAAATATACCATCATTGCATTTTACATCAAACTTTCCTAAGACATATTTTTCATTTAATATAAAATATTTACAACCAAAAACTTTAAAATATGATATGTTGGGTCTTTTATTATTCCATAATTCATAGGGAGTTTTGAAAAGTAATGATCTTACAAGAATCTTGTTCATGACATAGCATGTCGTGTTAATGGCTTCAGCCCAAAAATATTTGGGTAGGCTATGTTTGTTTAATATGATTCTTGTCATTTCTTGTAAGCTCCTATGTTGTCTTTCAACTATCCCATTTTGTTATGAATTTCTTGGAGTAGAGAAATTATGGTTATACCCATTTGACTCATAAAAGTTTTAAAAATCATGATTTTGAAACTCACCACCATGATCACTACAAATAGATAAAATCATAAAGCACTTTTCATTCTGAATAAGTTTACAAAATTTCAAAAAACATTTAGGGCATTCACTTTGTGTGTCAAGAAGTATGTCCAAATGTATCTATTATACTCATCAACTAATACAAAGGCGTATTTACTACCTTCTAGACTTGTATCAATTGGTCCAAATAGATCCATATGGATCGATTGAAGTGGTCTAGAGGTGCCTATTTGATTCTTTGATTTGAAACTACTTTTTAATTTTTTTTCCTAGTTGGTATGCATCACAAACTTTATCTTTGACAAACTTGATGATAGGCAAACCTCTTACAAGTTCTCTAGTTGAAATTTAAGAGATTAGTTTCATGCTAGCATGACCTAATCTCCTATGCCAAAATCATGCATCATCGTTTAAAGTCGAAAAACACATTTCGTCTAAAAAATCATCAATATCAATAGTATACACATTATTATTTTTAATGGAAATGTCAGGGATATATGATCTCCCTAGGTAACAACACCTCACACGATTCGTAGTTTTCGGTTTTATAATTCTTTTATGCACCAATCATCAAACGACGACATGATAAACATGGGAAACTTTTTATTTTTCTACTATGCATGTGATGCTCTCAAAGTTTCCCAACAGTGGTATTAGAGCCAGGTTGATTGTGTAATGATTGGGTTATAAATAATGTTTGATGAGAGTGAAATGTATAGATTATTTTCTGCATAACATGATGTGATCTTGTCATAGTTTTTAGATCTGGATAGCATCTTTTCTCGCTATTGGGATATGCTGTAGAGAGGTCCTTTGATATCAAAATTGTTGACCTGAAATGGGAGAAAAAGGGTAGCAACTATTGCTGCCCCATAGATTCGTTGAAGGCTTATTGTAGCCTTGTTTTAATGCTCTCGGCTTGACGAAAAATAAGCATGGTAGAGAGTAGAACATATTGCTCTTAGCCATGGCTGAGTACCCTATGCAACCAAGGAGTCCTGTTCGTATGGGGAACATTGGTGGCTAGGGTTTCTTAGCCGCTTGCGGTAACCCCATGGCCAGGGACTCTTGGCCACAAGGGGTAGCATGGCGGCTAAGGTTTGCTGGCCGCCCATGGCAGGTTGCAGCCAAGGCCGTTAGCTGTAAGGAACACCTTGGTGACTATGGTTTCTTAGCCACCCACGGTTGCTGTGTGACTAGGGACTTCTTGCCGTAAAGGTGCTCCTAGCGGCTAGGGTTTCCTAGCCGCATAAGGGGTCTCTTTTTTACCATATGGGGCACCCTATAGTAGGGTATCCCAAACTTTCAAAAATATAATTAATTAATTAAATAGTTTAATTAATTATTATTTATATAGTAGTCCTACATGATTATGTATACATGTGATGTATGATGTGGATAGATGATCATGAACCATGTGATGTGATGTGTGTATATGTGATTATTATTATTATTGGGTCTTGCGAGCCTTCGTTTTTCTCATGTATTATTTGGCCTGCGTGATTGTGATTATGATGTAATTACATGAAGAGGCACGAGGGAGCGTGGAGGTGCTAGCTGGACCCATGATGTCGAGACAAGCGATCGCGACGCATGGTGATACGCCAAGGAGCCGATGGAATCAATTATTACTAGATGGATGATCACAGGGTATAGAGATGTGACGATACACACATAGATCCTATTGTGAGTGATTGAGCCTGCTCGGGCCTAAGCACATTAGGTGACGGTTCATGATCATATGTGATATTTGATTGATTATACACCTATTATATATATATATATATATATATATTTGCATGCGATGTAGATATATATTAAATATGTGTGTGACATGACATATTAGGAGATCAAAATAAAATCCCCTCCTACGATAATATTATCGATAAGCATAATGAAATAAGATTAACTCATATGACCTTCCATCATTATAGGAAGAAATTGAATCCCGACACAAGTTGAGTTAGTCGAATCCATCGAGTCTCCCCTATCTTTACTATTCGAGATCTTGCCTATGACATGGAGCTATCACTAGTGACCTAAAGGACATTGTGTGCTTGATCGAGTCCCTCGAGTGTATATCATCAAATCGGACTTATCTTTTAATGATGGTGATGACTTAACTGAACATCATGGTTGGTCAAATCCCTTGAGGCCATGATGGTTCGAAGGTCGAATAGGACGAGAATCATAAGGAGTTGTGATTGGCAAGAGTTCTATACCTTTTTCAGCTTAGTGTGATTGGTCGAGTCCCTCGAGGTTACACTAAGACACGGATTAGATCCCGATCCCCACTAGAAGTCTGCTGGAGACTTCGGTTTCACGTATTGAGGGTGTCGCATGATTCGCTAGAAAAATAGTGGGAGTTGATTAAGATAGGAATCCATATCTTAATTGTTATTTTTCTATAAAATCTACATGTTATTCATTTATGCTGCATCTTGTTTGTCAGAAACATATTGCTTGCAAACCCCTTACATGGCATACTTGATGCCAACTGCCTCGCTGGTCCAAACTACATAGATTGGCTCCATAATTTGATAATTGTTCCCACGATGAAGAAAATCGTGTATATATATATATTATGATGTTCTTGGTTCTATGCATGAGAATCAAATCATGATGAGATCACGATAATGAGACCAATTCTCCTTTAAACACATATCCTAAATAATCCCAATCATAGGTTACTCGAGAGGGACATCGAGACAACCGGATAAACCGGTGTGCTGTATACATATCCATATAATGGAGGTGGCTAGTCTAATAGCCACTTGTGTAGAGACACTAAGAATACAATACAGGTGCTTATTGGAGAATGAGTTCATTGATTGATCCGCTTACGAAATATTGTATAGTTAATGATACCTGACGTTAAACAACGATTCCATAGTCCCAGTTGTGTATATGGTCCTTAGACTTGAGACACCAAAGATGACTTGTTTGAGTACTCCTCTCTTTGACACCGGACTTACATGTTTGGAAAATTCCAAATCTAGTATAATCGATTATCGGGATTTGTAGCCAACCTTATGAAGGCTATTGAGTGTCAATAGAGGATTATTTACTCTCAGTATCATAAGAGGAATATCTTATATGCTATCGCTCAGGTAAATCCCTGATCAGGTTGGTCGGATTGAGAGAGAAGGAGTTAACTAGGAGAATCCGATTAGAGCAAAACTTAGACAGATTCTTTATGTGGCCTGATAGTACCATTCATAGTATATGATCTTTAGGATATTAGATAGATGAGGGATTATAGATAAATGGTAACTGATGATAGACATGTCCAATAGATAAAATCCCCTGTACCGTTTGGGGACTATGACGTAGTGACCTAGTACGTCTATAGTCGATGAGTCGAGTGAATTATTATAATATAATAATTCACTAAGTCAGAATGAGTTCTGATAGGTATGACTAGCTCGGTATTATTGGGAAACCTCAGCCGGTGCATCACATGCGGAGCGAAAATCAAAAAATAAAATTGGCTTCCCACATAGATCAAATCATCGTGCAAAAGATTGGGGTCACAAGAAAAATACAAAAATCGATAAAACCGCGATATGAGAGAGATTGATTTTACCTAGGGAGATTGTATATCCCTGTATTCCAGATCCAAATAGAGAAGATGAAGGAGGTCAAACGTCCTCCTCTCTAGGGGTATCCACACGATTGATCTCTGCAGCGGAACTCCTCCAATCTAATCTCGCAACTCTTGCACAGAGGGCGGGAGGAGAATAGGAGATTATGACTAAAGTTACAACCTATCAACCATGGGTCTCCCCTCCTATTTATAGAGAGCCACCAAAATCCTAGGGCTCCTTCCTTAGTGGGTATTGGATCTCCATCCAATAATCCACTAACCTTGCATTATTGGATCTCTATCCGATAATCTCCTTAGGCCTATAATTGAGCCTTAATCAAGGATCTCATCAACATAGGGTCTCATCTAATGAGAATATGGGCTAATTGGATCTTCATCCAATCCTCTATTCGCTGAAGCATCCACCATATGTGTGTGACTCTCTAGGCCCGATACCGAGCTGGCCGTGAGTTACTCCCATCAGAACTTCTTCTGATATAGTGAATTATTATGCCTATAATAATTCACTCGACTCATCGACTATGAACGTACTAGGCCACTACGGCATAGTCCCCAAACGATACAGGGGGGATCAAATCCATCGGACCTGTCTGTCCACAGTTATCATGTATCTATAATCCCTCATCCAAATAATATCCCAGAGATCGTATATTGGACATGCTACTGTCAGGTCACATACGGAATCAATTTGTCTTGCTCTAAACGGATTCTACCAGAGAACTCCTCTCTCAATCCAAATGACCCTGGCTAGGGATTTGTTTGAGCAAGCACATATGAGATATTCCTCTCACGATACCAAGAGTGGATGATCCTCTATTGACACTCAATTACCTTCGTAAGGTTGGCTACTAATCCTGATAACCAGTTGTACCAGATTTGGAGCTTTCCAAACCTGTAAGTCTGGCGTAAAAAAAAAGAGGACTCATACAAGACATCCTTGGTGTCTCAAGTCTAAGGACCATATACACAACTAGGACTATGGAATCGCTGTTTGACATTAAGTATCATTAACTATACAACATTCCATAAGCAGATCAATCAGTGAACTCATTCCCCAATGAACACTTGTACTATATCCTTAGTGTCTCCACACAAGTGGCTATAAGACCAGCCGCCTCCATCATATGGATGGGTATATAGTACACCGGTCTGTCTGGTTATCTCGATATCCCTCTCGAGTAACCTATGATCGGGATTATTTAGGATCTGTGTTTAAAGGTGAATCGATCTCATTATCGTGATCTCATCACGATCCGATTCCCATTACACAGAACCAAGGACATCACAATATATATTTCTGCAACATATAATATAATGTGAGAATATGCCAATATTAATCATAAGCAAAGAAAGATCACACGTGAAAACATACCCTTAATTTGATCGAGTCCGTGTAGCCATCAACCTTGAGGCTACCTCCTCCATATACCAGTAAAAGATCCTTAGTCCTTCTCAAGACTTAAGGATACACTTTACTGCCTTACAGTGTTCTAAACCTGGATCTGTCTGATACATGCTCGTGACACTAAGAGCATATGCTATATCAGGCCTGGTACATAGCATCGCATACATGATAGATCCTATCACTGAGGCATAAGGTATCTTATCCATATTAGCCCTTTCTTTAGGAGTCTTTTGGGACATACTCCTAGAAAGTGATATTTCATGTCTCATCGGTATAAGACCTCTCTTGGAATTCTGCATGCCAAACCTTTTGACAATGGAGTCTATGTACCTAGACTAGGACAAGCCAAGCATCCTTTTGGATCTATCTCTATAGATTTGGATCACCAAAATATAGGATGCTTCCCTTAAGTCTTTCATGGAGAAGTTTCTGGATAGCCAAGCCTTTACTGTGGAGAGCATTCCTATATCATTCTCAATGATTAGGATGTCATCCATATATAGTACCAAGAAAGTGATAGCACTCTCACTTACCTTCCTGTACATATAAGGCTCATCTTCATTCTTAATGTAGTCATAAGATCTGATCACCTCATCAAATCTTATGTTCCAACTTCGGGAAGCTTGCTTCAATCCATAAATAGATCTAAGTAACCTGCACACTTTATCTGGACTCTCTTTGGATACGAATCCCTCTAGCTGTATCATATACACCTCCTCCTCGAGGTTGCCATTGAGGAATGCCGTTTTGACATCTATCTGCTAGATCTCATAGTCATAGTGTGCTTCAATGGCCAAAATAATTCTAATGGACTTAAGCATGGCTATAAGTGAAAAGGTTTCATCATAGTCAACTCCTTGTCTTTGATGATATCCTTTAGCTACCAGCCTTGCTTTATAGGTCTCTACCTTTCCATCCACTCCGATCTTCTTCTTGAAGATCATTTGCAGTTGATGGGTACAATACCCTCAAGTGCATCCACAAGGTTCCAAACCTTGTTAGAGTACATAGAATCCATCTCAGAATTCATGGCTTCTTGCCACCTCCCGGAGTCTATACTCATAATAGCCTCCTTGTACGTCTGAGGATCAATATCCTGAGAGTCATCTCCACTGATATGTCCTACATATCTTTCAGGAGGGTAAGATACTCTACCAGTCCTACGCAAAGTTTAAACTTGTGTGTTAGGTACCTTAACAATCTCAGGCTCTAGAATGGTGCAAGGTTCTCCAACCTCGCTCAATTCTATCTTGCTCCCACTGTTTCCACCAAGAATGTGTTTCTTCTTAAGGAACACAACTCTTTTGGCAACAAAGAATTTTCGGTCCTCGAGATGATAAAAATAACACCCATATGTTTCCTTTGGGTATCCCACGAATGTGCACCATTCTGTCCTTGATTTTAACTTATCGGGGTTGTGTCTTCTAACGTGAGCATGATAGCCCCAAATCTTAACCACCTTAAGATTGGGCTTCTTTCCTTTCCATATCTCATATGATGTAGACACTACCAACTTTGATGGAACTCTGTTCAGAATGTAAGCTGCGGTCTCTAGGGCGTACCCCCAGAACGAGACGGGTAGATCAGCTAAACTCATCATGGACCGTACCATATCTAACAGCGTGCGATTCCTCCTTTCTGAGACACCATTGAGCTGAGGTGTATAAGGAGGTGTCCACTCAGATAGAATCCCATTGTCCCTGAGGAAATAGGTGAACTCTTATTCAAGTACTCTCCTCATTGATCTGATCGAAGAGTTTTAATACTCTTTCCAATTTGGTTCTCTACCTCATTCTTATATTCCCTGAATTTCTCAAAGGCATCAGATTTGTACTTCATTAAGTACACGTGTCCATACCTAGAGGAATCATCAGTGAATGTAATGAAGTATAAGTAACCACCTATAGCTTGAGTCGACATAGGACCACATACATCACTATGTATGAGTTCCAATAACTTAGTGGCTCTCTCTCCAGTTCCACTAAAAGGAGAGTTGGTCATTTTTCCACGAAGGCAAGGTTCGCAAGTTGCATATGACTCATAGTCAAATGGATCTAAGTATCCATCTTTCAACAACTTTTGAATCATTCCCTCATGTATATGACTTAGCCTACAATGTTATAGGTATGCATTATTCACCTCATCTCTTTTCCTCTTAGACATGTTTATATTTATGATGCGTGGAGAAGTGTCTAACACATATAAGCCATTTGTAAGGTCCCTCTAGTGATGATCTCATCATCCATAATTATTGAACAACTATTTTCTCAAAAACTAATTTATATCCACTAATTATCAAACAAGAAATAGAAATAATATTATTTATAATAGAGGGAACAAAATAGCATGCATCTAATGTAATAATAGCTCCACCAGGCAGATGTAGGGTGACCTCTCCAATAGTAACTGCAGCAACTCTTGCTTCATTGCCCATCTTAAGGTCAATCTTGCCTCTGGCCAATCTCCTAGGTCTTGCCAGAACTTGCAACGAATTGCAGATATGATAAGCACTCCCAATATCTAATACCCATGTGTTATCATAAAAATCTGACAAGTGAAGACTGATCATGAATATACCTGAAGCTTCTCCAAGCTTTTGTCTCGCCTTCTCTGTAAGGTAGTCCTTGAAGTTCCTCTTCCAATGTCCGTCTTGGCCACAGTGGAAGCATTGTCTTTTATCTTTTCCAAGGTATTTCTTGTCAACCTTTGCCTTATATGGTCTTTCTTTGCCCTTGCCCTTCTTAAGGGTCTTGCTGGCATTCCTTTTTTTTTGTCTCACCAATATAGAGAACTGGCTTCTCCTTCTTGATGGCACTCTCAGCTTCCCTCAACATATTGAGGAGCTCATGGAGAGTTACCTCAAACTTGTCCATATTAAAGTTAATAATAAACTATGAAAAGAAATCCGGTAGGGACTGAAGTATAAGATCAATACACAGGTCATCCTCTTAGGTTATCCTCTAGGACTATCTATATACTTCATAAAGCGAGTGATCTTATCCTCGCTTGTCCTTTCCTCCGATGTGGGCACAATCATGTTAAGGACATTTAGGATTTTCTTCTTCGTGAGAATAATTCTCAAATTATGGAGCCTTTGGACCAATGAGGCGGTTGGTATCAAGTATGCCACATAGGGGTTTTACAAGCGACAAACAAGATATAGCGAAAATAAATAACATGTAAATTTTACAGAAAATACTAATTAAGATATGGACTTCTATCTTAATATATTCCCATTATTTTCCTAGCGAATCCCACAACACCCTCGACACGTGAGACGAAAGTCTCCGACAGACTCCTAATGGGGATCGGGATCCATTTGGCATCTTAGTGCAATCTCGAGGGACTCAACCAACTACACTAAGCCCAAAAGGTAGACAACTCTTGTCAATCACAACTCCTTGTGATTTTCGTCATGTTCGACCTTTGCATCATCATGGACTTTGAAGTGCAGTTAAGTCATCACCATCATTACAAGATGAGTCTGATTCGATGGATATGCTCTCGACTGCTCGACCAAGTCATACCATGTCCACAGGTCACTGGTGACATATATATGTCGTAGGCAAGAACTCGATCACATAGATAGGTGAGCCTCGAGTGACTCGACCAACTCAACCAATATCGGGATTTAATTTATTCTTATAACGATGGAAGGCCACGTGGGTCAATCTTATTGCCTCACGCTTACTGAGTTAATATTATAGTAGGAGGGGTTTTTTTATTTTCTATCGGTCTCTTAATATGTCGTGTCACACACATACATATTTAATATATATCTACATCGCATGCAAATATATATATACATATATCTAGTAGGTGTATAACACATCACACATGCAAGCCACACCGGATGATCGTGAGCTGTCACATAATATAATTAAGCCCGAGCCAATGGGCCTAATCACTCACAATAGGATCTATGTGCGCATCGGTGCATCTCCATGCCCTATGATTGTTGATCTCGTCATCATCAGTTTCGTCGGATCATCACATCACCATGCATCGTAATCTCCCGCCATGGCATCGTGGGTCCCGTTGTCACCTCCACGCTCCCGCCGCGCCTCTCCATGTAATTACAAATAATCACAGGCACACAGGCCCGACAATAAATGAGAAAAACGCAAGCTCGCAGGCCCAAGAATAATAATAATCATAATTACACACATCACAACACATGGCTCATGATCATCCATCCACATCATACATCACATGTACATCACATCATATATATGATTACTAGATATATCTAATAATTAATTAAACTATTTAATTAATTATTTTTCTGAAAATCAGGATATGCTCAAAATTTTTAGAATTATCAAGGGTATTTTCATAATTTTGGACGAGAGGACAGTCCTCAAAATTTCCAGAATTATTGAGGGTATTTCAGGATTTCTGTATACGAGGACAGTACTCAGAATTTCCAGAATTCACAAGGCAGTCATCCTTTTCTCAAAAGGATGCCCTAGCCCTCTTGCCCCCTTTGCATCGCCGCCGTCGCTACCCTACGCAGGCGGCGACTGCCCTTTACGGACGGCAGCCGCCCTGCCAAGGGGTGGCCACCCTTGCGACTGGCGCCGTCACCCTTGCTGGCGGAAGGGCTGGCCGCTGGCGGCCGCCCCCTTGCAGGCGCGTCGCGGGCAGCCCCTTGCGGGCTGGCTGCAACCGGTCGTGCCCGCGGGCTGGCCGTAGCCGGCCCGCGGGTGGCTATTGCCCCTGCGGGTGGCTGCCCCTTGTGGGCTACTGCCCCTGCGGGCGACCGCCAATTGCAGGGGGGCTTGGCTGCAGCCGGTCGCCCCCTTGCAAGTGGCCAGGCCATGCCCTACTGCCCCTCCTCATTGCCTTTGCTGCGACAACGTAGTAAGAACGCGTAAAACGATTCTACGCGATTCAATCTCATCACACGCAGTTTAAAACCAATCTTTCGTACGAAAACCTTGGTTTTGATACCATTGTTGGGAAACCTCAGCGGGTGTATCACATTCGCAGCGGAAATCAAAAACAAAATCGGCTTCTCACGCAGATTAAATCATCGTGCAAAAGATTGGGGTCACGAGAAAAATGCAAAAACCGATAAAACTATGATGTGAGAGAGATTGATTTTACCTAGGGAGATTATATATCCCTGTATTCCAGATCCGAATGGAGAAGATGAAGGAGGTCAAGCGTCCTCTCTAGTGGTATCCACACGATGGATCTCTGCAGCGAAACTCCTCCAATCTAATCTCGCAACTCTTGCACAGAGGGAGGGAAGAGAATAGGAGGTTGTGGCTAAAGTTGCACCCAATCATCCATTAGTCTCCCCTCATATTTATAGTGAGCCACCAAAATCCTAGAGCTCCTTCCTGGGTATTGGATCTCCATCCAATCTACTAACCTTGTATTATTAGATCTCTATCCAATAATCTCCTTAGGGTCTCATCTAATGAGAATATGGGCTAATTGGATCTTCATCCAATCCTCTATTTGCTGAAGCATCCACCATATGTGTGTGACCCTCTAGGCCCGATACCGAGCTGGCCGTGAGTCACTCCCATCAGAACTCCTTCTGATATAGTGAATTATTATCCCCATAATAATTCACTCGACTAATCGACTATGGACATACTAGGCCACTACGGCATAGTCCCCAGATGGTATAAGGGGGATCAAATCCATCGGACCTATCTGTCCATAGTTACCATGTATCTATAATCCCTCATCTAAATAATATCTCAGAGACCATATATTGGATATGGTACTATCATGTCACATACGGAATCAATTTGTCTTGCTCTAATCAGATTCCACCGGAGAACTTCTTCTCTCTCAATCCGAATGACCCTGGCCAGGGATTTGTCTGAGTAAGCACATATGAGATATTCCTCTCGTGATACTGAGAGTGGATGATCCTCTATTGACACTCAATTGCCTTCGTAAGGTTGGCTACTAATCCCGATCACCAACTATACTAGATTTGGAGCTTTCAAAACTGTAAGTCTGGCGTTAAAGAAAAAGAGTACTCATACAAGACATCCTTGGTGTCTCAAGTCTAAGAACCAGATAGATAACTGGGATTATGGAATCATTATCTGACATTAGGTATCATTAACCATACAGCATTCCATAAGCGGATCAATCAGTGAACTCATTCTCCAATGAGCACCTGTACTATATCCTTAGTATCTCCACACAAGTGGCTATGAGACCAACCGCCTCCATCATATGGACGGGTATATAGTACATCGGTCTGTCTGGTTATCTCGATGTTCCTCTCAAGTAACCTATGACCAGGATTATTTAAGATCTGTGTTTAAAGGTGAATCGATCTCATTATCGTGATCTCATCACGATCCGATTCCCATTGCACAAAACAAAGGACATCACAATATATATATATATATGCAACAGATAATATAATGTGAGAATATGCCAATATTAATCATAAGTAAAAAAAGATCACACAGCGTGTCACATGTGCCATCACGCACATGATTGGCTTGCAGGGCACCTGTAACCAGCAGGTATTGGGCTAGAGGGTCACATATATATGGTGTATGCTTTAACGAATATAGGATTGTAACGAGTTATTCAGTTAGCCCCTATTCTCATTAGATGAGACCCTATGTTGATGGGCTCTTTGCATGAGGCCTAATTAGAGGCCAAAGGAGATTACTGGATAGAGATCTAATAATCTAAGATTAATGGATAATTGGATTGGATGGAGATCCAATACCCACTATGGCATAATCCATTAGGGTTATATGGGTGGTTCTCTATAAATAGGAGGGGAGGCACATAAATGAAAGGTTGCACATTTGGCCGCCTCCTCCTATTCTCCTCCCTCCCTCTATGCAAGAGTTACAAGACTTGGGGCTACGATTGGAAGAGTATCATTGTAGCAATCCATCGTGTGGATATCGTTAGAGAGGAGGACCTTTGACCTCCTTCATCCTCTTCATCCGGATCTAGAAATACAGGGATATACAGCTCCTTAGGTAAATAATCTCTCACATGAAGCAGTTTTTGGTTTTGTGGCTTTTTCTTCGCACCAATCTTTTGCACAATAATTTTGATCTACGTGGTAAACCGATTTTGTTTTGATCTTTCATTGTTGATGTGATGCTCTCATTGAGGTTTCCCAATAGTGGTATCAGAGCCAAGGTTGTTCATGTAAAAGATTGATTTTAAACTGCGTATGGTGAGATTGAATCACGTAGAAATGTTCTACGCATTTCTGCTATAATTCGTAGCGAAGGCAGTGAGGAGGGGGCAGCAACCTGCGAGTAGGCTGCTTGTATGGGCAGCCAACGATAGCTGGGCCACCTACAAGGGCGATCAACTACAGGTAGGGCCAATGCAGGGGTGGCTGCACGCGACCAGGGCCATTGGCAGGCGTCGTTTGCATTGGCAGCCAGGCCACAAGGGGCAATCACCCGCAGCCAGGGCTGCCGCCAACAGGGGAGACCACCTATGGGCCAGGTGGTTGCGTGCAATCATGACGACGCCCACTGGAGGCTATGCTACCTACAGGGGCGGTAGGCTGCTAGCATGGCACCGCAGGTAGGTCGCCTCTAGGCAGAGGAAGCACACGCAGAGGCGCCACCTACGGGCATGGCGCCTGCCTACAGGCAGTCGCCCGAGGGTAGTGGCAGTTGCCCGCGAGCAATGGTAGTCATCGCCTGCATAGGGGTGACGACGGTGACCCGTTGGAGGTGGGCAGAAAGGGCTAGGGTTTCTTTTTAGCAAAAAGATGATTCTTCCCCTCAGAATTTAAGAAATTCTTTGATCTGTCCTTTTATCCAGAATTTTAAAAATACCCTTGACAATTCTAGAAATTCTTAGCATGTCCTGATTTTAAAAAAATTATTAATTAAATAGTTTAATTAATTATTTATTATTTAGTAATCCTACATGATGATGTGTACATGTGATATAGATGTGGATGGATGATCATGAGCCATGTGATGTGATGTGTGTATATGTGATTATTATTATTATTAGGGCGTGCAAGATTCCATTTTTCTAGTTTATTGTCGAGCCTGTGTGCCTATGATTTTTTTTAATTATATGGAGAGGTACTGCAGGAGCGTGGAGGTGACTGCGAGACCCACGATGCCATGGCGGGAGATCATGATGAATGGTGATGCGGCGAGAATCCGACGGATAGTGAGACCAAAAAGAAAATAAAGGTCAGTAAGACCCATAAGAAGGACAAGGGCAAAGAAAGATCGGGTAAGACAAAGGTTGCTAAAAAAGACCCAGTAAAGGATAAAGGACAGTGCTTCCACTATGACAAAGATGGGCACTAGAAGAGGAACTACAAGGATTACCTTGCAGACAAGGCAAAATAGAAGCTTCAAGTATATTATGATCAGTCTCCACTTGTCATATTTTCATGATAATACATGAGTATTTGATATTGGGAGTGCTTATCATATATGCAATATATTGTAGATTATGGCAAGACCTAGGAGATTAGCCAGAGGCGAGATGGACCTCAACATGTACAATGGAGCAAGAGTTGCTGTAGTTGCCATTGGGGAGGTCACCCTACATATGCCTGGTAGAGCTATCATTGCATTGGCTGCATACTATTTTATTCCCTCTATTATCAAAAATATTATTTTTTTTTCTTGTTTGATAATTAGTGGATATAAATTAGTTTTTGAGAATAATAGTTATTCAATAATTTTGGATGATGAGATCATCACTAGAGGGACCTTGATGATGACTTATATATGTTAAACACTTCTCCACACACCATGAATGTAAATACGTCCAAGGGGAAATGAGATGAGGTGAATAATGCATACCTATGGTATTCTAGTCTTGGTCATATCTATGAGGGAAGGATTCAAAGGTTACTAAAAGATGGATACTTAGATCTATTCGACTATGAGTCGTATGTAACTTACAAACCTTACTTTCATGGAAAGATAACCAACTCTCTCTTTAGTAGAACTGGAGAGAGAGCCACTGAGCTACTGTATAGTAATGTATGTAGTCTCGTGTCGACTCAAGCTATAGGCAATTACTCATAATTCATTATATTCACTGATGATTTATCTAAGGACATATGTACTTGATGAAGTATAAGTCTGAGGCTTTTGAGAAATTCAGGGAATATAAGAATGAAGTAGAGAAACAGAATAGAAAGAGTATTAAGACTCTTCAATTAGATCGAGGAGGAGAGTACTTGAGTAAAGAGTTCACCTATTTCCTTAGAGACAATGAGATTCTATCCTAGTGGACACCTCCTTATACACCTCAGCTCAATGGTGTATCAGAAAGGAAGAATCGCACGCTGTTGGATATGGTGCGGTCCATGATGAGTTTCGGTGACCTACCCATCTCATTCTGGGGAAATGCCCTAGAGACTGCATACCTTTGGAATAGAGTTCCATCAAAGTTAGTAGTGTCTATACTATATGAGATCTGAAAAGGAAAGAAGCCTGATCTTAAGATGGTTAAGATTTGGGGCTATCTGCCCACGTTAAGAGACACAATCCTAACAAGTTGGAATCAAGGACCGAATGGTGTATGTTTGTGGGATACCCCAATGAAACTTGTGGGTACTATTTCTATCATCCCGAGGACCAGAAGATCTTTGTCGCCAAGAGGGTTATGTTTCGTGAGAAGGAACATATTCTTAATGGAAACAGTGGGAGTGAGATAGAGTTGAGCAAGGTTAGAGAACCTAACTCAAGCACCATTCTAGAGTCCGAGTCTGTTCAGGTATCTAATACATAAGTTCCAACTTTATATAGGTCTAGTAGAGTATCTCACCCTTCTGATAGATATGTGAGACATATCAGAGGAGAGGACTCTCAATATGTTGATCCTCAGATCTACGAGTAGGCAATTATGAGTATAGCTCTGTGAAGTGGTAAGAAGCCATGAATTCTGAGATGGATTCCATATACTCCAATAAGGTTTGGAACCTTACGGATGCACCTAAGGGTATTGTACCAATTGGTTACAAATGGATCTTCAAGAAAAAGATCGGAGTAGATGAAAAGGTGGAGACCTATATAAGGTAAGGCTGGTAGCTAAAGGATATCGTCAAAGGTAAGGAGTTAGATATGACGAAACCTTTTCACCCGTAGCTATGCTTAATAAATTCATTAGAATTCTTTTGGCTATTGCAGCACACTGTGACTATGAGATCTAGTGGATGGATGTGAAAATTATATTCCTCAATGGCAACCTCGAGGAGGAGGTGTATATGATACAGCTAAAGGGATTCGTATCAAGAGAGAGCCTAGATAAAATGTGTAGGTTGATCAGGTACATCTATAGACTAAAGCAATCCTCTCAAAGTTAGAACATAAGATTTGATGAGACAATAATATATTATGACTTTGTTAAGAACGAAGATGAGCCTTATGTATATAGGAAGGTAAGTGAGAGCGCTATCACCTTCTTGGTGTTGTATGTGGATGACATCCTAATCATTGAGAATGATATAGGAATGCTTTCCAAAGTAAAGGTTTGGCTCCATAAACTTCTCCATGAAGGACTTAGGGGAAGCATCATATATTTTGGAGATCCGAATCTATAGAGACAGATTTAAGAGGATGCTTGGCTTGTCCTAGTCCAGGTATAAAGACTATTGTCAAAAGGTTTGACATGGAGAATTTCAAGAGCGGTCTCATACTGATGAGATATAGAATGTAACTTTCTAGGAGTATGTCCCCAAAGACTCTTGAAGAAAGGACAGACATGGGTAAGATATCCTATGTCTTAGTGATAGGGTATATCATGTATGCTATGCTATGTACCAGACTTGATATAACGTATGTTCTGAGTGTCATGAGCAGATATTAGGCAGTAAAGTATATCCTTAAGTACTTAAAAAGGACTAAGAATCTTTTATTGGTATATGAAGAAGGTAACCTCTAGGTTGAGGGCTACACGAACTCAAGCCAGTTCGACAATGAAGATATCAAGTTGAACTTAGGGTATGTTTTCACCCTAAAAGGAGGACCAGTAAGCTAGAAGAGTTCCAAGTAAGATACTACTATTGACTCGGCCACAAAGGCAGAATACATTACTACAGCAAAAGCAGCAAAGGAAGGGGAAGTTAGTCATAGATTTGGGAGTCGTACCGAACAGCGTGGAGCTGATTCCTATATACTACGATAATAATGGGGCGATTGCTCAAGCAAGGGAACCCAAGTCTTATTAAAATTATTCTGAAGATGTTCCAGCTGATTAGAGGGATCATAGCCCATAAAGATATAACAATGGAAAGAGTTCCATCCGAAGATAACATTACAAAGCCAATGATAAAACCATTGGCTCAGATTGTCATTGAGCATCACAGGAGTTTGATGAAAATCAGACACATAAGTGATTGGCTTTAGGTCAAGTGGGAGATTACTGATTATAGGTGCTCTGTAAGTCAATTATGTGAGTGATGACACGTGTGACACGATAGATAATTTTTTTTTTATTATTTATTAGCATATTCTCATATTATATTATATATTAAATATATATATATATATATTGTGATGTCCTTGGTTCTATGTAATGAGAATCAGATCGTGATGAGATCACGATAATGTGATCGATTCTCCATTAAACACATATTCTAAATAATCTCGGTCATAGGTTGTTCGAGAGGGATATCGAGACAATCGGATAGACCGCTATATTATATATCTATCTATATGATAGAGGCGACTGGTCTCATAGCCACTTGTGTGGAGACACTAAAGATACAATACAAGTGCTCATTGGAGAATGAGTCCACTGATTGATCCACTTATAGAATGTTATATGGTTAATGATACCTGACATCAGACAGTGATTCTGTAGTCTTGGTTGTGTATCTGGTCCTTAGACGTGAGACATTAAATATGCTTTATTTGAGTATTCCTCTCTTTGACGTCGAACTTACAAGTTTGGAAAGTTTAAGATCTGGTACAACTGGTTATCGGGATTAGTAGCTAACTTTACGAAGGCTATTAAGTGTTAGTAAAGGATCATCCACTCTCGGTATCATAAGAGGAATATCTCGTATTACTATCACTCAAGTAAATCCCTGATTAAGTTGGTCAGATTGAGAGAAAAGGAGTTCTCTGGGAGAATCTGATTAGAGCAAGACTTAGATAAATTCCGTATGTAGCCTGATAGTATCATGCCCGGTATATGGTCTCTGGGATATTAGATGGATGAGGGATTATAGATACATAGTAAACTGATGACAAACAGGTCAAATGGATAAGATCCCCTATACGGTCTAGGGACTATGACATTGTGATCTAGTACGTCCATAGTTGATGAGTCGAGTGAATTATGAGATAATAATTCAATAAGTCAGAAGGAGTTATGATATGTAGGACTCACGGCTAGCTCGGTATTGAGCCTAGAGGGTCACACACATATGGTGGATTCTTCAACGAATAGTTGATTATATATGAATTCTCCAATTAGCCCGTATTCTTATTAGATGAGACCCTACATTGATGGGTTTTTTGTATGAGGGCCAAAGGAGATTATTGGATAGAGATCCAATAATCCAATATTACTGGATAATTGGATGGAGATCTAATACCCACAAAGGCAGGATCTATTAGGGTTATATGAGTGGTTTATAAATAGGAGGGGAGGCACATAGATGATAGGTTATACTTTTGGCTGCCCCCTCCTGTTCTCTTTCCTCCCTCTACACAAAAGTTTCATGAATTGAGGCTAGATTGGAGGAGCATCGCTATAACAATCCATCGTGTAGATACTACTAGAGAGGAGGACGTTTGACCTCCTTCATCTTCTCCATCCGAATCTGGAAAAATAGGGATATACGATCTCCCTAGGTAAACAATCCCTCACACGATGTGGTTTTTAGTTTTGCGGCTTGTTCTTCGCACCAATCTTTTGCATGATGATTTTGATCTACGTGGGAAATCGATTTTGTTTTGATTTTTCACTGCGCATGTGATGCTCCCATTAAGGTTATTCAACATATGCCTCCGAGATATAAAGGTAACATGAGAGCATGGATGTCAATTTCATCTTTCTTCATCTTCGTTAGTTGTTTGAGGAACAAGGAAGAACTAAGAGATATGAGATTTCCAAGAGTCTCTTCCAAGCTAAGATGACAAAGGGGACATCGCTGCAGAACCATATCTGAGGATGATGTAATGGAGTAAGAAACTCACAAATCTATGAATGGTCCTAGAGGGTAACCTATTTGTTGATCTTATACTTCCGTCACTACTAGATTCATGTTCTCAGTTCATTATGAATTTTAATATGAATAAGTTTTAGGTGACTGTCCCTGAGCTCTTCAATATGTTGAGGGAATCTGCGAGCACCATCAAGAAAGAGAAGTCAGTTCTCTATATTGGTGAGACCAAGCAGAAATTGAAGGCTAATATGATAGAACCCTAGAAGGAGCTATATAGATTTTGATCTTTGAAGGGGATCAACCCTTGGAATGCTATAGGGGTTCCTTCTTCCTAGTAATTGGTCATATGGCTGAATTGTAGATTGATCTTGCTTGATTAAAAAGTGGTGGAGGCTACATACTTATACAGGACTCCAAACCCTAGCCCTAGGGGGTGCTTCCTAAGTGAATTTACTCCTTTGCCCCTCCTATAGCTGACCTGCCTTAATAGGGGTAGGCGGTAGCTTAATTGGCTACATAGCCGACTCTAGCAGATGAAAACCCTAGTCGACCAGCCCAGTAAAGGAGGCGGTGGCTACTAAGCTCTAAGGCCCCAAACTAAACCTTAGCCTCACTTCTTTATAAGATAGAGGTAACTAGGTGGGGTTTTTATTATAATTTCACAGAGTTTTATTAACTCTATTAAGGTAAGTAGGACCTAATCCTATTGGGTCCTATCAAGCTCACCCTCTTTGAGTCAACCTTGTCCTCAAGGCTGAGGGTTCTTGAACTTTAGGAACCGGGTCTTCAACTCCTCATATGATTCCTATGCCATAATTAATTGAACTTTGGCCTCCTCATCAACTTGGATGTTAGTTGGAAGGATTTGGGCTGAGGCGTCTTCTTTAAATTTCCATTTGAGGTGGGATACTTGGAGGATCAACTATAATCTTGATCTGGTGCGCGGATCTGAACTCCAAGTTAGGGCCCCAATGTGATCCCCAATTTTGTAAGGCCCAAAGAAATATAGAGACCACTTCCATAAGGCTCGAGTTTCCTGCTGATCGAGCTGGAGGTGTAGAAAAACTCGATCCTTAATTTTTTATCTTCTGAAGTTTATCTGGAGATTGTTTCTTCTTTGCATGTGCTGTCATATGGTTACTCTTTAGTAATAGCCATTCTTTCTTCTAGAATGGTGACTACTCTCTGGTATGATTTAGAATGATGAGAGCCCAATTTGGCGTGAGAAAGGATTGTAATTCTTCTAGACTTACTCCTCTTTCGAGCCATGGACCATCTTACATAAGGGTGATGTCGATCCTAACTCTGGATGTGTTTGCTCTAATCATATATATCTGGCCATGACTTGGTGTGGACAACACCATGGTCGTGAGGGCTATAGTTCCACTCGGCCAAGGTGGTGTATCTTTCTTCATAGTGAGAGGGATGATGTTTTATTAGGATTTACGAATGATCCTTCTCTTATTCTGATTTTGCCATTAGAGTGGCTCAATTTTCTCACGGCCTTAGGTCGTAGATCAGAGGTCATCATCAAGGAAGTCTTTAAGCATCATAGTCTGATCCTAGGAGAAGTCATGGAAGTCACCTGAGATCTAGAAGTGCTACATCAACAACCATGGTGAGTTTGCTGGGATGTAACACTTTAGAAGCAACTTATCCCTAGGAAAAAAGATATAGGGATGTGTCTGCTGGTTACAGGTGCCCTGCAAGCCAATCACGTGAGTGATGGCACGTGTGACACGCTATGTGATCTTTTTGCTTATGATTAATATTGACATATTCTCACATTATATTAGCTGTTGCATATATATTGTGATGTCCTTAGTTCTGTGCAATGGGAATCGGATCATGATGAGATCACGATAATGAGATCGATTCACCTGTAAACACAGATCCTAAATAAACCCGGTTATAGGTTACTTGACAGGGACATCGAGATAATCGGACAGACCGGTGTACTATATACCTGTCCATATGATGGAGGCGGCTGGTCTCATAGCCACTTGTGTGGAGACACTAAGGATATAGTATAGGTGCTCATTCAAGAATGAGTTCACTGATTGATTCGCTTATGGAATGATATATGGTTAATGATACCTAATGTTAGACAGCGATTCCAGAGTCTCAGTTGTGTATCTGGTCCTTAGACTTGAGACACCAAGGATGCCTTATATGAGTACTCCTGTCTTTGACACCAGACTTACAGGTTTGAAAAGTTCTAGATCTGGTACAGTTAGTTATCAAGATTGGTAGCCAACCTTACGAAGATAATTGAGTGTCAATAGAGGATCATTAACTCTCGGTATCACGAGAGGAATATATCATATATGCTTGCTCAGAAAAATCCCTGGCTAGGGTCATTCGGATTGAGAGAGAAAGAGTTCTCCTGGAGAATCCGATTAGAGCGAGACTATGACGGATTCCGTATGTGACCTGACAATACCATATCCAATATATGGTCTCTGGGATATTAGTTGGATTAGAGATTATAAATATATGATAACTATGGACAGACAGGTCCGATGGATTCGATCTCCTGTACCATCTGGGGACTATGGCGTAGTGGCCTAGTATGTTCATAGTCGATGAGTCGAGTGAATTATTATGGGGATAATAATTCACTATATCATTAGGAGTTCTGATGGGAGTGACACACGGCCAGCTCGGTACCGGGCCTAGAGGGTCACACACATATGGTGAATGCTTCAGTGAATAGAGGATTGGATGAAGATCCAATTAGCCCCTATTCTCATTAGATGAGACCCTGTACTGATGGGCTCCTTCATTAAGGCCCAATTAGAGGCCCAAGAAGATTATTGAATAGAGATCCAATAATGCAAGGTTAGTGGGTAATTGGATGAAGATCCAATACCCACTAAGGAAGGAGCCCTAGGGTTTTTTGGTGGCTCTCTATAAATAGGAGGGGAGACTCATGGTTGATAGACTGCAGCTTTAGCCACCACCTCCTGTTCTCCTCCCTCCCTCTACGCAAGAGTTGTGATATTAGATTGGAGGAGTTTTACTGCAGAGATCCATCATGTGGATACCGCTAGAGAGAAGGACGCTTGACCTCCTTCATCTTCTTTATCGGAATCTGGAATACATGGATATACGATCTCCCTAGGTAAAATCAATCTCTCACACATTGTGGTTTTTCGGTTTTTATGATTTTTCTCATGGTCCCAATCTTTTGTACGATTATTTGATCTGCGTGGGAAACTAGTTTTTGTTTTGATTTCTGCTGCACATGTGATGCACCCGCTGAGGTTTCCCAATAGTGTCGTAGTGGAAAATAAGCATGACCGAATAATTTATATCTCTATCATCTCGTGGGTGACCCTTTTATCTTTGATCTTCTATGTGCATCAAATGGTGATAATTTTAGCCAGTTCAACATAGGGGAGTCGGGCATCTTGATAGGAGGTAGTAGGCTCAGTTTGGTGGAGACTCCCAAAATTTCAGTAAGGTGTGGGAGAGGATTCTTATCTTCAATCTCCTTTGGCTTCATCTCATGAAACTCTTGAATTTGAATTGTGAAGCCGCTGGATTCTTCTTTTGGTACCTTCTTCAAGTGTTGTGATGTGATCGTAGTCGCTTGGCTCCCTCGTAGAACCACCTGTTTTCCTTTGCTAAAAAGTTCATGGTTAGCTCGAAAAATTCCAGAAAATGTCTCTAATCGTGGACAACCAATCAATGCCGAGCACTATATCAAAATCATCAAGAGGGAGGAGGAAAAAATCAGCAACTATGTCTTGCTCCTAGAGAATCAGTTTTACCTACGGGAACTTCTGGTTGCACTTCAGAATTTGGCCGTTATCTACCTTGACTTCGAACTCACTGTAATCTTCTTTTTGGAGCATTAAATGGGCAACAACCTTGCTATTCATGAAATTGTGTGCTCCTGATGTCGATGAGGATGATAACGGACTACTGCTCCAGAAACCCTTTGATCTTTAATTTTTACAAGTTTGTGTAGCCAGCTAAGGTAGGGACCGTGTGGGTGACTGGTTGTGGTGTATCCTTTATTGTATCTCAGATTTTGATGATGAGATCAATTAATAAGTATTTATCTAACATGTTGTTAGAGAAAGATTTGCAAGTCTAACTATGATAGGAGCAATGAAGTTACAACCAGATAATGGGCCAAGATCAAGCTTAGGCATCGGCCGGGTTTGGATGATGCAGTGGGACCTCGCTAGGAGTTCGCTAGGAGATTCGCCGAAGGGATCGGGAAGCTCGCTAGGAGCATGTCAGGAGATCACTAGAAGAAGACCAAATAACTTGCTGCAAGAATACCGGAGGTTACCGGATTGGCGGAAGTTGGGTCTTAGTTTAAGCTTGTGATCTTTAAGCATTATAATCATTGAGTCATAGTTAGAAGTGAGTCCTAATTGAGTTGGATTTGGATGAAATCCAAATCAACTCAATAAGGCAATGGGGTCCACTATTGGGATTTGATTGAGCTCAGGTTGAGCTCAATTAGTTGACCAGAGGGTTATTCAACATTAGGTTCAAGCCGGAATTTGAAAAGTGGAGGGAACCACTTTTGTGAAAATTCTGGCGTGTAAACTACCAGTGAGTGGCAGGTGTACTGCCACCACCCAGGCTTTCGAGCGACTGACCGCCCAGGCTGGGCAGTTGAACCACTCGTACCCAAGAATCTGGGTACTTTCGGCGGTTGACCCACCCAAGCCAATGGATAAACCGCCTATACCCGAATTTTCTGGATATGGTTGGATTTTGGCTCCGATTTTAAAGCCAATTTGGGGCCTAAAAATATCCCATGTTTTCTTACATTCAAGATAATAATTTTGGAGATTATATTTTAAGAAAATATTATGTGAGAATTATAAGAAAAAGAAAAGGGGTAAGGGAGTGATCAAAGAGTGTAATCTTGTGTCCCTTGTAAGCAAAGTATAAGGGCTTGGTCTTCACCCAAAGAAGATCGGAGTGGACGTAGGCCGTTGGTGCCGAACCACTATAAAAATTATGAGTTCATCTTTTGCTTTCCTTATTAACGCTTCTGATCTTGTTTACTCTTTGAAAGCAAACATTTCACTTATGACGTTTCTTATCTTTCATATTTTCTTGCTCTTTCTTAAGTAATTAGTAAGCAAATAACTTAGCAATATTCTTATCATTCACTTACTTTATTTGAACAATAAGTTTTAGATCTTTCTATCATGCTTAAAACGAAACATTTTTGTTTAAAACAAAAAATTTACACTTGCACTAATTCCTCCCTCCCCTGGTGTCAATTGATCCTAATAATTGGTATTAGAGCAAAGTACTTACTCTTTGGATTAACACCCACTTGAGTAAATGGCTTGTTTTGGCATGAATGATGGACATTCTATCTCACGTCCTCCCGTGTTCAATGGGACATTACACGCAGTGGAAAACAAGGATGCATATTTTTCTTATCTCTTTGGACCTTGATCTATTGAGTATTGTTGAGAATGGATTTGACAAATCTTCCAAGCTAATGAATGAACTAAATGATTTAGAAAGGAAGAATTTTTCTTTAAATGCCAAGGCTCTGAATGCCTTATTTTATGCTCTTGATAAGAATGAGTTTAATCGTGTTTCCATTTTCGAATCGGCCTTTGATATTTGACACACCCTAGAAATCACACACGAGGGGACTAGTAGAGTAAAAGAATCCAAGATAAATATTTTAGTTCATAATTATGAGTTATTTTGAATGAAACCAAGTGAGTCCATTGGAGACATGTACACCCGTTTCACGAATGTCGTCAATGGCCTAAAAGCACTTGAAAAATATTTTTTAAATTTTGAATTAGTTAGTAAGATTTTGAGATCTTTACCTAAAAATTGGGATCCTAAAGTAACAGCTATTCAAGAGGCCAAAAACTTAAATAACTTGCCTCTTGAAGAATTGATTGGCTCTCTTATGACATATCAACTAAATTGTAAAGCTCATGATGAGCTTGATGAATCCCTTCCAAAGAATATGAAGGATGTAGCACTTCAGACAACAAATGACTTATCAAGTGAAACCTCGAGTTGTGAGGATCATGATATTGCTTTGTTATTAAAAAAATTTAAAAAAATTATAAAAAAGAACAAAAATGATAAAAACAAAAAAGAACCAAAGAAGGATATTGTCATTTGCTATGAATACAAAAAATTGATATATTTTAAGAATGAATGTGCTCATTTGAAGAAGAAGCCAACACTAAAAAAGAAATCACTTTCGGCTACTTGGGATGAATCGAGCTCTTCGGATGAGGATGACAACTCCAAACAAGAAATTGCTAACTATGCCTTAATGACGATCGAAGATAAGGTTAGTGAGCCTTTAAATATTTTTTTCAGAATTATTAAATATGTTTCATGATTTATTCAATGAGTTTAGAAAATTTAGTAAGTCTTTTAAATTACTTAAAGTTGATGATGATTTGTTAGTTAAAAGACTTGACGAAATGCATGATTCATTAGTTTCACATAAACCATGTTCTAAATGTGATTTGCTAGATAATGCAAAAAAAAAGAATATCATGCTTAAAACTACACTAGAAAATTTTAAAATAGGGAACAAATTCCTAAATATGATCATTGCAAATAAGGGTCATATTAATAGAAAAAATATCATAGGCTTTGTTGGTAATGTCCAACGAAAGCCAATCACATTTGTAAGAGGACCTACATTAAATATGCCACCAAGAATCATATGTAATTTTTATGGTAAATTAGGACATAAGGCAAACAAATGCCTATTTAGAAAATGTAGTCCACATTAACTAGTATAGGTTTCAAAGAAAACCTTATATAATAAAAATTAATTAGAAAAGAAATAAAAAGTTCTTTATGGAGAACCCAATGTAGAATGGGTACCTAAATCAAATATATCCTTCTTGTAGGTTTGTCTCCAAACTAAAGCTAGGAGCACCAAATGGTATCTTAATAGTGGATGCTAGGCATATGACCGGAGATCCATCTTATTTTTCTAAGCTCACTAGCTTAAGTGAAGGAGTTGTTACATTCAGAGACAACAACAAGGGTAAAATCATTAGAAAAAGAACAATAGGTAACACATCAAACCTCTTGATTGAATATGTGTTGTTAGTTGATGGCTTGAAACAAAACTTGCTTAGCATTAGTCAATTATGTGATAAAGGACATGTGATTAAATTTCAACCTAATGCTTGCATAATTGAATTGCCACATAAAAATAAATCCTTGATTGCCTTGAGAAACAATAATGTATATACCATAGATATTGAAAATTTTTGTGATAAAACTTATTTTTCGGTTTTAAATGTTGATGATTGGATTTGGTATAAAAGATTAGGTCATGCTAGCATGAAACTTTTAAACCAAATCTCTACCAAGGAACGAGTAAGAGGTTTACCTAATATTAAGTTTATCAAAGACAAAGTATGTGACACTTGTCAATTAGTAAAACAAATAAAGAGTAGCTTTAATTTGAAAAATCAAATTAGCACCTCTAGACCACTTTAATTGATCCATATGGATCTATTTGGACCAATTGACATTACAAGTTTAGGTGGTAGCAAATATGCATTTGTTTTAGTGGATGACTTTAGTAGAAATACTTGGACATATTTCTTAGCACATAAAAGTGATACATTTAAATATTTTATAAAATTTTATAAAGTTGTTCAAAATGAAAAAGGATGCATGATTTCTTCAATATGAAGTGATCATGGTGGAGAATTTCAAAATAATAATTTTTAAAATTTTTGTGATTCAAATGGATATATCCATAACTTCTCTACTCCACGAAATCCGCAACAAAATGGAGTAGTAGAAAAAAAAAATAGGAGCTTACAAGAAATGGCTAGAACAATATTGAATGAACATAGACTTCCCAAATATTTTTGGACCAAAGCCGTTAATACGACATGTTATGTTTTAAATAGGATCTAGTAAGATCATTACTCACTAAAACTCCTTATGAATTATGGATTAGTAAAAAGCCCAATGCTTTTTATTTTAAAATATTTGGTTACAAATATTTTATTTTGAATGAAAAGGATGCTTTAAGTAAATTTGATGCAAAATCCGATTAAGACATTTTTCTAGGTTATTCTTCTATTTCAAAAGCTTATCGTATTTTTAGTAAAAGAACATTAGTAATAGAAGCATCCATTCATGTTATTTTCAATGAGCTTTCCGAATTTAAGAAGATTGATTTTGATAATAAAATTGATTTTGATACTTTGAATTAAAAAGATAACACTCCTAAAAATAACTTGGATGCGAGCCAAAGTACATTGATGAGGCCCTAAGAGATGATTCTTGGGTTAATGCAATGTATGAAGAGCTTAATCAATTTGAGAGAAATGAGGTACGGGAGCTTGTTCCTAGACCTAATGACCATTTAGTGATTGGCACTAAATAGATATTTAGAAACAAGCAAGATGAAAATGGTATCGTGGTTAGAAACAAGGCTAGGTTAGTGGCCAAAGTTTCAACTAAGAAGAAGGAATCGATTATGATGAAACTTCGCTCCCGTGGCTAGACTTGAAGCCACAAGGATGCTCCTTGCCTTTGCTTCTTTTAAAAATTTTAAATTATTTCAAATGGATATTAAAAGTGCTTTTATAAATGGTTTTATTTTCGAAGAAGTGTATGTTGAACAACCCCCCGGCTTTGAAAATAATCTTTTTCCTAATCATATTTTCAAACTTACAAAAGCTCTTTATGGATGAAAACAAGCCCCTCGAACTTGGTATGAAAGACTTATTTCTTTTCTCATTTTAAATAAAATTTCAAAAGGTAAGGTTGATACCACATTATTTTTAAGCATTTTTAAAATGATTTACTTATAATTCAAATTTATGTTGATGATATCATTTTTGGATCTATAAATGAATCTTTATGTGAGTCTTTTGCTAAAGAAATGAGTTAAGAATTTGAAATGAGTCTAATGGGTGAGTTAACATTCTTCTTAGGATTATAAATAAAACAACTTGATGATGATATTTTTATTAATCAAAATAACTACACATTGAACTTGATAAAACGATTTAGGATGGAAAATGCTAAAGCATTAAACACTCCCATGAGCATATCTACAAAGTTGGACTTAGATAGTGAAGGAGAAAACTTTGATAAAAAAACTTATAGAGGTTTGATAGGAAGTTTATTATACTTAACTGCTACAAGACCAGATATCATATTTAGTGTTGGATTGTGTGTAAGGTATCAATCTAACACAAAACTCTCTAATTTGAAAGTAGTTAAATGAATTTTTAGATACTTGAAAGGAACATCTAAACTAGGATTATGGTATCCTAAATCAAAGAACTTTGAGTTGATTATCTATTTTGATGCTGATTTTGATGGATGTACAATAGATAGAAAAAGCACTACCAGAACATGTCAATTATTGGGGTATGTACTAATTTCTTAGACTTCTAAGAAACAAAATTCAATAGCTTTATCTACTGCAGAAGTAGAATATATTGCAGCTATTGCATGTTGTGTCCAAGTCATTTAGATAAAAAACACACTAGAAGATTATGGAATAAAGTTAAAAAATATTCCCATAAAAGTGTAATAATACAAGTGCTATATGTTTGACTAAAAATTATATTCAACATTCAAGAACCAAACATATTGATATTAGACATTATTTTATAAGGGATCATGTAAATTGTCAAGATATCTCTTTGAAATTTATTGACTCTAAGCATCAATTAGCTGATATTTTTACAAAACCCTTAAATGAAGAACAATTTGATTTTCTTAGAAGAGAACTTGAAATGTTAAATCATGAAAATATATTATTGCTTGATTTCATGAGAATGAGCTATTTTTTGTGATAATATTTTATTATTCCCATGAGATGTTTATCTTATTATTCATAAAAAGGATAGAAAATTTGCATCATGATGATTTTATTATTTTAGGATTTATTTGCTACGTTTGCATGAAATTACATGAGATAATTTTAAATGCATGAGTGTTAGGATCAAAGTGGCACTAAGAGGGGGGTGGGGTGTGAATTGGTGGTTATAGAAATTTCACTTTGATTTAAATACTCACTCGATAAAAATTGTATCGAAAATACGTTTAAACGTAAAGATGTATTTAAGCGTAGAGATGCGTTTAAGCGTTGAGATATTTGTAAGAGTACAAGCAAAGGTAGTAGACAATTAAGCAATGAACATAAAGAGCAAAGAAGAGGAAGCAAACTGATTTTATAGTGGTTCGGTCCCCTTGATCTACGTCCACTCCTGATTCCTCTTCACTTGAGGCTACTGGCTTCCACTCATGATCTTTTTTAATAGGCAAAGATCAAATACCCCTCTTACAGCTCTATTCTCCTTTTACAGGTTCAGGAGATAACCTTTACAATTCTCTCAGCTCTCCCTTAAACAAAAACTACACAAGAAGAAATGAGGGGAGCTCTCAAGGGATTACAACAATGTTTTCACAAGTTTTTTACTCTTGATTTTTGCTTATTTACCAGTAAGAAAGGATGGGGTTTTTATAGACAAATGGCTTCAAAAGTGGAGCCAAAAATTAATTTTTAAGTATTCCTAAGGTGCTAGTCTCAAAGACTGCATTTTGGGTGGTTCAACCGCTTGACAATCTAGGATACCGTGTCTGGACGGTTCAACTGCCTAGTCTGGATGGTTCAATCGCCTAACACACCTTCGAAGACTATGTCATCTTGGAGATCGTGTCTTGGAAGATCGTGTCTCATCTGACCTTGGGTTACTGAAATGACTTTTATGATAAGTCCAAATCAGCCCCAATTAAGGCCTAATGGCCTCTTAATTGAGTTAGTAAAAACTAACTCTCATTATGATGCTAACTTCGACTCTCAACACACAATCTTCGTTGTCTGATCGTCTCTCAACGAACTCCCGGTATCCTTTCGATGAACCCCCCGACAAGCTCTTGATTTTCTTCGGCGAACTCCCAACGAACTCCCAGTATTCTTCCCGCGAACTCCCGACGAGCTCCCAACAACCAGTCGACGAACTCCCGATGAACTTCCAGGTGAACTTTTAGTGAATTTTCTTGATGAGCTCCCGATTTCCTTCGACGAACTCCCAACGAGCTTACAACATTCTTCCAACGAACACCCAGCGAGCTCCCGTCAACTTGTCGGCGAACTCTCAACGAACTTCCCGGCAAACTTCTGGTGAGTTCTCAACAAGCTCCCGACAACATCATTCGAACCTCGGCCAACCTCCGGTGAACTCTTGGTGAGATCCCATTGCGTCATCCAAACCTCGGCCCAATGCTCGAACTTGACTCCGGCCCAACATCTGATTGTACTGCCCTTTACTGTCGTAGTTAATCATGCATAATTTTCTTTAACACATAAGTTAGATAATAAAACCCATCAATTGATTTCATCATCAAAATCTGAGATTTAACAATCTCTCCCTTTTTGATGATGACAATCAATTGATGACGGAGTTAACCTTAACTCCCCTTATGTATATGTCATAGGATAAATACAACAAACTTAAATTCAAAACAACCCATCACTTTTGAATTCAAGTATAGTATTTTCATAATTAAACCATTCATGATGCCATACATTATAAAATTTTCAAAGTATTCATTTTCTTGATATGACATAAATTTTTTAATTATTATATTCATAATATAATCATGTCATCAATTATGATATAGCATTCATTTCAACTATTTCAATGATGTTAAAATATCTCTGTTTTGTCATCAATTATGTCATTTCTTCCCCTTTGTCATCAACAAAAAGGAGAAATGCTCAATTCATATTTGAACTTTTATCACAAATATCTATCATTTAAATATTTATTATTTTTAGATATTTATCAAAAATATTCAACATACCATTTATCATTTGTCATTAATATACTATCTCTCCCCCTTTGGTCATCAAAAAGGAGAAATGTTCAACGTAACTTTTTTAAACAATTGTTCATTATATGATAAAATTTCAAACACAACATTTATCATATATCATCAATCATGTCGTTTCTCCTTGTTATCAAAATGGAGAAATATTCACCATATATTTGAATACTAAGTGTTCAATACATATGTCAACATATTTATCATAAATATTCATTACATAAAGAAAGAAATCTAGTCCATTCTCCCCCTTAGAAAAAAAAAAGATTAAAATCCATTTTGTATCAAATTGTTTTCTTCCCCTTTGTAAATAAAATAGAAGACGAATAAGGGGAGGGGGTGTCAAAGATCCAAAAATCAATTATCCCAAAACAAAATAAATTATTAAGGGTGGGATACATTTAAAAATATTCATGAATCCAAGAATCAAAATATTGAAAAAGACCTCATGAGTCTTATTACAAGAGAATTTTAACTTCCATTTTTTTTCTTTGTAAATGTCAAGAAGAAAGTATCAAGTGAAACCATTTCAAAAGATAGCTCAAAAAGTTGATATATCTGAGAAAAATTTAAGAGCTACTCATATCATCTCATATAAATATCAAGAAATCATCAAAGTCATGATAGCAAATCATGCATTTAGAAGGTTTTTCATATCTAATTTTCTTCAAGCAAATTATTTATCATTTAATGATTTTATTGCAAGATAGCAATTTTATCCCCCACTTGGTCATTGTAAATAATGACAATGAGTCATAGGAGAGTAAATAATCTTGATTTGTTCAAGGTAAATCTTAATGCATATAATTCATTCAAATAATTCTTCTTAATAAAATGGAAGAATGATCTTAATTAAAAATCTCAAATTATAGTTGTTAAGATCATAAATCTCTTTTTTTTTATTAAAAAGAAGATATCATAGAGGTTAAAGATAATTTTCATAAAAGATAAGTCAAATGAAGAATTCAACGAGAAGTTTAAAGAAAATAATTCAATTTTCAACTCATCATAAATTTAAGAAATATTAATTTGGTGATATACCATACATGAATATAAGGAAGTCATAAATGAATCATATTACGAAGGATATTAATATCAAATCATGAATACAAAAAATATAATTTAATTTGACATATTTCCTTTTAGGTCAAAAAAAAATTTTATGAGATCAAATAATAAGAAGGATCTTATTTCATATAGATAGTTTTCTTTAATGAAACAAAAAAGTCCTAGTGAACAATCTTGATTTATATAAAGTACTCAAATTATGATAAGATCCTTTTTATTGTACGGCATAGGAGAAAAGAAAGAAAATTTTGATTTATATATAGAAAATTTCAAATAATCAAGACCATAGTTCTTAATGAAAATCTCAAGTTATAAGATCATAAGTCTCCTCTTTAGTAAAAAGAAAATTATAGAAGTAAAAAAAAATTCCCATATAAGATGCCTCAAGTCAAAAATCATGAGAAAGTTCATGAATTGGCCAAAAAAAAATCTCATTCAAATTTCAATTATCAAAATTACTTTTGTAGTTCAAGAGATTCAACAATAATCATAACACTTTATCTCTTACTAAAAAGTTGATTGAGAAATTTTCAAAGAAAAACTTTTCCTCTTTTTAGTTATTTCAATCCATGTGATTTGTTTTATATAAAAATTCCTTCACCTTTTATGCCAAATCCATGCATTGATTGTTGTTTAAATTCTAGTTTCATCTAAAAGGACATCATCAAGATGATTAAAATAAGTAAAACATTTTTAACTTTTTAAAACTGAAAATCAAGTATCATTTTCAAAAGAAATCATAAAACATTTTCAAACAAATTCTTTGATTTATTCCAATTCCAATGATTTTTAGAGTGAGTTACCATGCTCATTTCATTCTCATTAAATGTATTTTTAATTTTTAAAAATACTAGACAATGAAGCATGATTTGTTTTTCCTTTTTTATAATGTTCTATGCTCAAATTCTATCATTCAATAATATATATCTAATCATACAACCCATATTTCAAGTTACTTCTTCAACATTATCAAGACTATTACAATAACACATCAAAATGATAAAATATCTTCAAAGCCAAAATTCAACCAATCTCAATTCCAACATGTAAATGAGTCGAACTCTTTACACATAGTGCAAGGAGTTGACAAACTCATTTCAAAATTTTTTATTTATTTCAAGTCTATCTAATATAACATTCAAATCATACAACTATTCAACCATCAATCATTCATAACATTTAGGTCAGTCAACAATAGTCTTCCAAAATATTCAAACCAATAATTTTGAACTTATTATTCAATCATCATCGAAATCTCATTTATGTAAATTTCAACGTATTTTTCAATAACTATGGTTCTTTGGTTCTAGTTTGTTTTCATACTTATATGTTCTAGCTATGCATCATCAAGATTAATTGTATAATGATAACTATTTTTAACAAAAGAATTTGTTATAATAGAAACAAGGATTATTAAGCTTCAAACGTCTTAATTCAAATAATTTTCCTTATTTTTTACATTTTAGCTAGGAAGCTTGATAAGTAAGTTATATCTCAAGTCAAATGGCTTAAGTATCCACAAGGTATCATTCCATTTTGCTTCTAGCCTTAGTTTGGTGACAAACCTATAAGAAAGATTTAGGTACCCATTTTACATTGGGACCTATATAAAGAAATTTATCTTTCTTATCTAATGGTTTTTGGTTATTTGTTGTTCCCTTAGGAACCCAAACTAATTTGTGAGGACTATAATTTTGAATGAACATTTGTAAGCCATATGTCGTAATCTACTACAAAAATTATATTTAATTTTTGATGGCAAATTTAAGATAGGTCCTTTAACAAAAATAGTTGGCTTTTGTTGAATGTTACCAACAAAGTCTATGTCATTTCTTATATTAATATGACCCTCATTGACAAGGATCATATTTAGGGATTTGTTCCCAATTTTAATTTTTTAAATGTAGTCTTAAGCATGATATTTTCTTCTTTAACACTATCTAGTGTTTCATATTTAGAGCAAAAATTATGTAATGGTAAAGTATCATGCAAGGTTTTATATTTGGTGCATGTATTGTATGATGGTGCTACTTCATGCATTTCATCAAGTTTACTAACTAATGATGCATGCTCTACCTTAAGTAATTTATAGGATTTGCTAATCTTTCTAAATTCATCATAAAGCTCATGAAAAGAAAGTAATAACTCATTAAAAGTAAAAGAGCTTTTGGGTGGGTTACTTACCTCATTGTGGTTGGCCACGAGCACGAGATCTTCCACTTCTTTCTGATTGTGTTCTTCATCTTTGGAGCACCTCGGTTTCGTGCGTTCATAGCAAGAAGTTTTATCCATCTTTAAATCATTTTTATGGTTCATGTTGATTAATTTATCCAGTTCATTTGTCAAATGTTCAAAGTTCACATTACTCGAGATTTCACTCGAGGAGTCATGTGTTCTCTTTAGTTCCAATTCCTTCTTGTCTTTTGGAAGGTGTTCTTGGGTTCTCAATGTCAAATTTTTCTTGCTCTTAGGGTGGTATTCTTCTTGATCATTTTTGTAAAATATTTTGTTTAGTGATTCATTTAGATTTAGTGTGCTTTCATGTGTTAATTCTAATGTATGCCAAATCTCAAAAGCCAAATCATAAGAGGAAATCCGATCAAATTCATTTTTGTTGAGAGCACAATATAAGGCATTCATAGCCTTGGCATTTAAAGAAAATATTTATTTTTCATAATCATTCCAATCATTATTGGATTGGATGACTTTTGAAAATATTTTTCAACAATACACCACAAATCAAAACTGTTGAAATAAAAAAGATGCACATTCGAATATGTGTAGTCCATCCCATTAAACATAGGAGGATATGTGATAGAAAGTCCCTCTTGATTGCTAAGAAAAGACATATCTTTTGGATTTTAAGCCAATTAGAGAGAAACGTGGGTGTGGTACCAATTATTAGGATCAAAACTGTACTAAGAGGGTCCCACTGAAATAAAAAAGATGTGCTTCAAAATTTTCAAGATATGCAGTCCATCCCATTGAACATAGGAAGACATATAGTAGAAAGTCCCTCTTGATTGCTAACAAAATAGATCTCTTTTGGATTCTAAGCCAATTAGATAGAAACTTGGTTGTGATACCAATTGTTAGGATAAAACCGACGGTAAAATTTTACGCTTATAAAAATTTCACATCGATTTAAATACCCACTCAATAAAAACCGTATCGAAAATGCGTTTAAGCGTAAAGATGCATTTAAGCATAGAGATGCATTTGAGCTTAGATATACGTTTAAGCATAGAGATATTTGTAAGAGTGCAAGCAAAGGTAGTAGACAATTAAGCAATGAATATAAAGAGTAAAGAAGAGGAAGTAAACCGATTTTATAGTGGTTCGGTCCCCTTGACATACGTCCACTCCCGATTCCTCCACTTAAGGCCACCAGCTTCCACTCCTGATCTTTTTCAATGGACAAAGATTAAACACCTCTCACAATTCTCTCAGCTCTCCCTAAATAAAAACTACACAAGAAGAAATGAGGGGAGCTCTTAAGGGATTATAATAGTGTTTTCACAAGTTTTTCACTCTTGATTCTTGCTCATTCACCAGCAAGAAAGGGTGAGGTATTTATAGGCCCCAAATGATTTCAAAAGTGGAGCCAAAAATCAATTTGTAAGTGTTCTCGAGGTGTTAGTCTCGAAGACTGTATTCTGGGCAGTTCAGTTGCCTGACAGTCTAGGAGACCGTGTCTGGGCAGTTCAACCGCCTGACACACCTTTGAAGACTGTGTCATCTTGGAGACCATGTCTTCAAAGACCATGTCTCATCTGACCTTGGGTTACTGTAATGACCTTTATAATAAGTCCAAATCAGCCCCAATTAAGGTCTAATGGCCTCTTAATTGAGTTAGTAAAAACTAACTCTCATTATAATGCTAACTATGACTCTCAACACACAATCTTCGTTGTCTAATCGTCTCTCAATGAACTCCCGGCATCCTTTTGATGAACCCCATTACGAGCTCCCGATTTCCTTTGGTGAACTCCCAACATTCTTCCGACGAACTCCCGGGGAGATCCCGACAATCTGTCGGTGAACTCCTGACGAACTTCCCAACAAACTTCTAGTGAGTTCTTGATGAGCTCCTGATTTCCTTCGATGAACTCTCAACGAACTTCTAGTATTCTTCCAGCGAACACCCGGCGAGCTCCCGACAACCTATCGGCGAACTCCCGACGACCTGTCGGCAAACTTCTGGTGAGTTCTCGGTGAGCTCCCGACAACATCGTTTGAACCTTGGCCAACCTCCGACGAACTCCCAGTGAGCTCCCATTGCGTCGTCCGAACCTCGACCTGATGCTCGAAATTGACTCCAGGCCAATATCTGATGATACTGCCCTTTACTGTCATAATTAATCCTGCATCATTTTCTTTAACACACAAGTTAGATCATAAAATCCATCAATTGATTTCATCATCAAAATCCAAGATTCAATAATAAGTAGCTCTTAAATCTTTGAATCTCCTTGAATATCTTAGATTTTTTAACTTATTTTCAAAATTTTATCTCTACAAAATTGAGAGCTATATTTAATGATGATTTGCTACTCTCCTCCCTTGTTTTCTTTCCTTCTTTTTCACAAGAGGAAGAAAATTCTTTATAACCCGTATCTTATTTTTAAAAGGGGGAGCAAAAACTCATATGCCTTAAAATCTTTAGCCCCACATTTCATCTTTGATGACAAAGGGGGAGAAATAGATGTTGATGACTTATGTAATTAAATGGATGTTGATGACTTATGTAATAACTTAAGAAAAAATTTTCAAATATTTAAAATTCATGAAAATCCTTGATGTGTTGATACTTTAAAAGCAAATTATTATCGACATATACATGTCTAATTGCAATCCTTGAAATATGATTTGCTTGAAATATTGATTGCCTTGATTCACTTGAATTCAAGAGTGAGTGATTCTCATGAATTTAAGTCTTATTTATTATGGTATGAATTTAGGGGAGTTAGGATTAACTCCCATCATCAATTGATTGTCATCATAAAAAATGGGGAGATTGTTGAATCTCAAATTTTGATAATGAGATCAATTGATGAGTGTTTATCTAACATGTGTGTTAGAGGAAAAATTGTAGGTCTAACTATGACAAGAGCAATGGATTTACAACCACATGATGGGCCAAGATCAAGCTTGGGTTCGAGCCAGTTTCGGACGATGTGGTGAACCTCGTCGGGAGTTCGCTAGGAGATTCGCCGAAGGGATCAAGAAGCTCGCTGGGAACACGTCGGGAGATCGTCAGAAGAAGACCAAAGGACTTATCACAAGAATGTCTGAGCCTGCCAGATTAGGCAGGAGTTAGGTCTTGTTTAAACTTATTGGTCATTAAGTGTTGTCATCATGTCGTAGTTAGGGTTTGAGTCATAATTGAGTTAGATTTGGAAGAAATCCAAATCAACTTAATGAGCAACTGAGTCCACTATAGGGTTTGATTGAGCTCATGTTGAGCCTAATCAGTTGACCAAAGAGTTGGTCAACATAAGGTTCAAGCCGGAATTAGAAAAGTGGAGGGAACTACTTTTCCGGAGATTTTGGCGGGGTAAACCACCAGTGAGTGGCGGTTGGGCCGTCCGTACCCTAGAATTAGGGCGATGGCCAGCAACTGCCAACGGGTAAACCGCCCGTACCCTGGAAACTAGGCAGCTGAACCACCTAGGACAGGCGGGTGAACCACCCGTACCTGGTTTTCGGGAAGCTGACGACGGTAAATCGCCCAGGTTAATGGGTAAACCGCCCATACCCGATTTTTCTAGGTAAGTTTGATTTTGGCTCCAAAAATCTGAAGCGACTTGGGGCCTATAAATACCCCAAGTTTTCTTGCGCTCCACACACAATAATTTTGGGGATTATATTCTATGACAAAATTATGTGTGAATTGTAAGAAAAAGAAAAGGGGAAGGGCGAGAGCTTAGAGTTAGAAAATTCTCAAGTCTCTCTTGTAAGCTCAAGTGTAAGGGTTTGGTCTTCACCCAAAGAAGATCGGTAGTGGACGCTGGTGTGCCTCAAGAAGGAGGACTCGAGAGTGGACATAGGCCATTGGTGCCGAACCACTATAAAACTTGTGAGTTCTTTCCTTACTTTCATTGCTTACGAATTTTGTATTGACACTTTCAATTAAATTCACTCTTTAAAAGTAAAGTTTTCATATCAAGCACTTCCCTTCAACGTTGCTAATCTTTCGGGTTTGCTTATTAACTTAGCAATTTTCTCACTTGTTTTACTTGAACGAAAAGCTTCGAATTTCTTATCTTGCTTTAAGCGAAAAGCTTTTGTTTAAAATGAAAAACTTACACTTGCACTGATTCACCCCCCCTCTTAGTGTCAATTGATCCTAACAAATTTGATATATTAAAAATTATGCATGGTAAATATACATCAACATCTTGTACTCCTTGTACTAAATGGGATCATAAAATGATCTAATCGTAAACTGAAAAAGGAGTTATTTCAAAAACCATATGCTTTGGAAAACATTAAAAAAGACTTAATTCCCATGTATTAGAAACTAAAACAATACTTAGAAGAATCAATTAATAATAATGATATAATAGAATATCTTAAAAGGAAAATAAGTTTCTATGTCAAAAATTAGACAAATTTGATGTTGAAAATAAGTCACATGATATGATTCTTGCTACGCAAGATTATGTATTTAAAAAAGGTATTGGCTGTTAGGATCAATTAGCACTAAGAGGGGGGGGGGGGGGGGGGGGGGTATAAATGGGGGTATAAATTAGTGCAAGTGTAAAATCATGTTTTAGAGAAAACTTTTCGTGAGAATCAAAACCAAAAATCGGAAGCATTTCGTTGAGTAAGTGAGCAATTTAACTTATCAAATAAGGCTAAGATTCTTGCTTAATGAAAGCTCAAGTATAAACATACAAATCCAAATAAGATTCAAGATAAGAAACACTCACAGATTTATAGTGGTTCGGCCTCAACTTGGCCTACGTCCACTCCCGAGTCCTCTTCTCCGAGGTCCACCGATATCCACTATCAAACTTCTTTGGGTGAAGATCAAACCCTTTCACTTCACACTCTCCTTTCACAGGCTTAAGAGAGAAGCCTTACAAACTCACACGGAAGATTTACGAGTTTTACAATTCTTTCCTCTCTCCCTTACCCATTTTCTTTTTTCTTATAATTTTCACACATAATTTATCACAAAAATTTTAGTAACAAAATTATTATGCGAAATGTAAAAAAACTTGTGGTATTTATAGGCCCTAATTGGTTTCAGGATTTGGAGCCAAAATTCAAATGTTATAAAAAAAATTTGGGTACAGGTGGTACAACCATCGGCATTGGTAGTACAACCACTAAAAGCTACCATGAAAAATAGGATACGACGGTCCAACCATCGATAGCCGCCCGAAAACCTGCACGGTGGTGGTAGAACCATCACTCAATGGTGGTACAACTACCAGGATTTCTGGAAAAATGGTTCCCTTCACTTTTCTAATCTCACCTCTTGTTGACCAATTCTCAGGTCAACTAATTGAGTTTGACCTGAGCCCAATCCACTCTCCATAGTGGATCCGGTTAGCCTCACTTGAATTAATTTGGATCTCTTCCAAATCTAACTCAAATAAGAATCAACCTTAACGATGCTAACTATGACTTAATTAATTACAATCAACATAGCCAATAAATCTACTTCAAGACCTTCCCAACTCTCGACAAGCTTTTTGGCTACCTCTGACCATCTTCCGACGAGTCCCGGTCATCTTCCAGCGAACTCCCTTGCGCCATCCTAGCAAGCTCCTGATACCCTCGGTGAGCTCCAAGCGAGTTCCCAACCACATCGTCCTCACTCTGGCCCGATGTCTGGACTTGACTTTGCATAGCTTTGATTGTAATATTCTCTTTATCATAGTTAATCTTGCATCAATCAACTCTAACAACCTTCTAAGATCAATAATTCTTCAATTGATTTCATCATCAAAATTTGAGATTCAATATTGGCTTCACAAGTATTAGTGCACATTAAAAGCAGACCAAATTTACAAAAGGATCCTTACTATGTACTCCTCCTAAAGTTAAATGCAACTTTTATAATAAATTTGATTATTATGTTTACATATGCTCTCTTAAGAAGTTGCAAATACAACTTTTGGGTTCCTAAAAGAACTATAAGTGATTTAATGTCAAAAGATAAGAAGGATAAATCTAATCAAGAAGGATCCAAAATTAAAATTAGTACCTAAAATAAACCCTTCTTTCTTTTAGATGTCTCTAAACAAAAGCTAAGAGCAAAAGATAGTATCTTGCCAGTGAATGTTTAAGGCACATGATCAGAAATCCTACAAACTTTCAAAGGCTCACTAGTTGAGATGGATGATATGTTACCTTTGGAAATATTAATAAAATAAAAAATAATTGACATTGAACATATTGGTAACAAATCAAATCACTTGATTGAAGATGTGCTTTTGCTAGATGAATTGAAGAAATTGTTGGGAAACCTCAGCGGGTGCATCACATGCACAGCGGAAATCAAAACAAAAATCATTTCTCACACAGATCAAATCGTCGTGCAAAAGATTAGGATTACGAGAAAAATACAAAAATCGATAAAACAATGATATGTGAGAGATTGATTTTACCTAGGGAGATCGTATATCCCTATATTCCAGATCCAGATGGAGAAGATGAAGGAGGTCAAGCATCCTCCTCTCTAGCGATATCTACACGATGGATCTCTGCAGCGAAACTCCTCCAATCTGATCTCGCAACTCTTGCTTAGAGGGAGGGAGGAGAATAATAGGTGGTGGCTAAAGTTGCAGCCTATCAACCCTGAGTCTCCACTCCTATTTATAAAGAGCCACCAAAACCCTAGGGCTCCTTCCTTAGTGGGTATTGGATCTCCATCCAATAACTCACTAACCTTGCATTATTGGATCTCTATCCAATAATCTCCTTAGGCCTCTAATTGGGCCTAAAGCAAGGAGCCCATCAACATAGGTTCTCATCTAATGAGAATAGGGACTAATTGGATCTTCATCTAATCCTCTATTCGCTGAAGCATCTACCATATGTGTGTGACCCTCTAGGCCCAAAACCGAGCTGGCAGTGAGTTACTCCCATCAGAACTCCTTCTGATATAGTGAATTATTATCTCCATAATAATTTACTCGACTCATCGACTATGGACATACTAGGCCATTACGCCATAGTCCCCAGACGCTACAGGGGGGATCAAATCCATCGGACCTGTCTGTCCACAGTTACCATGTATCTATAATCCCTCATCCAAATAATATCCCAGTGGACATGCTACTGTCAGGTCACATACGAAATTAGTTTGTCAAGCTCTAATCGGATTCTACCGGAGAACTCTCTCAATCCGAATGACCCTGGCCAGAGATTTATCTAATCAAGCACATATGAGATATTTCTCTCGTGATACCGAGAGTGGATGATCCTGTATTGACACTCAATTACCTTCATAAGGTTGGCTACCAATCCTGATAACCAGCTGTACCAGATCTGGAGCTTTCCAAACCTGTAAGTCTGGTGTCAAAGAAAGGAGTACTCATACAAGACATCCTCGGTGTCTCAAGTCTAAGGACTAGATACACAACTGGGACTATGGAATCGCTATCTAACATTAGGTATCATTAACCATACAACATTCCAAAAGTGGATCAATCAGTGAACTCATTCTCCAATGAGCACCTGTACTATATCCTTAGTGTCTCCACACAAGTGGCTGTGAGACCAACCGCCTCCATCATATGGACGAGTATATAGTACACGGGTGTGTCCGGTTATCTCAATGTCCCTCTCGAGTAACATATGACCAGGATTATTTAGGATCTGTGTTTAAAAGTGAATCGATCTCATTATCATGATCTTATCATGATCTGATTCCCATTGCACAGAACTAAGGACATCACAATATATATGCTACATATAATATAATGTGAGAATATACCAATATTTATCATTAGTAAAAAGATTACGCAGTGTGTCACACGTGTCATCACTTGCGTGATTGGCTTGTAGGGCACCTGTAACCAGCAATCTCCCACTTAACCTAAAGCCAATCACCTATGTGTCTAATCCCCATCAGACCCCTATGACACTCAAATACAATCTGAGCCCGCGGCTTCGTTAGTGGATCTACAATGTAATATTTGGATGGAACTCTTTTCATTGCTATATTTTTACGGGCTATGATCTCTCTTATCAGACTTGGGTTCCTTCGCTTGAGCTATCGCCCTTTTGTTGTCGCAGTATATGGGAATTGGCTCTACACTGCTTGGTATGACTCCAAAATGTTTGATGAACTTCTTTATCCATACCCCTTCCTTTGCTGCTTCTGCTACAGTAATGTATTCCGCCTCTGTGGTCGAGTCAGCAGTAGTATCTTGCTTGGAACTCTTTCAACTTACTGCTCCTCTATTCATGGTGAAAATATACCCTAAATTTGACTTGCTATCATCAATGTCAAACTAAAAACTTGAATCTGTGTAGCCCTCAACCTGCAGGCTGCTTCCTCCATATACCAGTAAAAGATCCTTAGTCCTTCTTAAGTACTTAAGGATACACTTTACTGCCTTCCAGTGTTCTAAACCTAGATCTGACTGATACCTGCTCGTGACACTCGGAGCATGTGCTATATCAGGCCTAGTACATAGCATCACTTACATGATAGATTCTATCGCTGAGGCATAAGGTATCTTATCCATATCTGCCCTTTCTTCAGGAGTCATTGGGGATATACTCCTAGAAAGTGATATTCCATGTCTCATCGGTATGAGATCTCTCTTGGAATTTTTCATGCCAAACCTTTTGACAATGGAATTTTTCATGCCAAACCTTTTGACAAGCCAAACATCCTTTTGGACCTATCTCTATAGATCCGGATCCCCAAAATATAGGATGCTTCCCCTAAGTCTTTCATGGAGAAGTTTCTAGATAGCCAAGTCTTTACTATGGAGAGCATTCCGACATCATTCTCAATGATTAGGATGTCATCCACATATAGCACCAAGAAGGTGATAGCACTTCCACTTACCTTCTTGTACACACAAGGCTCATCTTCGTTCTTAACGAAGTCATAATATCTGATCACCTCATCAAATCTTGTGTTCCAACTTCGGGAAGCTTGCTATCACACTTTATCTGGACACTCTTTGGATACGAATCCCTCTGGTTGTATCATATACAACTCTTCTTCGAGGTTGCCATTGAGGAATGCCGTTTTGATATCCATCTGCCAGATCTCATAGTCATAATGTGCTACAATCACCAAAATAATTCTAATGGACTTAAGCATGGCTACAGGTGAAAAGCTTTCGTCATAGTCAACTCCTTGTCTTTGATGATATCCTTTAGCTACCATTCTTGCTTTATAGGTCTCTACCTTTCCATCCACTCCGATCTTCTTTTTGAAGATCCATTTGCAGCCGTTGGGTACAATACCCTCAGGTGCATCCACAAGGTTCCAAACCTTGTTAGTGTACATGGAATCCATCTCAGAATTCATGGCTTCTTGCCACTTCCTGGAGTCTATACTCATAATAGCCTCCTCGTAGGTCTGAGGATCAACATCCTGAGAGTCATCTCCACTGATATGTCTCACATATCTTTTAGGAGGATGAGATACTCTACTAAACCTACGTAAATTTAGAATTTGTGTGTTAGGTATCTGAACAGACTCGGGCTTTGGAATGGTGATTGAGCTAGGTTCTCCAACCTCGCTCAATTCTATCTTACTCCCACTGTTTCCACCAAGAATGTGTTCCTTCTCAAGGAACACAACTCTCTTGGCAACAAAGACCTTTCGCTCCTCGGGATGATAGAAATAATACCCATAAGTTTCCTTTGGGTATCCCACGAATGTGCACCATTCTGTCCTTGATTCCAACTTATCGGGGTTGTGTCTTCTAACACAGGCAAGACAGCCCCAAATCTTAACAATCTTAAGATCAGACTTCTTTCCTTTGCATATCTCATATGGTGTAGACACTACCGACTTTGATGGAACTCTGTTCAGAAGGTAAGCTGCAGTCTCTAGGGCGTAACCCCAGAATGAGACGGGTAGGTCAGCGAAACTCATCATGGATCGCACCATGTCTAACGACATGTGATTCCTCCTTTCTGATACACCATTGAGCTGAAGTGTATAAGGAGGTGTCCACTGGGATAGAATCCCATTGTCCCTGAGGAAATGGGTGAACTCCGTACTCAAGTACTCTCCTCCTCGATCTGATCGAAGAGTCTTAATACTCTTTCCAATTTGGTTATCTACCTCATTCTTATATTCCCTGAATTTCTCAAAGGCCTAAGATTTGTACTTCATTAAGTACATGTGTCCATACCTAGAGAAATCGTCAGTGAATGTAATGAAGTATGAGTAACCACCTATAGCTTGAGTCGACATGGGACCACATACATCACTATGTATGAGTTCCAATAACTCGATGGCTCTCTCTCTAGTTTCACTAAAAGGAGAGTTGGTCATCTTCCTATGAAGATAAGGTTCGTAAGTTGCATATGTCTCATAGTCAAATGGATTTAAGTATCCATCTTTGAGCAACTTTTGAATCCTTCCCTCATGTATATGACCTAGCCTACAATGTCATAGGTATGCATTATTCACCTCATCTCTTTTCCTCTTAGACATATTTATATTTATGATATGTGAAGAAGTATCTAACATATATAAGTCATTTATTATGGTCCCTCTAGTGATGATCTTATCATCCATTATTATTGAAGAACTATTATTCTCAAAAACTAATTTATATCCACTAGTTGTCATACAAGAGATAGAAATAATATTTTTGATGATAGAGGGAACAAAATAGCATGCATCTAATGTAATAATAGCTCCACCAGGCAGATGTAGGGTGACCTCTCTAACAGCAACTGCAGCAACTCTTGCTTCATTGCTCATCTTGAGGTCCATCTCGCCTCTAGCCAATCTCCTAGGTCTTGCTAGAACCTGCAACGAATTACAGATATAATAAACACTCCCGGTATCCAATACCCATGTGTTATCATGAAAATCTGACAAGTGGAGACTGATCATGAATATACCTGAAGCTTCTCCAAGCTTATGTCTCGCCTTCTCTGTAAGGTAGCCCTTACAGTTCCTCTTTCAATGTTCGTCTTGGCCATAGTGGAAGCATTGTCCTTTGTCCTTTGTCGGGTATTTCTTGACAACCTTTGTCTTACCTGGTCTTTCTTTGCCCTTGCCCTTCTTAAGGATCTTGTTGGCCTTCCTTTTTTTTTTTGTCTCACCAATATAGAGAACTTGCTTCTCATTCTTGATGGCACTCTCAGCTTCCCTCAACATATTGAGGAGCTCAAGGAGAGTCACCTCAAACTTGCTCATGTTAAAATTCATGATGAAGTAAGAAAAGGAATATAGTATGGACTGAAGTATAAGATCAACACACAGGTTATCCTCTTGGACTATCTATATACTTCACAAAGCAAGCGATCTCATCCTCGCTTATCCTTTCCTCTAGCGTGGGCACAATCATGTTAAGGACATATATGATTTTCTCTTCCGTGAGAATAATTCTCAAATTACGGAGCTTTTGGACCAATGAGGCGGTTGGCATCAAGTCTGCCATGTAGGGGTTTTGCAAGCGACAAACAAGATATAGCGTAAATAACATGCAGATTTTACAGAAAATACTAATTAAGATATGGACTTCTATCTTAATATACTCCCACTATTTTCTTAGCGAATCACACGACACCCTCGACACGTGAGATGAAAGTCTCTGGCAGACTCCTAGTGGGGATCGGGATCCAATTGGCGTCTTAGTGCAACCTCGAGGGACTCGACCAATTACACTAAGCCCAAAAGGTAGGCAACTCTTGCCAATCACAACTCCTTATGATTCTCATCATGTTCGACCTCCGAATCATCATGGTCTCGAGGGACTCAACCAACCATGACGTTCAGTTAAGTCATCTCCATCATTACAAGATGAGTCTGATTCGATGATATGCCCTCGAGGGACTCGACCAAGCATACCATGTCCTCAGGTCACCGGTGACATCGGGACTCGACCAACTCGACCTATGTCGTGATTCAATTTCTTCCTATAACGATGGAAGGCCACGTGGGTCAATCTTATTGCCTCACGCTTACCGACTTAATATTATCGTAGGAGGGATTTTTATTTCGTATCGATCTCCTAATATGTCGTGTCACACACATACATATTTAATATATATCTACATCGTATGCAAATATATATATATATATACATATATCTAGTAGGCATATAACACATCACATATGCAAGCCACACCGGATGATCATGAGCCGTGACCTAATATGATTAAGCCCGAGCCTAATCACTCACAATAGGATCTATGTATGCATTGGCGCATCTCCATGCCCTGTGATTGTTGATCTCGTCATTATCGGTTCCATCGGATCATCGCATCACCATGCGTCGTGATCTCCCGCCACGGCATCGTGGGTCCCACTGTCATCTCCACTGTAATTACAAATAATCACAGGCACGTAGGCCCAACAATAAACGAGAAAAATGTAGGCTCGCAAGCCCCAATAATAATAATAATCACAATTACACACATCACAACACATGGTTCATGATCATCCATCCATGTCATACATCACATGTACATCACATCATATGTAGGATTGCTAGATATATATAATAATTAATTAAACTATTTAATTAATTACTTTTCTGAAAATCAGGACATGCTCGGATTTTTCAGAATTGTCAAGGGCTTTTTCGTAATTCTAGATGAGAGGACAGTCCACGGAATTTTTAGAATTATTGAGGGTATTTTTGAAATTTTGTACACAAGGACAGTCCTTAGAATTTTTAGAATTCTGAGAGGCATTTTAGTCATTTTCCAAAAAGAAGCCCTAACCCTCTCCTTCACCCTCCTACGCAGCCGTCGTCGCTGCCCCTTGCAACCAGCCTCGACCAGCCCCTCCTCCTCGTTGTTCTTGCTATGAATGCATTGAATGATTCTACGCGATTCAATCTCCTCACACGCAGTTTAAAACTAATCTTTCGTACGAAAACCTTGGCTCGGATACCATTGTTGGGAAACCTGAGCGGGTGCATCACATGCGCAGCAGAAATCAAAACAAAAACTGGTTTCCCATGCAGATCAAATCGTCATGCAAAAGATTGGGGTCGCGAGAAAAACGCAAAAACCGATAAAACCGTGATGTGTGAGAGATTGATTTTACCTAGGGAGATCGTATATCCCTGTATTCTAGATCCAGATGGAGAAGATGAAGGAGGTCAAGCGTCCTCCTTTCTAGCGGTATCCACACGATGGATCTCTACAGCGAAACTCCTTCAATCTAATATCACAACTCATGCTCAGAGGGAGGGAGGAGAATAAGAGGTGGTGGCTAAAGTTATAGCCTATCAACCCTTAGTCTCCCCTCCAATTTATAGAGAGCCACCAAAACCCTAGGGCTCCTTCCTTAGTGGGTATTGGATCTCCTTCCAATAACCCACTAACCTTGCATTATTGGATCTCTATCCAATAATCTCCTTAGGCCTCTAATTGGGCCTAAAGCAAGGAGTCCATCAACATAGGGTCTCATCTAATGAGAATATGGGCTAATTGGATCTTCATCCAATCCTCTATTCGCTGAAGCATCCACCATATGTGTGTGACCCTCTAGGCCCGATACAAAGCTGGCCGTGAGTTACTCCCATCAGAACTCCTTCTGATATAGTGAATTATTATCCCTATAATAATTCACTCAACTCATCGACTATGGACGTACTAGGCCACTACGCCATAGTCCCCAAACGGTACAGGGGGATCAAATCCATCGGACCTGTCTGTCCATAGTTACTATGTATATATAATCCCTCATCCAAATAATATCCCAGAGACCGTTTATTGGACATGGTACGATTAAGTCACATATGAAATCAGTTTATCTTGCTCTAATCGGATTCTACCGGAGAACTCATTCTCTCTCAATCCGAATAACCTTGGTCAGGGATTTGTCTAAGCAAGCACATATGAGATATTCTTCTCATGATAGCCTTCATAAGGTTGGCTACTAATTTCGATAACCAGTTGTACCAGATCTGGAGCTTTCCAAACCTGTAAGTCTGGCGTCAAAGAAATGAATACTCATACAAGACATCCTTGGTGTCTCAAGTCTAAGGATTAGATACGCAACTATGACTACGGAATCACTGTCTGACATTAGGTATCATTAACCATACAACATTCCAAAAGTGGATTAATCAGTGAACTCATTCTCCAATGAGCACCTGTACTATATCCTTAGTGTCTCTACACAAGTGGCTATGAGACCAGCCGCCTCCATCATATGTATGGGTATATAGTACACCGGTCTGTCCGGTTATCTCGACGTCCCTCTCGAGTAACCTATGACCGGGATTATTTAGGATCTGTGTTTAAAAGTGAATCGATCTCATTATCATGATCTCATCACGATCTGATTCCTATTACACAGAACCAAGGACATCACAATATATATGCTACATAAAATATAATGTGAGAATATGTCAATATTAATCATTAGCAAAAAGATTACGTAGTGTGTCACACGTGCCATCACTTGCGTGATTAGCTTGCAGGGCACCTGTAACCAGTAGAAATACCAAGTAAGAATAAATCTATTATAGCTTTAAGAAGTGATAATATTTATATTATTGATATTGATGATTTTTATAATATAATTTATTTTATTTATTTCAAATGATGATGTATGACTTTGGCATAAGAGACTAGGACATACTAATATGAAATTAATTTATAAATTAAAACTAAAAAACTTATGAGAGGAATGCCCAAAATCAAATTTACTATAGATAAAATTTATAATGCATGCTAATTAGAAAAACATATAAAAAGTAGCTTCAAACCCAATAACCAACTAAGTTTAGACCATTATAACTTATTCACATTGATTTATTTGGACCTATTGATATTATAAGTCTAGAAAATAGTAAATATGCTTTTATGATTATTGATAATTATAGTAGATATACTTGAGCATATTTCTTGGCATATAAAAATGATTATTTTAAATTTTTTATCAAGTTTTATAAACAGGTTTAAAATAAGAAAGGTTTTATAATTTCTTCTATTTATGGTGATCATAATGCTGAATTTAAAAATCATGATTTTTAAAAATTTTATGACTTGAATGAGTATGATCATAATTTCTATACTCTAAGAAATCCACAATAAAATGAAGTTGCCAAGAGAAAAAATAAAAATTTACAAGAGATAGGAAATATCATACTTAATGAATATAGTCTACCCAAATATTTTCGGGTCGAAGTCGTTACGTCATACTATTTTATGGGCAGGGTTCTTATAAGACCTCGTCTATGCAAAACTCCTTATGAATCATGGAATAATAGATCTCATCTATTCAAAAATTTTGGTTGCAAATATTTTATTTTAGATGATAAAGATGCCTTAGAAAATTTGATATAAAATCTAATAAAGATATTTTTTTCTGATGTTCTTCTATCGAGCTAATTATTGAGGATACATCAAAAGATATTCAAGCTCATTCTTAGTAAAAAAAATATTTATACAAATATTATTTTTATCTTAAATACATTAATGATGCTCTAAAAGATGACTTGTGGGTCTAGACAATACATAAAGAGAAAAATTAATTTTAAAAAATAAAGCTTAACATTTGGTCCTAGACTTAATGATCATATCATAAGTAACAATAAATGAGTCTTTAAGAATAAATAAAGTGAACAAAGTGTCACGGTTCAAAATAATACTATATTAGTAGCCAAAGGTTTCAGCTAAGAAGATATAAACTCTAAAAACACTTTTACTTTTGTGGCCAAACATGAAGCCATAAGACTACCCTTTACCTATACATATTTTAAAAATTATAAATTATTTTAAATGGATGTCAAAAGTATTTTTTTATTTTTTCCAAAGAAGTTTATATTAAGTAATAATCTAGATTTGAAAATAATATAGTCTCTTTTCAACCCATGTTTATAAATTATCAAAGGCTCTCTATGGGTTGAAATAAGCTCCTAGGGCTTGGTATAAGAGATTTAGCTCTTTTCTTATTTAAAATAATTTTTCAAAATATAAGGTCAACACTATATTATTTATTAAATATTTTAAAAATATTTTTTTATTATTCAAATTTATATTGATGATATTATTTTTAATCCTACTAATGAATCTTTATATGAATCATTTGATAAGAGTATGAGCCAATAATTTAAAATAAGCTTGATGAGTGACTTGATATTTTTCTTAGTGTTACAAATTGAGCAACTAAATGATAGATTTTTCATTAGTTAAACTAAGTGTACTCTTGATATATTAAAATGATTTTACAGAGACAATGCTAAGATTATTGACTAGTGAACAATACTACTAAATTAGATATAGATAATAAAGGAAAATACTTTGATCAAAAGACTTATAGAGACGATAGATAGTTTATTATACCATACTGTAACTAGACCTGATATAATATTTAGTATTAGGCTTTGTGTAAAATTTTAGTTTAATATTAAATCATCTCACTATAAAGTAGTAAAAAACATTTAGATACTTAAAATGAATGCCTAATATGGGATTATGGTACTATAAATCTAAAAATTTTGATTGATTGCTTATGCTATTGTTAACTTTGTAGGATATAGAATAGATAAAAAAAATACATCTGAAATTTATTAATTCCTAGGTTATGCACTTTTTTTCTTAGTCATCCAAGAAGTAAAACTCTATCGCACTATCTATAATTGAAGTTGGATATGTTGTAGTAGGTGCATGGTATGCATATGTAATTTGGATGAAAAATACTTTACAAAATTATAGATTTTGCTTAAAATAAACCACTATAAAGTGTGACAATATTAGTGACATTTGCTTATCAAAGAATCGTATTCAATATTCTTGAACCAAGCATATTGACATTAGACATCATTTTTATTAGGGATCATATAAGCAATAACGACATAAAACATTAGCCAACAAACATTGATTCTTGATATATGGTGGTGGTGGGGGGGGGGAGGGGGGTGTAGGAGTAGGAAGGCATTGGATTGGTAGTACTATTGCAAGAACACTATATCTAGAGGTGATAAAATCACCTAGGCTATGTTGGGCAGATGGCCCAGGTTCAGCCCATAATGGGCTTTAGTGAAGCCCACAGCCCAGAACCTTACTTATATTAACCTAAAACCTAGATTAGGTGGCTAGGGTTGAGATTAAGAGAGCAGCGGCGGCTGAAAACGTGGGGGAGAGAAAGCATACTGCAGATTGACAGTAGAAGCCAGAAAACAAGAGATCCAGAGAAGGGAAGAAGACAAGGGCAGAAAAAGACTATTCTCAATCATTCAAATCTCAGGTTAGATCAGTTTGCAGTGGATTCTTACTGTGATCTATTGGGAAGGTTTTGGATATTGTGTTTAGGATTATAGTCCTTGTATCCCTGAGATTCTCTTGTGGCTATTGCTTTGGGCTTGGGCAAGAAGCCTGAGATCTGTATATTCATTATTTTGATAGTGGATTTTCTCTGGCTTGTCCCGTGGTTTTTACCCTTCGAGTTGAAGGGGTTTTCCACGTAAATCTTGGTGTTCATCTGATTGTGATTTCCATTTCATTCCGCTGTGCATGACGGTCTGCTAGTATTTGTTCGTATACAAAGTTGATTCTTGTTTTATTCCCATCAACTGGTATCAGAGCAGGGTTTTTGGTGGTATTTAATCTTTTGTATCTGAACATGGAGACCGGTAATATTTCTCGCATGATTAGTTTAAATGGAAACAATTGGATGATATGGAAACCAAGAATGGAAGATCTCTTGTATTGCAAAGATTTGTATGGACCTTTGCAAGGAGATAGTGCAAAGCCCACATCTATGACAGATGATGAGTGGAAGAGGTTAGATCGAAAAACAGTTGGTTTTATTCGACAATGGCTAGATGATAGTGTCTTTCACCATGTTTCTACTGAATGTTCTACATACTCTCTTTGGAAAAAGTTAGAAGGTCTTTATGAAAGAAAAACGGCTGGCAACAAAGCTTTTCTGATCAGAAAACTTGTGAACTTGAAATATAAAGAGGGTACTTCTATTCCTGAGCATTTAAATGAAATGCAGAGTATTACTAACCAGTTATCCTCTATGAAAATGCCTCTTGATGATGAGTTGCAGGCATTGTTACTTCTCAGTTCTTTGCCAGAAAGTTGGGAGACACTGGTGGTTTCCCTCAGTAATTCGGCACCAGATGGTATTGTCACCATGAGTCAAGTAACAAGCAGTTTGTTGAATGAGGAGTTAAGGAGAAAGAATTCAGCAACTTCTCAGATTGATTCACAAGCACTTGTCTCAGAGAACAGAGGAAGGTCAAAGTCAAAGGATAGAAGTGGTTCACGTGTGGGTAGAAGCAAGTCAAGGTCAAGGAAAGATATTGTTTGCTACAATTGTGGTGAGAAAGGACATTACAAGAATCAGTGCAAGCAACCTAAGAAGAACAAGAAAAGGGGGAAAGAAGTGGAGCATACAGAGTCAAAAGAGAATATCACAGCTACAGTACAAGGTGGTGATTATTTGATTTTGTCTACTTCTGATGATATTTTTTCTTGTGTGTGTCAGGATCTCGAGTGGATAATTGACACAGGTGCTTCTTATCATGCTACACCACGGAGGGAGTTCTTTGCTACTTACAGGTCTGGAAATTTTGGTGTTGTCAAGATGGGCAACTATGGCACAGCAAACATCATTGGCATGGGAGATATCCATATAAAGACCAACCTTGGTTGCAAGTTGGTACTTAAGGATGTGAGGCATGTGGTTGACTTAAGACTGAATTTAATTTCAGTTGGAAGGCTGGACGATGAAGACTTTGATGTCAGATTTCATAAAGGGCAGTGGAAGCTCAGTAAGGGTTCTTTAATTGTAGCTAATGGAAAGAAATGTCATACATTGTATAGATTGCAGCCTAAAGCTTGTGGTGGGCAGTTGAATGCTACAGAGAAAGACTCTAGCATGGAGTTGTGGCATAGGCGACTAGGACACATGAGCGAGAAGGGGTTGCAAGAACTTTCCAAAAGAGAGGTATTGCCATCTCTCAGAGGTACACGTTTGAACCCTTGTATTGATTGTTTGGCTGGTAAACAACATAGAGTTTCCTTTGTTAGTCCTGCCTTATCTAGAAAAATGCATGTCTTGGACCGTGTCTATACAGATGTGTGTGGTCCTTTGAGGACAAAAACTCCTGGTGGATCTGTTAATGTTCCTAGTATCAGTGGTGCACTTTATTTTGTTACTTTTATAGATGACTTTTCCAGGAAAGTTTGGGCCTATGCTTTGAAGACTAAAGATCAGGTTATTAATATCTTCAAAGAGTTTCATGCCAGAGTTGAAAGGGAGACAGAAAGACAATTGAAATGTATAAGATCAGATAATGGTGGTGAGTACACAGGATTGTTTAATGATTATTGCAGGTCACATGGCATCCAGCATGAGTTGACAGTCCCTGGTACGCCTCAGCATAATGCAATTGCAGAGAGGATGAACCGCACCATCATGGAAAAGATCAGATGTATGCTTTCACAGGCCAAGCTACCCAAAAGGTTTTGGGATGAGGCTTTGAGGACTGCAGTTGATGTAATCAACTTATCACCATGTATAGCTCTAGATGGTGATGTTGCAGAGCATGTATGGTCAGGGAAAGATGTCTCCTATAGGCATTTAAGAGTGTTTGGTTGTCGTGCATTTGCACATGTTCCAAACAATGAAAGGTCCAAGCTGGATGGTAAGACAAAAGAGTGTATTTTTCTTGGTTACTCACATGATCAGTTTGGTTACAGGCTTTGGGATCCAGAAAAGCAGAAGGTGTTCAGAAGCAGAGATGTTGTCTTCTTTGAGGATCAAACCATTGAGGATTTGAAGAAGGAGGCACCAGCTAAGACTTCTGCAGAGGGATTTGTAGACTGTGACCCAGTTATTCCTCCAGTATATCAGGGTGATGGGGGAGGTGTGCAGGAAGATGGTGCAGAGCCAGATGTTGATCTACCTGCAGGACATGTTGAGCAAGAAGAAGAAAGAGAGCAAGTTCCCACAGAACCTCAATTAAGAAGATCTTCTAGACAACGTCAACCTTCCAGAAGATACTCTACAGATGAGTATGTGATGCTTACTGATGCAGGTGAACCAGAGAGTTACCAGGAAGCAGTTGAAAGTGAGCAGAAAAAGAAGTGGTTTATTGCTATGCAGGAAGAGATGGATTCTCTGCAGAAGAACCACACATATGATTTGGTGCAATTACCAGAGGGAAGTAAGGCCTTGAAGAACAAGTGGGTTTTCAGGTTGAAGACTCAAGAATATTGTTCTCAACCAAAGTATAAAGCTAGATTGGTTGTGAAAGGCTTTGGTCAAAAGAAAGGTATTGACTTTGAAGAAATTTTTTCTCCTGTTGTTAAAATGTCTTCTATCCGTGTTGCTCTTGGTATTGCTGCTAACTTAGACTTGGAGATTGAACAGTTAGATGTGAAAACAGCTTTCCTTCATGGTGATTTGGAGGAGGAAATTTATATGGAGCAACCAGAAGGCTTCAAAGTCAAAGGTAAAGAAAATCTTGTCTGCAAGTTGAAGAAGAGCTTGTATGGGCTGAAGCAAGCTCCAAGACAGTGGTATAAAAAGTTTGATTCATTTATGATTGAAAATGAATATAAAAGAACAGCTTCAGATCATTGTGTGTACATCAAACGGTTTGGTGAGGATTTTATTATTCTCTTACTTTATGTTGATGATATGCTTATCCTCGGAAGAGATATGTCTATGATTGACAGGTTGAAGAAGGACCTAAGTGAGTCTTTTGCAATGAAGGACATGGGGCCAGCAAAGCAAATACTGGGCATGCAGATTTCTCGTGACAGAAGAAAGAGAAAGATTTGGTTGTCACAGGAGAAATACATTGAGAAGGTATTGGATAGGTTCAGTATGAGTAATGCAAAGCCAGTTGGTTCTCCTCTTGCAGGTCACTTCAAGTTGTGCTCAGATCAGAGTCCGTCAAGTGATGAGGAGAAGGAGAAAATGCAAAAGGTTCCTTATGCTTCAGCAGTTGGAAGTTTAATGTACGCAATGGTATGTACGAGGCCGGACATCGCATATGCAGTGGGTGTTACTAGTAGATTTCTTGCAAATCCAGGTAAAGAGCATTGGGCAGCAGTGAAGTGGATTTTTAGATATCTCAGAGGAAGTTCTAAAGTTTGTTTAAGCTTTGGAGGTGGACCACCTGTATTGACAGGTTACACAGATGCAGATATGGCAAGAGATATTGACACAAGGAAGTCCACATCAGGTTTTGTACTTACTTTTGCAGGGGGAGCTGTGTCATGGCAGTCCAGATTGCAAAGGTGTATTGCACTCTCCACCACAGAGGCAGAATATATTGCTGCTACAGAGGTTTGCAAAGAAATGTTATGGATGAAAGAATTCTTACAAGAATTGGGGCTGAAACAGGAAAACTATGTGGTGTATTGTGACAGCCAGAGTGCCATCCATTTATGCAAGAACCCAACATTTCATTCCAAGTCAAAACATATAGATGTCAGATATCACTGGATCAGAAATGTGCTTGAAGAGAAGCAGTTACAGCTTCAGAAAATTCACACAGATGATAATGGGGCAGACATGTTGACAAAGGCTTTACCGAAAGAGAGACAGGAGATGTGCCGACAGTTGGTCGGCATGGCTTCACATTGAGGAGTCATGAGACAGCCTCCCTTATGGGCTGAAGGGGGAGGTTGTTGGGCAGATGGCCCAGGTTCAGCCCATAATGGGCTTTAGTGAAGCCCACAGCCCAGAACCTTACTTATATTAACCTAAAACCTAGATTAGGTGGCTAGGGTTGAGATTAAGAGAGCAGCGGCGGCTGAAAACGTGGGGGAGAGAAAGCATACTGCAGATTGACAGTAGAAGCCAGAAAACAAGAGATCCAGAGAAGGGAAGAAGACAAGGGCAGAAAAAGACTATTCTCAATCATTCAAATCTCAGGTTAGATCAGTTTGCAGTGGATTCTTACTGTGATCTATTGGGAAGGTTTTGGATATTGTGTTTAGGATTATAGTCCTTGTATCCCTGAGATTCTCTTGTGGCTATTGCTTTGGGCTTGGGCAAGAAGCCTGAGATCTGTATATTCATTATTTTGATAGTGGATTTTCTCTGGCTTGTCCCGTGGTTTTTACCCTTCGAGTTGAAGGGGTTTTCCACGTAAATCTTGGTGTTCATCTGATTGTGATTTCCATTTCATTCCGCTGTGCATGACGGTCTGCTAGTATTTGTTCGTATACAAAGTTGATTCTTGTTTTATTCCCATCAGGCTAATGGTACTACCGCTAACAATTCGTCCCTAAGCCCTATAACTTAAGGTTGGTGGTAGAACTGTCCTAAAAACTATCTCCTCTTCCCTTGTCGACCTTTCCCTTCTCTAACCCTCTTCTTCCTCTCTCTAAACCTCCCCCACAATTCTCTTCCATCTTTTTCCTCCTAATCTCTGCATTTGTTCTCTTCTTTCTCTTCACTGATACAAAGTCTATGACTTCTTACCCCTCCTCCCTCTACAATACTAAGGATAAACTTAATCAATCTTCTTAGTGATCATGGACCAAGTCCTAATTTGACAAAAGATTTTAGACAACAAGATGATCTGTGAATCCTCTTTTTTTCTTCTCAATTTTTAAATTTTTCCTATTTTTATTTTTACAATATATATTTTAGTTCTCATGGGATCGAAAAAATTCGTAAGGGACAAAGGAAAGAGGAGAATAGATAAAACCTTTTATACCACCATATTTCCTATTTGATTCCTATAAACATATCCTAAAATTTTTTAAGTTTGAATATAGGATTGTTCACAAACGAAAATATATGAACATAGAAGATTTAGGAAAATTGAAAACCATTTGATGGTTCACTAACTTATATGTCATTTCTATTCTTCAAATTAGAGAACCTATATATCATTGGCTAGCTAGAATATTTTACAGTAATTTGCATTTGCATTTGCATGTAGATGAAAATGATAGATCAGCTATTTATATTCCAGGCCATCATATATCTATCATAGATGACATAATTTGTAATATTTTAAGCATTATTAAAAAGAAATAAGAGTCCTTTTATCGAGGATAATGGGATTGAGTCCATTGGAGTTAATTATCACGAGGCTGTTCCCACTATTTTTGGAAACTCCAATTTATCTATTGTCCTTAAAAGTTATCAATACCTTTTATCATTTAACACAACATTACTTCATCATATTCTGATTAGTATTTTGTAACCTAAGCAACATTATCTTGATGAAATTAATACCTTTAAAATAGGCACTTGGATTATGATAGGATGTGATTATTGTTTTAGTTATCTATTACGTGAAAACATGATTAACATGTCTGAGATTGATATGATGCTTCCATATGAAGACCTAATTAATAAATTTTTTTTATGCACATGATAGAACCAACCCACTAGATGAAAAAATCATGAAACCAAATAAATTAAATATCATTAATAGAAATTCATTAAAAGATTAATGTGCATTATAATTAATAGAATATAGATTAGATTACCTAGGAGAACTGATCCTCCTCTACCCGAGCCTGTCCTACATATACTTATATATAGGGGTAGTTATTCTCCTCCCACTAGTCCCTTTGAGGCGAAGCCTTTAACGGATCCAATACCTTCTTCATCTTTTGATTCTATAGCAGTTCAATTGGATCATCTTGAGCTTCAATAGGACTATATTTTGATTAAGATGCATCATATTCATTAGCATATTGATATTTTTGATGCACACTTTTATACTTTATTTAGGCATTTTAGCTTACCACCACCCAAGCAACTTATATATTTCTCCTTTTTTTATGAAAAAAAGGAAGAAATACTAATTAAACTTATCTTTAGATAAAGTTACAACTATGTATGTCTTTACTTTTTGATGTTGAATATGAAAAATTATGTTATGATATTTTTAACTTGTGACATTTTTAACTTACGATGATGCTCTTTGATGCTTTTTAATTGAAATTATGCATTTGATTTTTTACAATGATTATTATTAAAAATTATTAAAATTTATGACTAAATTATTTTAACTTAAATTCAAGACTAGCACTAAAAGATTATTATTTTAAATTTAAGTTTATCATTCTTTTAAGATGATATATAGATAAGGGAAGTCTAGTTATGACTCCATCATCAATTGGTTATCATCATCAAAAAGGGATAAATTACTTATTTTGACTTTTGATAATTAAATCATTGATGAGTTTATGAACTAATATGCTTTTAAGATAAGTGATGCAAGAAAAGACTTTGATTATAAAATCAGACCACTAGAGGTCCAACTGTTAAGCACGAGAATTGAATGCTATGCCAAAAAATTAGAGCATAAAAAATTGGACATTGAACTAAAGGATTTGTCGACATGTTGGAGATCAAACTTTGTGCTATGGTTTTGGGTATCGTGTCTGAAGAAGCGAATATTGCACTAGATGATTAAATCTCATGTAAAAGTTGACATGCTGGTGGAATGAGCAATATACTAAAAGAAAAGGCGTTGTATTGGAAGTTTGAATTAAGTTTTAAAAGATTGAATGACATGCTAGAAGAGCATACCACATGTCAAAAGCTTTATAAATGTGCCGAATGTGTGGTTGATTTGTTAAGATCTTAATTGGTATGAAAGACTTAGTTTTTTTTCTTATTTTAAATAAATTTTCAAAAGGCAAGGTTGATACCATATTATTTTTTAAGTATTTTAAAAATGATTGACTTGTTTTTTAAATTTATGTTGAGGATATCATTTTTGGATCTACAAATAAATTTTTATGTCAGTCTTTTGCTAAAGAAATGAGTCAAGAATTTGAAATGAGTCTAATGGATTAGCTAACATTCTTCTTAGGATTACAAATAAAACAACTTGATGATGGTATCTTTATTAGTCAAACTAATCATATATTGAACTTGATAAAACGATTTAGGATGGAAAATGCTAAAGCATTAAATACTCCCATGAGTACATCTATAAAGTTGGACTTACATAATGAAGGATAAAACTTTAATCAAAAAACTTATAGAGGTATGATAGGAAGTTTATTATACTTAACTGTTACTAAACCAGATATCATGTTTAGTGTTGGATTGTGTGCAAGGTATCAATCTAACCTGAAACTCTCTCATTTGAAAGCAGTTAAACGAATTTTTAGATACTTGAAAGGAATATCTAAACTAGGATTATGATATCCAAAATCAAATAACTTTGACTTGATTGCCTATTTTGATGCTGATTTTGGTGGATGTAGAATAGATAGAAAAAATACTATCGGAACATATCAATTCATGGGGCATGCACTTATTTCTTGGACTTCCAAGAAACAAAATTCAATAACTTTATCTACTGCGGAAGCAGAATATATTGTAACTAGTGCATATTGTGCCCAAGTCATTTGAATGAAAAACACACTAGAAGACTATGGAATAAATTTAAAAAATATTCCTATAAAGTGTGATAATACAAGTGCTATATGTATAACCAAAAATCCTATTCAACATTCAAGAACCAAACGTATTGATATTAGATATCATTTTATAATAGATCATGTAAATTATCAAGATGTTTCTTTGGAATTTATTGATACTAAGCATCAATTAGCGGATATTTTAGAAAACCCTTAAATAAAGAATAATTTGATTTTCTTAGAAGAGAACTTGGAATGCTAAATCATGAAAATATATAAATTGATTGATTTCATGAGGATGAACTATTTTTGTGATAATGTTTTATTGTTCCCATGAGATGTTTATCTTATTCACAAAAAGGAGAAAAAAGTTGCATGATGATGATTTTGTTATTTTATGATTTATTTGCTACATTTACTTGAAATTACATGAAATAATTTTTAAATGCATGAGTAGCTCTTAAACCTTTAAATCTCCTTGAATATTTTAGATTTTTTAACTTATTTTTGAAATTTTACCTCTACTAAATTGCAAGCTCTTCTTAATGATGTTTTGCAACTCCTCCCTTATTTTTTTTCCTTCTTTTACACAAAAGGAATAAAGTTTTGTATGAATCATATCGTATTTAAAAAAGGGGGAGCAAAAATTTATTTTAGCCCCACATTTCACCTTTTTGTTATAACAAAGGGGGAGAAATGGATGTTGATGACTTATGTAATCAAATAGATGTTGATGACTTATGTAATAATTTAAGGGAAAATTTTCTAATGTTTGAAATTCATGACTTATATAATAATTTAAGAGGAAATTTTCAAATGTTTGAAATTTATGAAAATCCTTGATGCATTGATGACTTGATGGAAAATTTTCAAATGTTTGAAATTCATAAAAATCCTTGATGCATTAATGACTTGATACTTTAAAAGCAAATTATTATTGATATATACAAGTCCTATTGCTATCCAAGAAATATGATTTACTTGAAGTATTGATTACCTTAATTCACTTGAATTCAAGAGTGTGTGATTTTCTTGAATTTAAGTCCTTTTTATCATGGCATGAATTTAGGGGGAGTTAGTATTAACTCACATCATCAATTGATTGTCATCATTAAAAAGGGAGAGATTGTTGAATCTCGGATTTTGATGATTAGATCAATTGATGAGTGTTTATCTAACATGTGTATTAAAGGAAGATTTGCAGGTCTAACTATGACAGGAGCAATAAAGTTACAACCAAATAATGGGGCAAGATCAAGCTTAGGTATCGGGCCGGGTTTGGACGATGGAGTGGGACCTCGCCGGGAGTTTACTAGGAGATTCACCGAAGGGATCAGAAAGCTCGCTGGGAGCACGTCAGGAGATCACCAGAAGAAGACCGGATGACTTGCCACAAGAATACTGGAGGTTACTGGATTAGCGGAAGTTGGGTCTTAGTTTAAGCTTGTGGTATTTAACCGTTGTAATCATTGAGTCGTAGTTAGAAGTGAGTCCTAATTGAGTTGAATTTGGATGAAATCTAAATCAACTCAATAAGGCAATTGGGTCCACCATTGGAGTTTGATTGAGCTCAGGTTGAGCTGAATTGGTTGACCAGAGGGTTGGTCAACATAAGGTTAAAGCCAAAATTCGAAAAGTGGAGGGAACCACTTTTGCGAAAATTCTGACGGGTAAACCGCCGGTGAGCGACAGGTGTACCATTGTTGCCCAGGCTTTCAGGTGACTGATGGTGGCTGACCCGCCCAGGCTAGGCGGTTGAACTGCTTGTACCCAGGAATCTTGGTACTTTCAGCAGTTAACCTGCCCAAGCCGACGGGTAAACCGCTTGTACCCAAATTTTTCGGATACGATTTAGATTTTGGCTCCGGTTTTGAAGCCAATTTGAGGCCTATAAATACCCCAAGTTTTTTTATATTTAAGATAATAATTTTGGAGATTATATTCTGAGAAAATATTGTGTGAAAATTGTAAGAAAAAAAAAACAGATAAGGAAGTGATCGAAGAGTGTAATCTTGTCTCCCTTATAAGCAAAGTGTAAGGGTTTGGTCTTCACCCAAAAAAGATCGATAGTGGATATCAGTGTGTCTCAAGAAGGAAGACTTGGGAATGGACGTAGGCCATTAGTGTCGAACCACTATAAAAATTATGAGTTTATCTTTTGCTTTCCTTATTAATGGTTCTGATCTTGTTTACTCTTTGAAAGCAAACATTTCACTTACGATATTTTTTATCTTTCAGATTTTCTTGCTCTTTCTTAAGTAATTATTAAGCAAGTAACTTAGCAATCTTCTTATTATTCACTTGCTTTATTTGAACAACAAGTTTTGGATCTTCTTAGCATGCTTAAACTGAAATATTTTTGTTTAAAATGAAAAATTTACACTTACACTAATTCACCCACCCCCCCCTCCCCCCCCCCCCTCCCCCCCCCCTCCCCCCCCCCTCCTTAGTGCCAATTGATCCTAACATTCCTCTCCTTAGGCTGGGAGCCATATCTTCAAGTTTGGGTTCTTTAGTGGATGCAATCATTAGTGGTATTTCCTTTTTATATTGGTGTTCTAGGCTCCACAGTTTATGATAATACCCACATAGGCCCTTTGCCAATCTGTCATAAAGGTCTTCTCTTGTTAATTTCTTCGGCTGAGGGGGTCGGCTGATAGTAAGAGGAGGTGAAAGCTTTGGTACCGCAGGTCGGGGAGCGACCCTAGTCCTCCGGGCTTCATAGTTTAATTACTTCTCTTGATGTCACGCGAAGGAGGTGGCTGCCTTAAGTGCTGGTTACAAGTGCCCTGCAAGCCAATCATGTGAGTGATGGCACGTGTGACACGCGGTGTGATCTTTTTACTTATGATTAATATTAGTATATTCTCACATTATATTATCTGTTACATATATATTGTGATATCCTTGGTTATATGCAATGGGACTCGGATTGTGATGAGATCATGATAACGAGATCGATTCACCTTTAAATACAGATCCTAACTAATCCCGGACAAAAGTTACTCGAGAGGGACATCGAGATAACTGGACAGACTGGTGTACTATATACCCATCCATATGATGGAGATGGTTGGTCTCATAGCCACTTATGTAGAGACACTAAGGATATAGTATAGGTGCTCATTAGAGAATGAGTTCACTGATTGATCCGCTTATGAATTGCTATATGGTTAATGATAGCTAATGTCAGATAGCGATTTCATAGTCTCAATTGTGTATCTGGTCCTTTGACTTGAGATACCAAGGATGCCCTATATAAGCACTCCTTTCTTTGACGCCAGACTTATAGGTTTGAAAAGTTCCAGATCTGATACAGTTGGTTATCAAGATTGGTAGACAACCTTTTGAAGATAATTCAATGTCAATAGAGGATCGTCTACTCTCAGTATCACAAGAGGAATATCCCATATCTTCTTACTCAGACAAATCCCTGGCCAAGGTCATTCGGATTGAGCAAGAAAGAGTTCTCCGGGAGAATCTGATTAGAGTGAGACTATAACGGATTCCGTATGTGACATAACAGTATCATATCCAATATACGGTCTTTGGGATATTAGTTGGATGAAAGATTATAAATACACGGTAACTATGGACAGACAGGTCCGATAGATTCGATCCCCCTGTACCGTCTGGGGACTATGGCATAGTGGCATAGTACGTCCATAGTCGATGAGTCGAGTGAATTATTATGGGGATAATAATTCATCATATCAGAAGAAGTTCTGATGGGAGTGACTCAAGGCTAGCTCGGTATCGGGTCTAGAGGGTCACATAAATATAGTGGATGCTTTAGCGAATAGAGGATTGGATGAAGATCTAATTAGCTCATATTCTCATTAGATGAGACCCTATGCTGATGGGCTCCTTGATTAAGGCCTAATTAGAGGCCTAAGGAGATTATTGGATGGAGATTCAATACCCACTAAGGAAGGAGCCCTAGGGTTTTTTGGTGGCTCTTTATAAATAGGAAGGGAGACTCAAGGTTGATAGGCTGCAGCTTTAGCCACCACCTCCTATTCTCCTCCCTCCCTCTGCGCAAGAGTTGCAAGATCATATTGGAGGAGTTTCGTGTAGAGATCCATCGTGTGGATACCGCTAGAGAGGATGACGCTTGACCTCCTTCATCTTCTCCATCCGGATCTGGAATATAGGGATATACGATCTCCCTAGGTAAAATCAATCTCTCACACATCGTGTTTTTTTTATTTTTGTGATTTTTCGTGTGACCCCAATCTTTTGCACGATGATTTGATCTGCGTGGGAAACTGATTTTTTGTTTTGATTTCTGCTGCGCATGTGATGCACTCGTTGAGGTTTTTCAACAGTGGTATCAGAGCCAAGGTTTTCGTGCGAAAGATTAATTTTAAACTTCGTGGATGAGAATGAATCGCGTAAAATCATTTTACGCGTTCTTGCTACGTTTTTACAGTAAACGCACGAGGAAAGGGGTGGCTGGCCACGGACAGGGCCCCCGCAGGGGCGGCCAGCCATGGCCAAGCCACCTACACGGGTAGCCGGCCACGGCCAAAGCCCCGTACAGGGGCAGCCACGACCGCCCGTGAGCATGGCTGGCGCTTGTAGGAAGCGACGAGGCTGCAAGGGGCGACTGCCCGGGCCGAGGCCGCAATGGGCAGCCCCGTGGCCATGGCTGTCACCTACAAGGGCGGTCGCTGGCAGGAGCCATCGCCAGCAGGGGCAACGCCCGCGCAAGGTGGCACTACCCGCCCGCGAGGTGCCGCCCGAGGGCGGCGGCAGCGGCGGCGGCCAGAGGGGTTAGGGCATTCTTTTTATAAAAAGGACTATTTTACCCCTGTGAATTGAGAAAATTCTAAGTATTATCCTTCTGTACATAATTCTCAAAATACCCTCAATAATTTTGAAAATTCTGAAGACTGTCCTCTTATCCCGAATTATGAAAATACCCTCAACAATTTTGAAAATTCTGAGCATGTGCTGATTTCTTGAAAAATAATTAATTAAATAGTTTAATTAATTATTATATATATATCTAGTAATCCTATATATGATGTGATGTATTATGTGGATGGATGATCATGAGCCATGGGTTGTGATGTGTGTAATATAATTATTATTATTATTGGGGCTTGTGAGCCTTCATTTTTCTCGTTTATTATCGGGTCTGTGTGCTTGTGATTATTTGTAATTACATGGAGAGGCGCAGCGGGAGCATGGAGGTGACAACGGGACCCATGATGTCGTGATGGGAGATCATGTCGTATGGTGATGTGACGATCCGACAGAATCGATGATAACGAGATCAACAATCAAAGGGTATGAAGATGCGCTGATGCACACATAGATCCTATTGTGAGTGATTAGGCCCATTGGCTTGGGCTTAATCATATTAGGTGATGGCTCATGATCATCCGGTGTGGCTTGCATATGTGATGTGTTATACACCTACTAGATATATGTATATATATATATTTGTATACGATGTAGATATATATTAAATATGTATTTGTGTGACACAACATATTAGGAGACCGATACAAAACGAAAACTCCTTTTACAATAATATTAAATCGGTAAGCGTGAGGCAATACGATTGACCCACGTGGCATTTCATTATTATAGGAAGAAATTGAATCACGACATAGGTTGAGTTGGTCGAGTCACTTGAGGTTCACCTATCTACGTGATCGAGTTCTTGCCTACGACATATAGATGTCACCGGTGACCTGAGGACATGGTATGACTTAGTCGAGCAGTCGAGAGCATATTAATCAAATCAAACTCATCTTATAACGATGGTGATACTTAACTGAACTTCATGGTTGGTCGAGCAGTCGAGACCATGATGATTCGGAGGTCGAACATGACGGGAATCATAAGCAGATTCCTAGAGGATAACTTGTATGTTGATCTGATACTTAAGTCCCTACCAGATTCCTTTTTACATTTCATATGAACAAGTTTGAGATGACTCTCCCTGAGCTCCTCAATATGTTGAGGGAAGCTGAGAGTGCCATCAAGAAGGAGAAACCAGTTCTCTATATTGGTGAGATCAAAAAGAAAAGAAGGCCAGCAAGACCCTTAAGAAGGGCAAGGGCAAAAAAAGACCGGGTAAGGCAAAGGTTGCCAAGAAACACTCGGCAAAGGACAAAGGACAGTGCTTCCACTACAGTCAAGATGGGCAATGAAAGAAGAATTGTAAGGACTACCTTGCATATAAGGAGAAATAGAAGCTTGGAGAAGCTTCAGGTTCTGGCAAGACTTAGGAGATTGACTAGAGGTGAGATGGACCTCAAGATAGGCAATGGAGTAAGAGTTGTTGAAGTTGCTATTGGGGAGGTCACCCTATATCTGCCTAGTAGAGTTATTATTGCATTGGATGCATGATATTTTGTTCTCTCTATTATCAAAAATATTATTTTTATCTTTTGTTTGACAATTAGTTGATATAAATTAGTTTTTGAGAACAATAGTTGTTCAATAATTATATATGATGAGATCATCACTAAAGGGAGCCTTATAAATGGCTTATATATGTTAGACACTTCTCCACACATCATGAAAATAAATATGTCTAAGAGGAAAAGAGATAAGGTGAATACTGCATACCTATGACATTATAGGCTGGGTCATATACATGAGAGAAATATTCAATAGTTGTTGAAAAATGGATACTTAGATCTATTTGACTGTGAGTAATATGCAACTTACGAACCTTGCCTTTGTGGGAAGATGACCAACTCTCCTTTTAGTGGAACTGGAGAGAGAGCCACTGAGTTATTGGAACTCATACATTGTGATGTATGTGGTCCCAAGTCGACTCAGGCTATATGTGGTTACTCATCCTTCATTACATTCACTGATGATTTCTCTAGTTATGGACACATGTACTTGATGAAGTATAAATTTGAGGCCTTTGAGAAATTTAGAGAATATAAGAATGAGGTAGAAAAATAAATTGGAAAGAGTATTAAGACTCTTCGATCAAATCAAGGAGGAGAGTACTTGAGTACGAAGTTCACACATTTCCTTAGGGACAATGAGATTCTATCCCAGTGGACACCTCCTTATACACTACATCTCAATGGTGTATCAGAAAGGAGGAATCACACATTGTTAGAAATGGTGCAGTCCATGATGAGTTTCACTAACCTACTCGTCTCATTATGGGAGTACACCCTAGAGACCGTAGCTTACCTTCTAAATAGAGTTTCATCAAAGTCGGTAGTGTCTACGTCATATGAGATATGGAAAGGAAAGAAGCCCGATCTTAAGATTGTTAAGATTTGTGGCTGTCCTGCCCGCGTTAGAAGATATAACCCCGATAAGTTGGAATCAAGGACAGAATGGTGCATATTCGTGGGATACCCAAAGGAAACTTATGGGTATTATTTCTATCACCCTGAGGACCGAAAGGTCTTTGTTGCCAAGATAGCTATGTTCCTTGAGAAGGAACACATTCGTGTTGGAAACAGTGGGAGCAATATAGAATTGAGCGAGGTTGGAGAACCTAGCTCAAGCACCATTCCAGAGCCCGAATCTGTTCAGGTACCTAACACACAAGTTTCAAATTTACATAGGTCTAGTAGCGTATCTCACCCTCCTGAAAGATATGTGGGATATATAAGTGGAGATGACTCTCAGGATGTTGATCCTCAGACTTACGAGGAGGCTATTATGAGTATAGACTCCGAGAAGTGGCAAGAAGCTATGAATTCTAAGATGGATTCTATGTACTCTAACAAAGTTTGGAACCTTATGGATGCACCTAAGGGTGTTGTACCCATCGGTTGCAAATGGATCTTCAAGAAGAAGATCGGAGTAGGTGGAAATGTAGAGAGACCTATAAAGCAAGGCTGGTAGCTAAAGGATATCGTCAAAGATAATGAGTTGACTATGACAAAATCTTTTCACCTGTAGTCATGCTTAAGTCCATTAGAATTATTTTGGCCATTGCAGCACACTATGACTATGAGATCTGACAGATGGATGTCAAAACAAATTCCTCAATGGCAACCTCGAGGAGGAGGTGTATATGATATAGCCAGAGGCATTCGTATCTAAAGAGAGTCCAGATAAAGTGTGCAGGTTGCTTAGATCCATTTATGGATTAAAGCAAGCTTCTCGAAGTTGGAACATAAGATTTGATGAGGTGATCGGATCTTATGACTTCGTTAAGAATGAAGATGAAACTTGTATATACAGGAAGGTAAGTAGGAGCACTATTACCTTCTTAGTGCTATATATGGATGACATCCTAATCACTGGGAATGATGTAGGAATGCTCTCCACACTAAAGGCTTGGCTATCTAGAAACTTCTCCATGAAAGACTTAGGGGAAGCATCTTATATTTTGGGGATCAGGATCTATAGAGATAGGTCCAAAAGGATGCTTGGCTTGTCCTAGTTTAGGTACATAGACTCCATTGTCAAAAGGTTTGGCATGAAAAATTCCAAGAGATGTCTCATACCGATGAGACATGGAATATCACTTTCTAGGAGTATATCCCCAAAGACTCTTGAAGAAAGGACAGACATGGATAAGATACCTTATGCCTCAGCGATAGGATCTATCTTATATGTGGTGCTATATACCAGGCCTGATATAGAACATACTCTGAGTGTCATGAGCAAGTATTAGGCAGATTCAAGTTTAGAACACTGGAAGGCAGTAAAGTGTATCCTTAAATACTTGAGAATGACTAAGGATCTTTTACTGGTATATGGAAGAGGTACCCTCCAGGTTGAGGGCTACACAGACTCGAGTTTTCAGTCCGACATTGATGATAACAAGTTAAATTCTGGGTATGTTTTCACCCTAAATGAAGGAGTAGTAAGCTGGAAGAGTTTCAAGCAAGTACTACTGCTAACTCGACCATAGAGGCAGAATACATTGCAGCAGCAACAGAAGCATCAAAGGAAGGGGTGTGGATGAAGAAGTTCATCACGGATTTGGGAGTCATACCAAGTAGTGTGGAGCTGACTCCCATATATTATGACAGCAACAGGGCGATAACTCTAACAAGGGAACCTAGGTCTCATCAAAATTGTTCTGAGGAGGTTCTATCTGATTAGAGCGATCGTGACCCGAAAAGATAGAGCAATGAGAAGAGTTTCATCAGAAGATAACATTGTAGATCTACTAGCGAAGCTGCTGGCTCAGATTATATTTAAGCGTCATAGGGGTCTGATAGGGATCAGACATATAGGTGATTGGCTTTTGGTCAAGTGGGAGATTGCTGGTTACAGGTGCCCTACAAGCTAATCACGTGAGTAATGGCACATGTGACACGCTATATGATCTTTTTGCTTATGATTAATATTGACATATTCTCACATTATATTATATGTTGCATATATATTATGGTTCTGTGTAATGGGAATCAGATCATGATGAGATTACGATAATGAGAATGATTCACCTTTAAACACAGATCCTAAATAATCCCGGTCATAGGTTACTCAAGAGGGACATCGAGATAACTGGATAGACTGGTGTACTATATACCCATCCATATAATGGAGGCGGCTGGTCTCATAGCCACTTATATAGAGACACTAAGGAAATAGTACAGGTGCTCATTGGAGAATGAGTTCACTGATTGATCTGCTTATGAAATGCTGTATAGTTAATGATACCTAATGTCAGACAACAATTTCATAATCCCAATTGTGTATCTGGTCCTTTAACTTGAGACACCAATGATGTCTTGTATGAGTACTCCTTTCTTTGACGCCAGACTTATAGGTTTGGAAAGTTCCAGATCTGGTATAATTGATTATCAGGATTGGTAGCTAACCTTACAAAGATAAATGAGTGTCATAGAGGATCATCTACTCTTGATATCATGAGAGGAATATCCCATATGTGCTTGCTTAGATAAATCCCTGGCTAGGGACATTCAGATTGAGAGAGAAAGAGTTCTCCGGGAGAATCTGATTAGAGCGAGACTATGACGGATTCCGTATGTGATTTGACAGTACCATATCTAATATATGGTCTCTGGGATATTAGTTGGATAAAGGATTATAGATACACGGTAACTATCGATAGACATGTCCGATGGATTTGATCCCCCTATACCGTTTGGGGACTATGTCATAGTGGCCTAGTATATCCATAATCGATAAGTCAAGTGAATTATTATAGGGATAATAATTCACTATATCAGAAGGAGTTCTGATGGGACTCACGGCCAGATCAGTATCAGTCCTAGAGGGTCACACACATATGGTGTATGCTTCAGTGAATAGAGGATTAGATGAAGATCCAATTAGCTCATATTCTTATTAGATGAGACCCTATGCTGATGGGCTCCTTGATTAAGGCCCAATTAGAGACCTAAGGAGATTATTGGATAGAGATCCAATAATGCAAGGTTAGTGGGTAATTGGATGGAGATCCAATACCACTAAAGAAGGAGCCCTAGGATTTTTTTAGTGGCTCTTTATAAATAGGAGGGGAGACTCATGGTTGATAGGCTACAGCTTTAGCCACCACCTCCTATTATCCTCCCTCCCTCTGCGTAAGAGTTGTAAGATTAGATTGGAGGAGTTTCGCTGCAGAGATCCATCGTGTGGATACCGCTAGAGAGGAGGACACTTGACCTCCTTTATCTTCTCCATCCGGATCTGAAATACAGGGATATATGATCTCTCTAGGTAAAATCAATTTCTCATATATTATGTTTTTTTAATTTTTATGGTTTTTTGCACGACCCCAATCTTTTGCACGATGATTTGATCTGCGTAGGAAACCAATTTTTTGTTTTGATTTCCACTCGCATGTGATGCACCCATTGAGGTTTCCCAACATTAAGTGTGTACGATTATCATGCTTTAACTTCTTTCCGACTCTCCAGCTTCAAGCCCTTAATAGAAGTCCTCAATATCTACTTTTCAGACTAATCATAAGTTTGATTAGATAATCTTTCAAACCTATTTTGGTACTCTTGTATAGTGAAGGTTTGATAGATCATCGCTAGTTTTTTGTCAAGGTCCTTGTAATTGATTGGTGTTGAAGGTTTATATACTTTTGGTTGGGATGTGGCTCTCATGCTCTAAGCATCTTGATTGAGGTACCCTTTTTGAAGTTATGCAAAGGAGATCGATGTCGCTGAGGTGTAGGGCTGTCGTGTCTTAACTTCGCTTCCTATCTCCGGTGGGTTCCTTTTGCAATCAGAATTTACTCCATGTTGTGATCTTCTTGGGCTCGGTGATCGATCCAATCTAAACTCCTCAAAGAGAGCATATAGTTTAGCATCCATATCCGTCTCGAAAGCCTCCAATTTGGCTTCGAATAGGCCCACTGATGTCATGACGTAAGGATCTTCAACCTGTCAAATAAATCGGTTTAAGAGTGTAGCTGCAATCTTTAGATTGAAGGTAGCAATGGCAGCAAAAGGATGAGAAAGTGCTACTGTGATGTTACTACAAAATTATTCAAGCTACGATGGTGAAGTCTCCAAGTGGCTACTGTGTTGATAGAGGATGGAAGCTAGCCAAGGGTAGCAGCAACGGTGGAGGAAGAAGACAACAATAGTAACGTCGGTTGTAGTTCTGCGGTGATGCTGCAAGGTCGTCAAGGTTGCAATTTTTCAAGTGGCTGATATCTGTTGGAAGATGGCAGCCAAGAGATCTGAGTCAGAAGGCAGTAGTAACGATGGAGGAAGAAGAGGGCAGCAGCTAAGTCGACTTCGGCTATGGTGCAACTTCATGACTGCAGGTGGAGTTGGTTGCAGCAAGGATGTGGCTGCAATAAGGGGAAGACGGGGTAGCGGAGTGCACGACTATTGCAGAGGAGGATAGCAGCGGTATGAAGTGAGAGATTACTACTAATCATGTTCACTTCGATTATGGCTGTGATCAAGGCAGTTGACAGCGAAAGATTGCTGCGGGCTGCGATGTAGACAGATTGTAGCAAAAGATCGCTACTGGTAGCTTTTTTGCCACAAAGGATCACTGCTGGTTGTGATCAAGGAGGATGGCAGTGAGAGGTCGTTGTTGGAAGCATTGTGCAGTGAGAGTTGCATGTTGCGGTTAAAGGGATAAGGGAGGTTGGGTGGCTGAAAGGTTGGTGGACTGATGGCTACGATTTTCTGGGTTGGTTTTGTGGTTGTTTTGGGTGCGGTTTGGGGTTACAATTTTGTGGAGTTTTGGCTATGATTTGGTATGGTTTTAGGGCTGTGATAGTAGTGGATGAAGGTTAGGAAAAGGGATTTTGGATGTGGGTTAGATAGCAGCAAAGGTTTGATAGGGAACGATGGGGGTATGCTGCGAATAGGTGCTAGTTGTAGAAGGCTATGGTTTTAGGTTGTTTTATGACTGATTTGGGTATAGTTTTGGCTTCGATTTGGTAGAGTTTTATAGCTGTGATAGTAGAGGGTGAAGGTTAGCGAAAGATGGTTTCAGATCTGGAGAAATAGCAGTGAAAATCTGATAGGATTCGACGAAAGATCACTATGTATGTGCTATTTTACCGAACAGAATTTGCATCGAAGAAGCAGTGAGTTCTCGACGTAAATTTCAGAAGAGAATTCGAGGAAAATATATAGAATTTTGATAGCCCAACCTCAATTTAGATGTGGCCAATATCAGCAAAAGATTTGATAAAATTTTGACAGCATAACAGTAGGAAAATAGGTGAAAAGAAGGAAGGTAAATTCTTCGTCGTAAAATTCCAATAATGCATGACGAGGAATTACAACACTGTAAGTCCAGTTTCAGAAAGAGTTTTTTCCAGAGATCAATCTTAGATTAAAGCTAAGATGATCTATGAATTTATGTAAAAGTTTCAACCAAAAAGGATGAGCAATAGTTCAGTTTCAAGAAGCAACAATTGTGTCACACTCCTTGCCCGAATCATCGGATTCGAGAGGAGTGAACCCGTCGTATATCAGAAACACATTATAATTCAACAACAGTCCAAACCCAGGATCCAAACTAACATTAAGGATACTGATTAAATATTTTCAAAGATCATTCACATCCATTCATAAACATGTGTAGTTTATAAATCTTACACATCACTCAATAATCCATAAAACCCAAAGTTAACCAAAAATATTAACCACACTTATAAAACCATCAACCTCAGAAATCTATATGAATGCCAAACCAACCATTTTTCATCACTTCATATGGTTGTAAAACTTAATATTCAAAGATTCTACACTGAGAGGTATTCTAACCCTTTTACAAGATACATCAGTTCATATTTATCTACAATATTTCACTACATACAAAATATTCTTATACAACATTTTTCAACAAGACTTGCCCAAAATCTATATAGTTTTCCGTTGTCTCAGCTCAGTTCTAACTTTTCTATAAGTGATAAGCTAACTTGTAAAATTTATATAGCAATAGAGTGAGCATATAGAGCTCAGCAAGTGATTAACATATCCTAGAACAAGAAGGATAGTTTTCAAAACAAACTTGATATCAGATAGCAAGGCAAAGGTATAAGAATCCATAGGTAGCATCTCTTAAAATACATAATCACAAATCATTTTATTCAAAACATACTTTGATCATAACAGTAGAGGAAGAGTAGTTAAAGCATATCATTAGTGTGAAATATCTTGAAACATGTTAATGTCATATGAAATATCTCGGAGCATATCAACAGAATGTGAAATGATTCACAGCATATCAAAGACGTAAGAATGTCAAGTCGCATATCAATGAGAATATGAAATATTTCGGAGTATATCAAAGATGTATAAAGTGTTTCAGAACATATCAAAGGGAATACAAAATATTTTAGAGTATATCAAATATGCATAAGACATTTTGAAACATATCAATGGCAAATGAAATATTTCGGAGCTTATCAAAGATGCATAAGATATTTCAAAACATATCAATGGCGTGTGAAATGTTTCAAAATATATCAATAGTAAATGAAATATTTTGGATCATATCAAAGATGTAAACATATTACGAAGTATATCAATGATGAATGGATAATCTCAAAGCTTACCGAGTGAACAAATGAGGAACATAAGCTCAATATCATATCAGACATAACATTCATTTCATTCTTATCCAAAGTGTGAAAATAAACTCATAAGCAATGCTTTGAATATCATATCAAAGACATAGAGGGCGAAGTGGGACCATAAGTATAATGTGGAACATCCATCGCTAAATGACTACCAAACGCAAGTCTCCCATGTTTGGGAGCTCCATCCACCCACGTTTGAGTGAAGTCAATGGGGCCGACAAGAGCATAGCTGACTCTAAACATAATACCCTTTACCATTTCTGATAAAGGTCCATAATATATCCCACAAACACCAGAGTACAAAATGACATAAGCAACAAAATTGGCATATATCGAAAGCATATGCGGAACAACGAAATATACATGTGCCAAATATGAAATAATATGATGAATACATAAACATTCATAATATGCATTTAGATAGGCAAGAATAAGGAATAAGAGTACATAAGATTCAAAACAATGATATAAGACTCCAAAGAAGAAAGACTTTAGCTAGATCACAAACAAAATATGATATGATATTATATCAAAAATATAGATAGTGATGTGGGATCACATACATAATATGATGCATCAATTTCTTGATGACCATCAAATAAAAGTAGAGTACCACAGGCTCTAAGTATAATACCTTTTATAATTTCTGACAAAGGTCTAGAATATCCCATAAATACCATAGTACAAAAGAACATGAGCAATGAATTTGGCTTATATCTAAAGCACATGCGGAACAATAAATCATGCATGCACCTAAATAAAATAATATGATATAATATTGATTAATACATAACATATTCAGATATGTAAGGAAATCAAAGACGCATCAGAGAATTTAGTTTTGAAATGGATGAAGCAAAAATGGGTAAAACTGATACAATCACTATTCTGGCAAAATTCAGAAGGCACATCTCAAAGTTATTTTGAATAATCAAATGTACTCCAAATTACTCAAAAATTGTATCTTTAGAAAGCTAAATCAATTTAATTTTAGCTAAAATAAGTTTCATATGAATTAAAGGTCTCTACCAAGAGTTATTGATGATTTAGCAACCAAAGGTCTGAAATTATAGTCCCTGTTTTACAAAATCCATAAAGTCTAACAAATAGAAATTTTGATAGTCATTTGAACTCTAAATCTTTTAATCTAGATATCAAATAAAAGATCTATAAGCCTATTTTCTAATGAATCTAGTTTTACATAAATCAGAGACTCCAACAGAAAGATATAAGCAATATAGTGATGAAGGGTTAGGAGCTATATACTCTATTTTACAGATTTCATATGCTCAATTGAAATAAACGTTTGGGCTAGCAAATGAATTCCAAATTCTTCAAACTCAGTTTCAAAAGAAAGATATATAAATTTATTTTTAAAAAAAATTAAGTTTTGTCCAAATCAAAGGTCTGTAATAAAAGTTACAACTTGAATAATGCAGATAGGTCATAATCTCAAAAATATTATAGATTCACACTTAGGTAGCCAACAAAAACAATTTCGGTTTTATCCCAAATTTTCCTCATAATTAAAGTAAGAACAAGGATAAATTTCAATAGAAAAAGGATAGAAGACATTATGTAGGATGAGGTTAGAACACTTGCCTTTGTCAATTTTGATCCCAAATGTGGATTTGATCAAAATGTCAAAACCTCCAAATCTTTTCTTATCCTCTTCCTTCTCTTCTTCTTCTTCTTCTACTACTACTACTACTACTACTTCTTCTTCTTCTTCTTCTCAAGTTTACATTGCAGCCAAATCCCTTTCTTCTCTAATGTTATTTGTTTTAGCTAACTTATGGATTGCTAGGTGTAAGCATGCATGTAAGGTGCATATGTGTCACCTATACAATATCATAAGTGGCACCACCTTAAACTAGGTAATGACACATGTCATCACCCTTTTTTTTATATAACTTAATTTGAATCTTACATAATTCATATCAAACTTTTAAGTTTTATATTTAGATCCCTAGCAGTAAGTTTTTAAACAAATTCTCATATTTTCAAATAGTTCCTTACAAACAATCTATTATTAAATAAATCCTCATTGATAATTTAAAATAGATCATTATAAATATTTTAAAAATAAGGGACATTACAAATCGGTTAAAATTTTCTACAACATTTCACCTTTGTAACGATGATCACATTTACGATGACAGAATTTTACAACAAGAAAAATATGAAAAAACTTCTCCAACGTGTAAGGCAAAGGAATAGTAGTAGCAAATAGGCGTGGGTGTTAAAAATAAACCAGATCTTCAATTTCAAATGCAGGGGCAACAGCAGATTGATTTGATCTGCAACTTGGGTGGAAGATGGAGGCGTATGTTGCAGCAATTATGGAATTGTATGGAAGGGTGGAGGTGGCAGAGATGGCAGTAGGGGCAGCAAGAACATGGCTTTGATACCAGATAATAGAACCCCAGAATGAGCTTTATAGATTTTGATCTTTGAAGGGGATCAACCCTTAGAATGCCATAGGGGTTCCTCTCTCTTAGTAGTCAGCCATATGGTTGAATTATAGATTGATCTTGCTTGATTAAAAAGTGATGGAGGCTACATGATTATATAGGACTCCAAACCCTAGCCCTAGGGGATGCTTCCTAAGTGAATTTACTCCCTTGCCCCTCTTATAGCCGATCTGCCTTAATAGGGGTAGGCGGCAGCTTAGTTGGCTACATAGCCTACTCTAACAGATAGAAACCCTAGCCGACCAACCCAATAAACGGGTCAATGGGTACTAAGCTCTAAGGCCCCAAACTAAACCCTAGCCATACTTCTTTATAAGATAGAGGTGATTAGGTGGGGTTTTTATTATAATTTCACAAAGTTTTATTGACTCTATTAAGGTGAGTAGAACCCAATCTTGTTGGGGTCCTATCATGATAAGACCCTTAAGAATGGCAAGGGCAGCCCAAATAAGGTAAAAGTTACCAAGAAAGACCTAGCAAATGACAAAGGCTAGTGCCTCCACTACGGCAAAGACAAACATTAGAAGAGGAATTGCAAAGAGTACCTTGTAGAGAAGGCGAAACAAAAGCTTGGAGAAGCTTCAGATATATTCATGATCAGTCTTCATTTGTTAAATTATTATGATAACACATGGGTATTGGATACTATGAGTGCTTATCATATATGTAATTCAATATAGGTTCTGACAAGGCATAAGAGACTAACGAGAGGCGAGATGAACCTCAAGATGGGCAATGAAGAAAGAGTTGTTATAGTTACTATTGGTGAGGTCACTCTATATCTGTCTAGTAGAGATACTATTACATTAAACATATGTTATTACGTTTCTTCTATCATAAAAAAATTTATCTTCATTTCATGTTTGACAATTATATAATATAAATTAGTTTTTGATAATAAAGTTATTAATTGATTTTGGATGATAAGATTATCTCTAGAGGAATATTGCATAATAGTTTATTTGTGCTAAATATAGCTCTACAGATCATGACTGAAAGTGCATCCAAAATGAAATGAGATGAGGTGTACAAGGAGAGTACTTGAGCATAGAGTTCACATATTTCCTCAAAGACTATGAGATTCTATCCCAATAGACACCACCTTATACACCTCAGCTCAATAGTATATTAAAAAATAGGAATCAGACGTCGTTAGACATGGTGCGATCCATAATGATTTTCGCCGACCTCCACGCATCATTCTGGGAATACACCCTAGAGACCGTAGCTTACCTTTTGAACAAAGTTTTATTTAGGTTGGTAGTGTCTACACCATATGAGATATAGAAAGGAAGAAGCTTGATCTTAAGGATGTTAAGATTTGGGACTACCCTGCTCACGTTAGAAGACACAACTACAACAAGTTAAAATCAAGAACGAAGCAGTGCAAGTTCGTGGGATACCCCAAGGAAACTTGTGGATATTATCTCTATTATCTCGAGGACTAAAAGGTCTTTGTTGCCAAGAGGACTATGTTTCTTGAGAAGGAACACATTCTTCATGTAAATAGTAGGAACATGATAGAGTTGAGCGAGGTTGGAGAACCTAGCTTAAGCACTGCTCCAGAGGCTGAGTCTGTTCAAGTATCTAACACACAAGCTCTGACTTTACATAAGTCTAGTAGAGTATCTCATCCTCTCGAAAGATAAGTGGGACATATCAGTGGAGAGGACACTCAAGATATTGATCCCCAAACTTACGAGGAGGCTATTATGAGTATAGACTTGGGAAGTGACAAGAAGTCATAAATTTTGAAATGGATTTCATGTACTCTAACAAGGTTTGAAACCTTGTTAATATACTTGAGGGTATCGTGCCCATCGACTACAAGTGGATCTTTAAGAAGAAGATCATAGTAGATTGAAAAATGGAGACCTATAAGGAAAGGTTGGTGTCCAAAGGGCATCGTCAAAGGCAAGGAGTTGACTATAACCAAACCTTCACACTCGTAGCAATAATGAAATCTATCACAATTATTTTGGCCATTGCAGCAACTATAAGCTCTGGCAGATATATGTGAATACTACGTTCCTCAATGGCAACTTGGATGATGAGATATATATAATACAACCAGAGAGATTCGTATTCGAGGAGAGTCCAAAAAAAGTGTGCAGGTTACTCAAGTTCATCTATGGACTAAAGCAAGTTTCCTGACGTTAGAACATAAGATTTGATGAGATAATCAGATCTTATGACTTCGTTAAGAATGAAGATGAGCCAAGTGTGTATAGGAAGGTAAGTGAGAATGTTATCACCTTCTTTGTGTTATATGTAGATGACATCCTGGTCATTGGGAATGAAGCAAGATTGCTCTCAATAGTTAAGGCTTGGCTATTCAGAAACTTCTTCATGAAGAGCTTAGGGGAAGCATCATATATTTTGGGGATTCAAATCTATAGAAATAGATCCAAGAGGATGCTTGGCTTGTCCTAGTCCAGATATATAGACTCCATTATCAAAAGGTTTGGCATGAAAAAAATTTTAAGAGTGGTCTCATACCAAATTTTAAGAGTGGTAGACATGGATAGGATACCATATACCTCGGCGATAGGGTCTATTATGTATACTATGCTATGTACCAGGCCTAATGTAGTGTATGCTTTGACTATCATGAGTAGGTATCAAGTAGATCTAGGTCTAAAACACTGAAAAGCAGTAAAGTATATCCTTAAGTACTTGAAAAGGACTAAGGATCTTTTATTGACATACGAAAGGGGTAGCCTCCATGTTGATGGCTACACCAACTCGAGTTTCTAGTCCAATGTTAATGATAGCAAGTAAAACTCAGGGTATATGTTCACCATGAATAAAGTAGTAAGATAGAAGAGTTTCAAGCAAGATATACTACTGATTCAACCACAGAGGCAAAGTACATTACTTTAGCAAAAGCAACAAAGGAGAGCCTGGATGAAGAAGTTCATCATAGATTTAGGAGTCGTACCAAGCAGCAAGGAGTCGATTCCCATATAAACCAATGAGGTGATAGCTCTAGCAAGGGAACCCAGGTCTCATCAAAATTATTCTGAGGAGGTTCTAACTGATAAGAGATATTGTAACAATAGAAAGAGTTTCATCTGAATATAACATTATAGATCCACTTACAAAGCTGCTGTCTCAAATTGTCTTTGAGTGTCACAAGGGTATGATGGGGATTAGACATGTAGATTATTGGCTTTAGGTCAAGTGGGAGATTGCTAGTTGCATGTGTCCTAAAAGCCAATTATGTGAGTGATGACACGTGTGATACACTGCACGATCCTTTTGCTTATTATTATTATTGGCATATTCTCACTTTATTTGCTTGTTGTATATACTGTAATGTCCTTGGATGTGTATAATGATAATTGGATCATGATGAGATCATGATATGAGACCAATCCATCTTTAAACAAATATCCTAAAAATCCCGAGCATAGGTTACTCGAGATGGATATCGAGATAATCGGACAAATCAATGTACTATATACACGTTCATATTAGATGACTGGTCTCATAGCCGCTCGTGTGGGGACACTAAGGGTACAGTACAAGTGCTAAATGAAGAATGAGTTCACTAATTGATCCGCTTATAAAATGTTGCATGGTTAATGATGCCTAACGTCAGACAGTGATTTCGTAGTCCCAATTGTGTGTCTAATCCTTAGAATTAAAATACCAAGTATACCTTGTTTGAGTACTCCTTTCTTTGATGCCGAACATATAGGTCTGGAAAGTTTCAGATTTAGTACAATCGATCATCAGGATTAGTAGTTAATCTTATGAAGGCAATTGAGTATCAATAGGGGATCATCCACTATTAATATCATGAGAGGAATATTCTGTGTATTATCGCTTAAGCAAATCCCTAGTCGGGGTTATTCTGATTGACTCTGAATGGAGGAGCAGTAAGATGGAAGTTTCAAACAATATACTACTGCTGACTCGACCACTAAGGCAGAGTATATTATTGTGGCAGAAGCAATAAAGGAGAAAGTTTAGATAAAGAAGTTCATCGTGGATATGGGATCGTACCTAGCAGCGAGGAATCGATTCTCATATATTGTAACAATAACAAAGCGATTGATTAAGCAAAGGAACCTAGGTCTATCAGAAGTATGTTCTGAGGAGGTTCTACCTAATCAAAGAGATCGTGGCCCATAGAGATGTAAAATTAGAAAGAGTTACATCCTAAGATAATATTACAAATATACTGATAAAGCTATTGTCTTTGAGCATCACAGGGGTCTAATAAGGATCAGACATATATGTAATTGGCTTTAGATCAAGTGAGAGATTGCTGGTTATAGATGTCTTGCAAGCCAATCACATCAGTGATGACACATGTGACACGTTGCGTGATCTTTTTTACATATTATTATTATTGATATTTTCTCACATTATATTTTGTTTGATATATATATATATATATATATATATATATATATTCGTGGATCTGTACAATGAGAATCAGATCGTGATGAGATCAAAATAATGAGATCGTTTTATTTTTAAATATATACTCTAAATAATCTTAATCGTAGGTTGCTCGAAAGGGACATCGAGATAACCGAACAGACCAGTGTACATTATACTTATCCATATAATGAAGATAGCTGGTATTATAGCTGCTCGTGTGGGGATACTATGAGTATGGTATAGGTGCTCATTAGAGAATGAGTTCACTGATTGATCTACTTACGAAATGTTGGATAGTTAATGATTCCTAACGTCAGAAAGCGATTCCGTAGACCCAATTGTGTGTTTTAACATTAGACTTAAGACACCAAAGATGTCTTATTTGAGTATTCTTTTCTTTAACATCAGACTTATAGGTTTAGAAGTTCCAGATCTGGTATAGTTGGTTATTGGTACTGATAACCAACCTTACAAAGCAATTGAGTGTCAATAGAGGAAAGTCCACTTTTTATATTATGAGAGAAATTTCTTGTTTGTTCTTTCTCAAGCAAATTTCTAGTCATGGTCATTCGGATTGAGAGAGGAAGAGTTCTTCGGGAGAATCCGATTAGAGCGAGACTCGGATTCCATATGGGACCTGATAATACCATGCTCGATATATGATCTTTAGGATATTAGATAGATGAGGGACTATAGATACATGGTAACATAGGACAAATAGGTCTAATGGATTAGATACCCTTCTACCATCTGGAAACTATAGCGTAGTGGCCTAGTACGTTCATAGTCGATGAGTCGAGTGAATTATTATGGGATAACAATTCACTGAGTTAGAAGGAGTTCTGACAAGTGTAACTCACGACCAACTTAGTATTGACCTAGAGGGTTACACACATATGGTGAATGTTATAATAAGTAGACGTTCAGATATGAGATATCTACGGAGCCCTTGTTTTATTAGATATTCAATAAGCCCTTGTATATATTGGATCCTATGGATGAGATCAATAAGAGCTAATAAGATATTATTGGGTAGAAATCCATTAGTCCAAGAGGATTGGGTAATTTGATGAAGATCTAGTACCTAATAGGATAAGATTTATTAGGGTTAAGTTGACAAGGACCTCTATAAGTATGAAGGGGTCATAGGGCTCATAGGCTAAAGAATTTTGGCCACCTTCTTCTATTCTCCTCCCTCCCTTTTCCTCTCAATCGACCACCACTCTCCTTAATACGTGAGGATAGCAAAGAAGAAATGAGTTCTTTTTCCACGCTTGCTACAAGGTGGTGCACAAAAACTACGAAAAAGTTACAAAAGCTACGAGTTTTTGCGCTGCATGGGATTAGCATCGTTATTTTTTCCTTCGTGTGGATACCGCTAGAGGAGGACATTTGACCTCCTTCATTCTCTTTTTTGGATCTAGTTTTTCAAGGATATACAATTTTCTAAGGTAAAATATCTAACACATATTATGCAGTTTTGGTTTTACAATTTTTCGCACACAATCATCGCACGATGACAAGATAAATATGGGAAACTACTGCGCATGAGATGCTTCTACGTGGTTTTCCAACAGTGTACTCCTCAAACCCCCTCAAGTGCATTTCTTATCACATCAACCAACAGTTTTCGTCTATACCTATACTCTCATATTACTCTAGTTCACTAGAACATCTCTCCTTCTATAACTTCTTTATCTATCTCTCCACCAACTCATTCTACAATGTTTACCCTCGACACCACAAATAATATCTTTGTCCTCTCCTAGGCCAACTGATATTGAAGTGCATCAACCTGATAAGATATGCATCACTAACGCTTCACCAATTACCATATCATCAACATAACCCAATAATACCACTGAGTATAAACATTATCTGATAATTTGCTTCAAAAATAATATCTTTAAACCATGTCAAATTCTTTATCTCAATGCTACCACAAGCTCTCCACCTAATGCTATTGAACTCACATGCAATACCCAAGCCCAAAAAAATTTTCACTAATATAAAGCCATATGTGAGGGATACGATGCCCTACTCTATAATATCGTATGGGCACTTGTATCATCTCATTTCATACAAAATATCATCAAATATAAGTGGATCTTTTGAATTAAGTGATATCCAAATATATATGTTGCTAGATGTAAAACACGTCTAATGGCCAAGGGTTTCACCAATGATCAAGTATTAATTTTACAAACACTTTCAATCCAATTGTTAAATAGATGATTATTTGACTAATCCTGAGCTTGATTATCACCCAAAGTTGGTATGTATACCAACTATATATTGACAATGCTTTCTTTTAGATAATCTTAACTGAAGATATCTTTATGTAATAACCCCCTAACTTTAACCACCCTCAATATCTAAATCATGTTTATAAACGACATAAAGCTATTTATAAACTTCACTAAGCTCTAAGAGTTTCATGTATGAAACTTGAGTCATTTTTTATGTCAGTCGTCTTCATCAACTCCAAATCTAACAACTCTTTATTTTATTCCTACAACAACAAAACAGATATACCATATATATACTAATTTATGTGGATGATATTATCATTATAGATAATAATTATGAAGATTAAGTAATTTCTTAACTAATTGATAAATTGATTCTCCATCAAAGATATAGGAACCCCACTCTAGAAAATGCCAAAGGAGTTGTCACCTCACACTCATCCATTAAGTTACTCAAATTATATAATGATTACCATACTATAGATCCCAAACAATATGAAAAAATATTTGGTTCCGTGCAATATTTATCTCTTATATATTTGGACATTTCATTTATGGTCAATAAATTATTATAATTCATGCATCAATCCTTCATTATACATGGTATATACTAAAATGTTTCATGTGATATCTTAAAGGGATTCTCAATTATGGACATCTTCTTCATAAACACTCATCCCTTTATCTTCATTCTTATCATTACTGATTGGACAGACAATATTGTTGATAACATATTTACATCACCTACATTGTCTTCTTTGGAGTAAACTTGATCAATTGGAGTTTTAAGAAATAGAACATAGTTGCAAGATCCACCATTGAAGCTGAATACTGAGCTATTACCACCATTATTACAAAACTCAACTTAATCACCAATCTAATGTATGAACTTAGCATCACTTTCCAATCCACTCCAATAATATATTATGATAATATAGTGTCATCCATTTATGCTCCAATCGGGTGTTTAATTCTTGCATAAAACATATTATCATCGACTTTTATTTCGTTAGAGATAAAGTTATCAGACATCAATTATGTGTTTCTCATGTCATGTATACTTTTGACTAACTAATTGACTCCCTTAAAAAGCCTCTCTCTCATATGATATTTCAATTATATCATTCCAAGTACAAAAACTCAATCTTATGAGACATGATAGAGAATCATGATACATACAAATATGGAATGAAAATTTGCATTCCTTACATGTTCCAAATTTAAATTATTTATAATTTGAGGATCAATCATCATGATAACTTGAGTAGGAAAATCTCTTCTCCAAAATTTGTATAAATATATATTACCTCAATGAATTATATTATCATCTTATAAATTTTTCATTGATGATTCAAACTCAGATTTAGATAGACTTTATCAATTAAAGAATAAGTTGGGTACATTTGAAAACAAATTAATTAGGTATATTAGAACATCTTGGAAGTTATTTCTTTAACATGTTGATGCTCGCAATTGGATTCAAATTTATATTTTATGTCTTATGTAATATTATAGTAGCCAATCAAGAGACATATTGAAAGTTGTTAAGATGGTGGGGTCTCTCACCTATCAAATATGATCCTAGTTGGATTCACCACTAAGTCTATAAGGAGCTCATGTCTATTTAAAACTATATGGTGGAGTTAGTCTCTAACTAATAAGTTTGAAAAAGAATCAGCCAAGTTGTTAAGCAAAAGAACAGGTGAGAGAAAAACTCGGCAATAGGTAGCTTTATACCAAAGGCCTAAAACTACCTCGACAAACTCTCCATGATGGATACATGTGAACATAAAATGTTGCAAACACTTTGATTTTGGACTTTCAAGAGAGGTTGCAACTAGAAAACCTCCAAGGATGAATTTTATGGATTTTTACACCCTTTTTCAGAACATTTATTCTGTCCTGATAATTAAAATTTTCATAAATTTTATGGTGTTATAGGGCTTTATTTTTGAATCACTTAGGTGTTGAAGAGCCTTATGAGCTGCTATAGATAAAGTTGATTAGGTATTTAAGTCAATAAAATTTGTGTTTTGAAAGTTTTACATGCCCTTTTACATAGGATTTAAGTGACAGACTTTCTTAAAGGAAAACTATTGCCTCGTTTGATCTGATAAATAAATCCTAAATTTTATGCAATCAAATAGCATTAGATTAGTAGAATTGTCCCTTCTACTTGTTCTCTCTGTCAGACAAAATTACATCCTATCAGCCGGTGTTAGAGTAAGATGATCTTGCACAACAATCAATTGCAATGCTCTAATGACAATAACAGCTCATTGGGGAATATTTTGCCCTACATCCGCAGTTCGACACATGGCTTTCACATGATCAAAAAATGACAAAAGTCCAACTGAGGAATGAATACATGTAAATATAACTCGAACTAAAAGATATTCTTTAATTGAAAATGATTAAGGGAAGACCTCAATGTAGGATAGTTATAATGGTTGAATTCTTTTTCTCATCTTTTCAAACACATAACTTAAATATTGAAAGGATCACAACTGAAACCCTTATTGGTGCCCGAGCTTTGAACTACATCGAAAGCTTTCAACACATGAAACGGTATTAGATAGTCTGACAAAGGTCTAGTCCAAGCCAAATTGAGTTGGTCAAATCACTGGAGAACAATCATCCACATCACAAGATATAAGATGTTAAAAATATAATGACTAAATACCAATGTAGCTCACAAATTTCACTTTTGTCAACAAAAACAGTGCCTATATATATCACATTAAGATTATGATTTCAGTGGCCATTAATAATAATCCATGATATATGAATCTTAATTCCGGGATATAATGAAGCAAATCCTCAAATACTTCGAATGAAACAAAGAAGAACCGATGTATCACCATTAACATGTTATATTCTACAACGGATTCACCTGATGAATGCATCCACATTATAATCTTCAATTAATAAATAAAAAACATTTCGATATTGATAAGGATCAAAACTTTAAAAGAATATATATCGCTTTTATTTGATGAGCCCGAAAGTGAATAATGGCAATTGTTTACCATCTTAATGGGTTGAAAAATATAATAGCAAAATGATGCACTATGAATTTAAGAACACCACCAAAATTAAATATTAAACACGTACATGATCGATATAGCACATTTACACTTTGCAAATCAGTGTTTTTCAGAAACTTGTTAAAAAAAAATTAGTAAATTTTCCAATGCACATAAACTAATTCTGATACAAACAGCACATACTTGAATATTTACTTTGGATTTCCATTTTAGTAATATCATATCAAACTTGTTATTTGAAAGCTTCAATAATGGATATAGCACTAAGGAGAGATTTGTGGCGGACAATCAAAGTAAACTTTACATTAAACAAATAAGGCAAGAGAATATGAAGAAGAAATTTTCCTCTATTTTTCTATCACGTGTATAATTTTCGCCCTCTTCAATTTGACACTTCCTTTCTTTTTCTATTCTCACAACTCACACATCCATTCTCTTTATCTCCACAGCATCTCTCTCTCTCTCTCTCTCTCTCTCTCTCTCTCTCTCTCTCTCTCACAGAGACATCTACTTTCAATATATACCTAGTCTCGTTTATTTTTCTCGATTTAAGTAAGTGCAGGGAATGAGTAAGGAGCCAATTCCTCAATTAATTTGGTGTCCGAATAGAGTCCTATTTATACTCTATCTAAACATTGTCTGCCAGTGGTCATTGATTTGGAGAATCTTAGTGTTGGCTTTTTCGACCAAAAGCTTGTTTTTTTTTTTTTTTTTGCAGGTCAGCCTGTCTGAAACTGAGTCATCATTAACATGCTTTCGAAGTAATTCCACCTGCGACCGTCATTCGTAGCCACACTTGGTCGCCTTTCACAACCGTACCCTAATGGCATTTGATGTTTCGCATTCACAATTTTAGCTTCAAGTGAATATTTTAAATCACTGGAACCAAAGGAGCATTTTCTTTATCTGACAGCTAATTATCCTTTTACAATACCTCATATTTGTTTTTTTTTCCGAAAAAAACCCCTATTTCTATAATACTCACAGAGAACTTAATTTCCATTGGAAACCACTCACTCACATATAAATCATTAAATAAAATCTGAAAACATATACTAAGGTTGATGGGGATTTGAACTATTTTCAAGATTCGGTTATCATTTTTTTGATAGAGTTATAGTGTTTTGGTTCAGTAACAAGAAAATACTATAAATCTATTAAAAAATATTATGAGTAGATTTTTTATTAAGTTAAAAGAACCAGAAAACAAAAAGAGGATTCATCATCTTTTATGTTGAAAAAGATGCTGATAAATAAACCAACAACATTATTTCTTTATCTTTTCCTTGATGTTTGCACTTATGTCATTAGTATTAAAGGGATTATTTCGAATTGAACATTTGGGACAGATATTATCTCATGGATGATATGAGATTTGAATGTGCTATAACCATCATATCAATGCATGCACATCTAAGATTTCTCATATCTCATGGATGATGATTGTTTATATTTGACTAAATATATTTCTTTCTTTCTTGCCCAAAAAATTATAACAAGTGAGATGTAGGTCAGGTATATAAGAGAGCATGATATTGTTTTATATTCTCCATATCATTTATTATATTAAAAACTACAATAGCACTCTGCAACTTTCCATAATGACATACACTTTCCATTTCACCTTTTGACTTCCACCAGCCTCCACCATCTCGTTTGCATCTTTTTCATTTCACTTGTCTACTGTTGGTGCATTCTTCTACCTCAAACTTTAATCTAAGGAACCACAATATATCATGTGCTACAACTTGATCAATGCCTAGTCACATCTTCATCGATCACCATGCAGATATTTTATTAATTTCTTATTAATTCTTTTAGGTCATACAAACATATATACATACATATAACAACCTTTTACTAAGAGCTCATATGCATGCTTTTTAAACTCTATTAAGCTTTTGGTAGTCTTTAGCTTAAGAAGAAAGAGTTCACAGTAGTGTAACTTCTACTCTTCCATGTTTAATGAAGTAGACTTCTTGCTTCAAGCCGCCTCTGCCAATTGACCCTTGCAATGAAGTCCGCCGCTTTCTTGTCTATCTCACTTGAGTCCTCTTCTTCTCCATCCAGGTCTTCGTACTCAACCTCCATTCCTTCTCCTCCTCCGCTGTCATCTTCTTCATCCAAAGCCTTGTTCATCACACTTCCCTTCTTGCTTTCGTCCTCGGCCTGCCGTTCGAGTTTCACCTTACTCTTAATGTACTCCCCGTAGATATCTGCTGACTGGTAGGACCTCGACAACTTGGACTCCCAAATGAGGAAGACGACGATGACGCTACACACTACGAAAAGACATTTGGGACTCGAAATGACTGCCGCGATGCTGGGAAGAGACACGGAGAAGAAGAGGCTGAGACATGAGCACACAGGATGAAGCCATAAGGGGCACGACAGGAGCAAGCCAAGGGATGAGACTGTTAGCAAGTATTGGATGAGGCTTGGGATGAAGTACTGTTTCCTTCTTCTGCAACGCTTCATGGCTTGAAACTTCTCTATTCTGATGGGATCCATAAGAATTAAGCGAAGTAGTGGCTATAGAACATAGATACTTGAGGGTGGTTTCGGATCTACATGGAGAATGTTGTGAGGGGGTAGGAGGGAATCGCTGAAAGAATTCTCATCCGACAGAACAATCTATGCAAGAGGAGGGTTATATAGGGAGGAGGAGGATGCACTTTTGGAAGATGAGCCACATGGTTTGATTTAGGTATGTGTAGGAGGAACTAACTTTCCAAAAGGCTTGTGAGGCAATGGGATGCTTCTTTGCTTTACTAAAGCCACCACACTGATTCCTGTTTGATGGTTTTCATGTGGCATATTTCGATGGGCAAATACCACAACAATTACAAGCGCACTACAAGAAGCACAAATTAATGAATATGCCACAGGTGAAGATTTGTTTTTTGTGTTTGTTCTTGCACTATATAATTTTCCCTAATTAGTATGTTTCGAATCTTCCTACTTCTCTCTAAGGTGATGTTAATTGTCCTGGAAACATGAAGAACATGTTTGACAATTGCTCCTAAAAGCAAGAAGCAGGAAGGAAACAACCAAGTGGAGCAAAGCATATACTAGATTATTCCGATAAAAAATGGTTCTTTAGGATCATGTGACTGCGACTGATTTTGGTCTCGAAAAGCATCCATTTGATCTCCTTGGAATAATTTGTAATCCGATCAAAAGCTTCAAAGTCACATGTCGATTCTTGCAAGTTCTTGAATGAATCAGAAACTTCCATTGATATCTGCTAATTGATGCTGGAAATTGATACTAAGGTAGTGCAAGAATTGCCTCACACCGTGTGTGTACTACATGCTTTTTATTTCAAACTGGTTTCTAGGGTCAGTGAGAGACCCACTGCTGAATCACTGCTCCAGCCTCCGCAAGAGTGAACTCAAACTTATGGACTAAGGAAGAATGAGGTGGAGTCCAACATACTATGACTTGTTGCTTTGTTTATCCTTCTGAAGAATCCAAGACTAGTGATCAGTGCTTAGTGTTTCTCCAGACATGAACCTTGCTTTGGGTGGCTGCGATTGAGACTTAGCATTACAGATGTCTTTAGTTGATCACCAAGAGTGGGAAAGCACTTCGTAGTTGAGTGTGCAAGAAGGGTTAAGTGCTTTATGACAAGATGATAGGGAACGGTTTAATGGACACTGAGTCCACTTTTAGTCATACATAACCCATATGCCATCATATTTGATTTCTTTAATCTTTGAGCTGCCCGCAAGCTTCCACGAGAAGCTCCCTTTCACTGCCATAAACTCTGTGCATGCCAAGAGCTTTACAGGGAAAAGTCCTGTCAGGATTCCTCCAAGTAGATCCTGCAGTTGCAGCAGACCGTCCTTTTGCCTTCGTCCATCAAGTTGTCTTTGCTACTTGTCCATATAATGTTTAATTACTTCATAGCTGCGCCATTGGCTTTGTCCATTGAGAAATAAACGAGTGCATTATTGCATGTCTTCCCTTCAAGCTTTCATCCCATATTCTTAAATGCATGAAAGGTCATTCGCTTAAAAACTAAAATTTCTCTCATCGTCATATGGAAAAAAATAATTATAACATTTAAAATTTAGTGGGAATAGAGAGATTATACTATGATAAGAATCACAATAAAAGAGGTTGTGAAAATAATAAACCACTAGTAAATTAGATAGGATACATACAATAAAAGTATATATATATATATAGTCCTAGTAATTGAGCTTTAAGAAATAAAAAGACAAGAAACATAAATGTGTTTTGTATGGATAAAAGGAGAAAAGAAAAATATAGAGACTTATCTTTAAGAAATAAAATTTTTAGTTTTATCTCTTATTTCATCCCTCAATTCTTTCTCTACCTATCTCTATCTCATCTTCTCTTTTCCATGTCAAAGTGGTTATAAATCCAAGTCAAAATGACTAATAATGTGTAATTTCAACCGCCTCGCCTTACAAAAGATAATTATGAAAATTGAAGCATCCAAATACATCTCTTATTTGGATCACAGAACATATGAGAGGTGGTAGAGAGGGGCTATGAAGAGCCTCAAGATTATGTCATACGATGAGTCAAAGAGATTCTTTGAAGGACACGAGGAAGAAAGATAAGAAGACACTCTTTCTCATCTATCAAGGGTTAGACGAAGATACTTTGAGAAATTTACAATTGCCAACAACTCTAAAGATGCTTGAGAGATTCTTTGTAACTTTTTAAAAAGAGTTTAGAATGTGAGAAAAATTCAACTTCAATCAATTAGAGCTAAATTTGAAACATTACAAATGAATGAGTATGAAACTATTTCATATTGTTTTATAAGAGTCCTTTATCATTGTCAATCAACTAAGAAGAAATGGTGAGAATCTAGAAAATGTACATGTGGTCAAAAATACATTGATCATTATATGAAAAGTTCAACTTTATCATGGTCTCTATCTAAGAATCAAAAGATTTAGATCAAATGACTATTGATAAGTTAATGGGTTCTTTACAAGCATATAAATATTTAGTAAATAAGAAGAAATCAGATGCAATAAAATAAGTTCTTCAAATAAAGCTCACTTTGAAAGAAAAAAATAAAAGCTCAAGTGATCATGGTTAGAAGAGGCAAAGGCTATGGAAGAGGGTGTGGTTGTGGTAGAGGACATGATCAAGAAGGAAGATGAAGAAATAACAAAAAAGATCAAAGTCTAAAACAAAATAAGAAAGAGGAGAAACAAGAGATCAAAGGTATAATCATCCAAAATAATATATGGGAGTTAGTTCCACGCTGCTTGATATGACTCCCAAATCCTTGATGAACTTTTTCATCCAAACCCCTTCCTTTGCTGCTTCTGCTGCAGCAATGTATTCCGCCTCTGTGGTCGAGTCAGCAGTAGTCTCTTGCTTGGAACTCTTCCAGCTTGCTGCTCCTCCATTTAGGGTGAAAACATATCCTGAATTTGACTTGCTATCATAAATGTTGGACTGAAAACTCGAGTCCGTGCAACCCTCAACCTGGAGGCTACCTCCTCCATATACAAGTAAAAGATCCTTAGTCCTTCTCAAGTACTTAAAGATACACTTTACTGCCTTCTAGTGTTCTAAACCTGGATCTGTCTGATACATGCTTGTGACACGCAGAGCATGTGCTATATCAGGCCTGGTACATAGTATCGCATATACCCTATCGTTGAGGCATAAGGTATCTTATATATGTCTACCCTTTCTTTAGGAGTATTTGGGGACATACTCCTATAAAGTGATATTCCATATCTTATCGGTATGAGACCTCTCTTGGAATTCTTCATGCTAAATCTTTTGATAATGGAGTCTATGTACCTGGACTGAGACAAGCCAAGCATCCTCTTAGATCTATCTCTATAGATCCGGATCCCCAAAAATGGGATGCTTCCCCTAAATCATTCATGGAGAAGTTTTTGGATAGCCAAGCCTTTACTGTGGAGAGCATTCCTATAGCATTCCCAATGATTAGTATGTCATCCACATATAGCACCAAGAAGGTGATAGCGCCCCCACTTACCTTCCTGTACACACAAGGCTCATCTTCGTTCTTAACGAAGTCATAATATTTGATCACCTCATCAAATCTTATGTTCCAACTTTAGGAAGCTTACTTCAATCCATAAATGGATCTAAGCAATCTGCACACTATATCTGGACTCTCTTTGGATACGAATCCCTCTGGCTGTATCATATACACCTCTTCCTCGAGGTTGCCATTGAGGAATGTCGTTTTGACATCCATCTGCTATATCTCATAGTCATAGTGTGTTGCAATGACCGAAATAATTCTAATAGACTTAAGCATGGCTATAAGTGAAAATATTTCGTCATAGTCAACTCCTTGTCTTTGACGATATCCTTTAACTACCAGCCTTGCTCTATAGGTCTCTACCTTTCCATCAACTCCGATCTTCTTCTTGAAGATCCATTTGCAGCCGATGGGTACAATACCCTTAGGTGCATCCACAAGGTTCCAAACCTTATTAGAGTACATGGAATCCATCTCAGAATTCATGGCTTCTTGCCACTTTCTGGAGTCTATACTCATAATAGCCTCCTCGTAGGTTTGAGGATTAACATCCTGAGAGTCATCTCCACTGATATATCCCACATATCTTTCAGGAGGGTGAGATACTCTACTAGACCTATATAAAATTAGAATTTGTGTGTTAGGTACCTGAACAGACTTAGGCTCTCGAATGGTGCTTGAGCTAGGTTCTCCAACCTCGCTCAATTCTATATCATTCCCACTGTTTCCACTAAAAATATGTTCTTTCTCAAGGAACACAGCTCTCTTGGAAACAAAGACCTTTCGGTCCTCAGGGTGATAAAAATAATACTCACAAGTTTCCTTTAGGTATCCCATGAATGTGCACCATTCTGTCCTTGATTCCAACTTATCGGGATTGTGTCTTCTAACATGGGTAGGACAGCCCCAAATCTTAACAATCTTAAGATTGAGCTTATTTCCTTTTCATATCTCATATGGTATAGATACTACCGACTTTGATGAAACTCTATTCACAAGGTAAGTTACGGTCTCTAGAGCGAACCCTAGAATGAGACGGGTAGGTCAGCGAAACTCATCATGGACCGCACTATATCTAATGGCGTGCGATTACTCCTTTCTGATACACCATTGAGCTGAGGTGTATAAGGAGGTGTCCACTAGGATAGAATCTCATTGTCCCTGAGGAAATGGGTGAACTTCGTACTCATATATTCTCCTCCTCGATCTGATTGAAGAGTCTTAATACTCTTTCCAATTTGGTTCTCTACCTCATTCTTATATTCCCTGAATTTCTCGAAGGCCTCAGATTTATACTTCATTAAGTATATATGTCTATACTTAGATAATTCATCAGTGAATGTAATGAAGTATGAGTAACCACCTATATCCTGAGTCGACATGGGACCACATATATCACTATGTATGAGTTCCAATAACTCGGTGGCTCTCCAGTTCCACTACAAGGAGAGTTGGTCATCTTCTCATGAAGGAAAGGTTCACAAGTTGCATATGACTCATAGTCAAATGCATCTAAGTATCTATCTTTCAGTAACTTTTGAATTCTTCCCTCATGTATATGACCTAGCCTACAATGTCATAGGTATGCATTATTCACCTCATCTCTTTTCCTCTCAGACATTTATATTCATGATATGTGGAGAAGTGTCTAACACATATAAGCTATTTATAAGGGTCCCTCTAGTGATGATCTCGTCATCCATAATTATTGAACAACTATTATTCTCAAAAACTAATTTATATCCACTAATTGTCAAACAAGAGATAGAAATAATATTTTTTGATGCTAAAGGGAACAAAATAGTATGCATCTAATGCAATAATAGCTCCACCAGGCAGATGTAGGGTGACTATAATAACTCTTGCTCCATTGCCCATCTTGAGGTCCATCTCGCCTCTAGCCAATCTCCTAAGTCTTGCCAAAACCTGCAACGAATTACAAATATGATAAACACTCCCGGTATCCAATATCCATGTGTTATCATGAAAATCTGACAAGTGGAGACCGATCATGAATATACCTGAAGCTTCTTCAAGCTTCTGTCTCGCCTTCTCTGCAAGGTAGTCCTTACGGTTCCTCTTCTAATACCCATCTTGGCCACAGTGGAAGCACTGTCCTTTGTCCTTTCTTGAGTATTTCTTGGCAACCTTTGTCTTACCTGGTCTTTCTTTGCCCTTGCCCTTCTTAAGGGTCTTGCCGACCTTCCTTTTCTTTTTGATCTCACCAATATAGAGGACTAGCTTCTCCTTCTTGATGGCACTCTTAGCTTCCCTCAATATATTGAGGAGCTCGGGGAGAGTCACCTCAAACTTGCTCATATTAAAATTCATGATGAAGTGAGAAAGGAAATCTGGTAGGGACTGAAGTTTATGATCAATGCACAGGTTATCCTCTAGGACTATTCTTAGACCTATGAGTTTCTCGATCCACTCTATTATCTTTAGGACATGGTTCTCAACCGATGTCCTTTCTGTCATCCTAGCTTGGAAGAGTCTCTTAGATACTCATATCTTTGAGTTCTTCCCTGTTTCTTAAACAGTTGACGGAGATGAAGAAGGATTGAATCTGCATTCATGCTCTCATATTGCCTTTGTAATTCAGGAGTCATGGAAGCCAACATATAACATTTTGTCAACGTGGAATCATCTATGTACTTCACAGAGCGAGCGATCTCATCCTCGCTTGCCCCTTCTTCCGGCGTATCAATGACGTATGCGATTTTCTCCGTCGTGAGAATAATTCTCAAATTATGAGCCAATCTGTATAGTTTGGACCAGTGAGGCAGTTGACATCAAGTATGCCATGTAGGGGGTTTGTGAGCGACATGTTTCTGACAAAACAAGATATAACAAAAAATAAATAACATATAGATTTTCTATAAATTATTAATTAAGATATGGACTTCTATCTTGATGTACTCTCACTATTTTCTTAGCGAATCATGCGACACCCTCGACACGTGAGACAAAAGTCTCCGACAGACTCCTAGTGGAGATCGGGATCCAATTGGCATCTTAGTGTAACCTTGAGGGACTCAAGTAATTATACTAAGCCCAAAAGGTAGACAACTCTTGCCAATCACAACTCCTTGTGATTTCCATTACGTTCGACCTCTGAATCATCATGGTCTCGAGGGACTCGACCAACCATGATATTCAGTTAAGTCATCATCATCGTTACAAGATGAGTCTGATTTAATAGATATGTTCTTGATTGCTCAACCAAGTCATACAATGCCCTTAGGTCACCCGTGACATCTATATGTTGTAGGCAAGAACTCAATCACGTAGATAGGTGAGCCTCGAGTGACTCGACCAACTCAACCTATGTCGTGATTCAATTTCTTCTTATAACGATGGAAGGCCACGTGGGTCAATCTTATTGCCTCACGCTTACCGACTTAATATTATCGCAGGAGGGGTTTTCATTTTGTATCGATCTCCTAATATGTCGTGTCACACACATACATATTTAATATATATCTACATCACATATGCAAGCCATACCGGATGATCATGAGCAGTCACTTAATATGATTAAGCCCGAGCCAAAGGGCCTAATCACTCACAATAGGATCTATGTGTGCATCGGCGCATCTCCATGCCCAATGATTATTGATCTCATTATCATCGGTTCCGTTGGATCCTCGTCGTATCACCATACGTCGTGATCTCCCACCATAGTATCGTGGGTCTCGTTATCACCTCCACGCTCCTGCTGTGCCTCTCCATGTAATTATAAATAATCATAAGCATGCCGACCTGACAATAAACGAGAAAAACATAGGCTCGCAAGCCCCAATAATAATAATAATAATAATCATAATTACACACATCACAACACATGACTCATGATCATCCATCCACATCATACATCACATCATATGTAGGATTACTAGATATATAATAATTTATTAAACTATTTAATTAATTATTTTTCTAGAAATTAGGATATGCTTGGAATTTTTAGAATCATCAAGGGTATTTTTATAATTTTAAAAAAGAGGACAATTCATAAAATTTCTAGAATTATTGAGGGTATTTTAGGAATTTTATACATGAGGACAGTCCTCAAAATTTCTCAAATTTAGAGGGTCAAAATAGTTCCTTCCTCAAAAGGAATGCTCTAACCCCTCTTGCCACCTCTGCACCGCTGCTGTCGCCCCTGCGTAAGCGACGGCTGCCCTTACCCGCCGGCAGCTGCCTTGCCAAGGGGCGCCCGCCCTGGCGACCGCCACCGTTGCCCCAACTGGCGGTAGCCCTGGCCATGGGCGGCAACCCCTTGCGGGCTGGCTACTGGTGGCCGCCCCTTGCAGGCGTCACCCTACAGCCAGCTGCCCCTGCGGGCGCCGCGCTACAAGCGACGGTGCTCATAGGCGGTTGCCGCCCCTACGGACCGGTCGTAGCCGACCGCCCCCTGTGTAGGGGGCCTTGGCCGTGGCCAGCCACCTTTGCATGCAGACAACATGCAGGTGGCCGCCCCTCGCCCGCAGGTAGCGCCTAATTTCGCTGGCAATCGTTGCAACAAACGCGTAGAACAGTTTTATGCACTACAATCTCATCACACGCAGTTTAAAACTAATCTTTCGTATGAAAACCTTGGCTCTGATACCATTGTTGGGAAACCTCAGTGGGTGCATCACATGCGTAGTAGAAATCAAAACAAAAACTGGTTTCCCACGCAGATCAAATCGTCGTGCAAAAGATTGAGGTCACGAGAAAAACCGCAAAGACCGAAAAAAATCGTGATGCGTGAGAGATTGATTTTACCTAGGGAGATCGTATATCCCTGTATTCTAGATCCGGATGGAGTGGATGAAGGAGGTCAAGCGTCCTCCTCTCTAGCGGTATCCACACGAAGGATCTCTGCAGCAAAACTCCTCTAATCCGATCTCGCAATTATTGGTAGAGGGAGGGAGGAGAATAGGAGGGGGAGGCCAAAACTTCAACCTCTCAACCATGAGTCTCCCCTCCTATTTATAGAGATCCACCAAAAAATCCTAGTGCTCTTGTCTTAGTGGGTATTAGATCTCCATCCAATTATCCACTAACCTTACATTGTTGGATCTCTATCCAATAATCCACTAACCTTGCATTGTTGGATCTCTATCCAATAATCTCCTTAGGTCTCTAATTAGGTCTCAATCAAGGAGCCCATCAGCATAGGGTCTCATCTAATGAGAATAGGGGCTAATTATATCTACATCCAATCCTCTATTCGCTGAAGCATCCACCATATGTGTGTGACTCTCTAGGCCCGATACCGAGCTGGCCATGAGTCACTCCTATCAGAACTCTTTCTGATATATTGAATTATTATTTCAATAATAATTCTTCTCAACTATGGACGTACTAGGCCACTACGCCATAGTCCCCAAACGGTACAGAGGGATCAAATCCATCGGACCTGTCTGTCCATAGTTACTTTGTATCTATAATCCCTCATCTAACTAATATCCCAGAGACCGTATATTGGACATGGTATTGTCAGGTCACATACAAAATCAGTTTGTCTTACTCTAATCGGATTATACCAGAGAACACTTTCTCTCTCAATCTGAATGACCCTGGCCAGTGATTTGTTTGAGCAAGCACATATGAGATATTCCTCTCATGATACCGAGAGTGGATGATCCTCTATTGACACTCAATTGCCTTCGTAAGGTTGGCTACCAATCCTGATAACCAGCTATACCAGATCTGAAACTTTTCAAGCCTGTAAGTCTGGCGTCAAAGAAAGGAGTACTCATACAAGACATCATTGGTGTCTCAAGTCAAAGGACTAGATACACAACTAGGACTATGGAATCACTGTCTGACATTAGGTATCATCAACCATACAATATTTCATAAGCAGATCAATCAGTGAACTCATTCTCCAATGAGCACCTTTACTATATCCTTAGTGTTTCCACACAAGTGGCTTTGTGACCAATCGCCTCCATCATATGGATGGGTATATAGTACATCGGTCTGTCCGGTTATCTTGATGTCCCTCTCGAGTAACCTATAACCGGGATTATTTAGGATCTATGTTTAAAGGTGAATCGATCTCATTATCGTGATCTCACCACTATCTGATTCCCATTGTACAGAACTAAGGACATCACAATATATATATGCAACAGATATTTATAATGTGAGAATATACCAATATTAATCATAAGCAAAAAGATCATGTAGTGTGTCACATGTGCCATCACTCATGTGATTGGTTGGCAGGACACCTGTAACTAGCAGCCATGATGTCTACACTCGTGCTAGCACTACCTGACTTCAGCAAAGCATTTATCATCGAAGCAGATGCATCAGGAGTTGGGATCGTCAGCGTCCTCACGCAACAAGGTCGACCCCTCGCCTACACTAGCAAGGCACATGTGCAGCGAAAATCAAAATAAAAATTGGTTTCCCATACAGATCAAATCATCCTGCAAAATATTAGGGTCGTAAGAAAAATGCAAAAATCAATAAAATCACGATGTGTGAGAGATTGATTTTACCTAGGGAGATCGTATATCCCAGTATTCTAGATCCGGATGGAGAAGATAAAGGAGGTCAAGTGTCCTTCTCTCAAGCGGTATCCACACGATGGATCTCTGTAGCGAAACTCCGCCAATCTGATCTCGTAACTCTTGCTCAGGAGGAGGAAGGAGAATAGGAGGTGGTGGCTAAAGCTACAACCTATCAACCATGAGTCTCCCCTCCTATTTATTGAGAGCCACCAAAAAACCCTAGGGCTCCTTAGTGGGTATTGGATCTTCATCCAATTATCCACTAACCATGCATTATTGGATCTCTATCCAATAATCTCCTTAGGCCTCTAATTGGGCCTTAATCAAGGAGCCCATCAGCATAGAGTCTCATCTATTGAGAATAGGGGCTAATTGGATCTCCATCCAATCCTCTAATCGCTGAAGCATCCACCATATGTGTGTGACCCTCTAGGCCCGATACCGAGCTGGCCGTGAGTCACTCCCATCAGAACTCCTTCTGATATAGTGAATTATTATCCTTATAATAATTCACTCGACTCATCGACTATGGACGTACTAGGCTACTATGCAATAGTCCCCAAACGGTATAGGGGGATCGAATCTGTCGGACCTATCTATCCACAATTACCATGTATCTATAATCCCTCATCCAACTAATATCCTAGAGACCGTATATTGGATATGGTACTGTCAAGTCACATACGGAATCAGTTTGTCTTGCTCTAATCGGATTCTACCATAGAATTCCTTCTCTCTCAATCCGAATGACCCTGGCCAGGGATTTGTCTAAGCAAACATATATGGGATATTCCTTTCATGATACCGAGGGTGGATAATCCTCTATTGACCCTTAATTACCTTCGTAAGGTTGGCTACCGATCCCGATAACTAGTTGTACCAGATCTGGAACTTTCCAAACCTGTAAGTCCAGCGTCAAAGAAATGAGTATTCATACAACGCATCTTTGGTGTCTCAAGTATAAGGACCAGATACACAACTGGGACTATGGAATCGCTATCTGACATTAGGTATCATTAACCATATAGCATTCCATAAGTGGATTAATCAGTGAACTCATTCTCCAATGAGCACCTATACTATATCTTTAGTATCTCCACACAAGTGGCTATGAGACCAGTCGCCTCCATCATATGGATGGGTATATAGTATACCGATCTGTCCGGTTATCTCAATGTCCCTCTCGAGTAACCTATGACCGGGATTATTTAGGATCTAAGTTTAAAGATGAATCGATCTCGTTATCGTGATCTCATCATGATCCAATTCTCATTGCACAGAACCAAGGACATCACAATATATATGCAACAAATAATATAATATAAGAATATGCCAATATTAATCAGAAGTAAAAGATTACGTAGCGTGTCACACGTACCATCACTCACGTGATTGGCTTGCAGGGCACCTGTAACCAGCACAATCTTACTGCCATATTTTGTTGACAAAATCTTCTGTGTATTTTACATCGGCTTGGCTTTCATCATCATCGATTCCTTGCTGAAATCATCCCAAACTATTGGTATACAACTAGAATTTTCATCGTGAAACTATTGTCTCTCCGATGAAAATTATACTACCAACCTTTTCAGCATTTATTGCTTTATACACAACTGATCTTTGTCGACTTAATTGCTATTGATCTTTCTATTCACTTGCTACCACCTTCATAGACATCTTGCTAGAAAAAACTTCCTCAAAATCTTGGCATACTATTGGAATCCTTTTATCGCAAAACTTTCTCGTCTATAGTAATATCTTTTGGCACTTCTTGCTACAGTCACACTAAACCTGTTGGTGCCCCCAACTGCAATCCTGAACCTTCCTTCCCAGCCTTAAACCATTGCCACCAAAACCCCTTCCAGCCTCCACAACACCCTCAAACCACATCACCAACAACAAGCTATCAACCTTAAACTACAACCTTGACCCATCTCTCTTTCAACCATCAATTCCTACCAAACTGATTGTTGCCATCCACAGCAAACCTAACCCATCTTTCTATCCTTAAACCACTGCCACAACACCCCACCCCCCCCCCCCCCCCCCCCCCCCCCCCCCCCCCCTTACAGCCTCCACAGCAACCCCGAACAACAGCATCAACAGCACCCCTTCTTGATGAAAAATTTTGATGCAATACCCTTGGTACTGTTTACTGCATCCGCATCTTATCCCCAACGAAACCATTACTGTCACCAACAACAACACTGACCCATCCATTGACCTTAAAGCTCTGCCATCATACCCCCTATATGACCCCTACAGCAGCTCCAAACTATAGCCCCAATAGCAACCAAAAAACAACAACCTACTAGCCCCAAACTGTAGCCCAAAAAGCAGCCTACCGTAACCTTCCACCACTGATACTTGTCTTTTGTGGCCACCAATCTATGCCCTTAACTCGACAACAAAAGAAAGATTACAATATCTCAGATCTTGAGACATACGCAATGGCATCAAAAGATCTGATCAATGCCAAGTTGGAAGCATTTGAGACGCATATGGAAGACAAACTATGTGCTCTATTCGTATAATTCAGATTGGGTCGATCACCGAGCCCAACGAGATCACAGCATGGCAAGAGTTCATATCACAAGAAGAACCCACCAGAGAAAGAGGAACAAGTAATGGATTCATCGTATCCATGCATAAGGGTGGACTTCCCTCGATAGGAAGATGGAGACTCAACAGGATAGATTTCGTGCGCGGAGCAATACTTCCACTATCACAAGACCTCAGAGGCTTCCATGGTTGATATCGCTATCATATATTTAGAAGGAGATGTCATTCAATGGTATAATTGGTTCGAGCACACCCAAGGAGTCCCAATATGGAGGCAATTCAAAAGAGAGGTACTAATCTGCTTTGGACCGTTTGGGTATGAAAATATCGACGATCAACTTACGAAGATCCGTCGGACCTCTAAAATTCAAGAATGCCATACCAAGTTCAAAAGACTCTCTAACAAAGCAAGGGACTGGTTGGAAAAATAACTATTGGGGACTTTCATCGAAGGGCTAAAGCCAAAGATTCAAGGATAAGTCAAAGCATGATAGCCCTATATGTTGAAGGCAGCTATCTCTTTCGCACATCTACAGGAAGAACGGTTGAACCAGGAAGATCGGAGGACCTTGCACGACTAGTAGCACAGACACCCTCATCCCAATCTACTACTAGTCGACCACTTAGTCGAAGAAGTTATCGAGAGAAGAACTTCATGATAGATCCTCGAAGGGCTTATGCTGGCACTGCGACGAATCTTGGAGCCGCGACCATCACTACAAAAAGGGGAGGCTTCTCATGATAGAACCTATTGAAGAATCTAAAGAAGAGACCCTGAGCCCGAAGAGGAGGACATAAAGAAGGACCCGGAGGCAGTCTTTAGCATGGTCCATGCCTTAGCTGGCTACACAAATCCGCAGACAATGAAGATCGAAGGGTTCCTTGAGCAGCAACCCATCATCATCCTCATCAACACCGAGCGCATGAACAACTTCATGAACAACAAGGTTGCTACCTAGTTGATGCTCCAAAAAAAGATTGCAATGGGTTCGAAGTTAAGATAGCTGACGACCTAATCCTGAAGTGCTACTAGAAGTGACCACGGGTGAAATTGGTTCTATAGGGCCAAGAAGTAATTGCTAATTTTTTCCTCCTCGCTCTCGATGATTATGAAGTGGTGCTTGGCATTGAATGGTTATTCATGATAGGCGATATTTCCTAAAAAATTTTAAAGCTGACTATGAAATTTTTTAGCAAAAGAAAACAAGTGATCCTACACAAGAAACGAGGGAGCGAAGTAACTACGGTTGCAACACAGCGCTTGGAGAAGGTACCACAAAAAGAGTCCAGTGGCTTCTCAATTAAAATTCAAGAACTTCAGGAGATGAAGCCAAAGGAGATTGAAGACATGAACACTCTCCCACAGCTTGCTGAAATTTCAGGCGCCTCTGCCAAACTAAGCCGACTACCTCTTATCAGGCTGCTCGACCCCCCCGTGCGCTGAATTGGCTGAAGGAACCACCGGTTGATGCTTAGCCAAATTGTTGCCCACACCCTCAGAAGACTGAAACTAAGAGGATTGCCCAAGAGATGATAGAGACATGGATTATTCGGCCGTGCTTTTACCCCTTTATGGCACTTTATCCCTACATCTTTGTCTCTAGGGATAAGCTTTTTCTTAAGTGCTACATCTCGTCGAACCTGCCATAGTTTCTAATGTGGCACCAGATCTCAAGCAACTTCCATGACTTCCCCCAGGAGTGGATCATGATGCTCGAAGCCTTCCCTGATGATGACCTCCGATCTATGGCTCGTAACCACAAGAAGATCGAGCCCCTCCAATGGCAGAGTCAGAGTAAGAGAGGGATCATTTGTAGGACTCAACGAAATATAAACATCTCCCCTCTTACTATGAAGAAAGATGCCCCCCTTGGCTGAGTGGAATTATATCCCTCACAACCACAATGCCATCTACACCAACACTAGCATTTCCAGATCATGGTCGGATGTTCGTGATTGGAGCAAACACATCAAGAGTTGGGATCAGTGTCACCCTCATGCAAGATGAATGACCATTAATCCACACTGAGGCTTTCCCCACACTTCACACGAGGCTTCTAATCTACAAGGGGATAGTAGTTGCTACTGAATTTAAAGTTTGCCTCGATACTATTGAATCTCGGATTTTGATGATGAAATTAATTGATGGGTTATTGATCTAACAGGATTGTTAGAATTGATTGATGTAGGATTAATTATGATAGAATGATTATTACAATCAAGATTGGCCAAGGTCAAGTCCATACATTAGGTCGATGCGGTTGGGAACTCGCCAGGAGTGCGTCGAGAGCTCGTTGAGGGTATCGAGAGTTTACTAGGATAGCACAAGGGAATTCACCAGAAAAAGACCGAGACTCGTCGGAAGATTGTCGAGGGTAGCCGAAAAGCTTGTCGGGAGTTAGGATGGTCTTGTAATGGATGTTTGGCAATTATGATTATATTTAATTAAGTCATAATTAGCATCGTGTAAGACTAACTATGACAGGAGCAATGAAGTTACAACCAGATGATGGGCCAAGATCCAGCTTGAGCATCCGGTCAGGGTTTGGAGGATGTAGTGGGATCTCACCGAAGTTCGCTAGAAGATTCGCCAAAGGGATTGGGAAGCTCGCTGAGAACATGCCGAGAGATCGCCGAAAGAAGATCGAAAGACTCACCACAATAATGTCGGAGGCTGCCAGATTATCGGGAGTTAGGTCTTGGTTTAGCTTGTTGGTCATTGAGTGTTGTAATCATTGACTCGTAGTCCTAATTGAGTTGGATTTGGATGAAATCCAAATCAACTCAATAAGACAACCGGGTCCACTATAAGGTTTGATTGAGCTCAGGTTAAGCTCAATTAGTTGACCAAGGGAATGGTCAACTGATGGTTTAAACCGAAATTCGAAAAGTGGAGGGAGCCACTTTCGTAAAAATTTTGACCGATAAACCGTCGGTGAGCGACGGGTGTACCACTGTCGCCTAGGCATTCGGATGGCTGACGATGGCTGACCCGCTCAGATTGGTGGTTGAACCGCCCATACCCAGGAATCTGGCTACTTTCGGTGGTTGACCCACCCAGGATCGACGGGTAAATCGCCCTACCCTAGTGTTCGGATGGTTGAGCCGCCCAGGTCGGCGGGTAAATCACTCGTACCCGATTTTTTCGGGTATGTTTGATTTTTGGCTCCAAAAATCTGAAGCCACTTGGGGCCTATAAATACTCCAAGTTTTCTTGCATTCTACACAACAATCTTTGGAGATTATATTCTAAGAAAATATTGTGTGAGAATTGTAAGAAAAAGAAAAGGAGTAAGGGAGTGATCAAAGAGTGTAATCTTGTCTCCCTTGTAAGCAAAGTGTAAGGGTTTGGTCTTCACCCAAAGAAGATCGGTAGTGGATGCCGGTGTGCCTCAAGAAGGAGGACTTGGGAGTGGACGTAGGCTGTTGGCGCTAGACGACTATAAAAATTATAAGTGTTTCCTTGCTTTCATTGCTTACATATTTTCGTATTGACGCTTCCGATTTAACTCAACTCTTTGAAAGCAAAATTTTCACGATAAGTTCTTTCCTTCAAACATTGCTTATCTTTCCGGTTTGCTTATTAACTTAGGAACTTTCTTTTAATCACTCACTCGTTTCACCTAGAACGAAAAGCTTCGGATTTCCTATCTTGGTTTAATTAAAAAGTTTTGATCTAAATTAAAAATTTACACTTGCACTAATTCACCCTCTGATACCTAACAATTGGTATCAGAGCCATGTTTTTCTCATTTGGTTTAACACCCAAGAGAATGGCTCTTTTTGGCTTTCAAGAGGGTTTTTCTATCATTCACCCTCCCATATTCCATGGGACGGACTACACTTATTGGAAAACTTGGATGAGAGTTTTCTTGCTTTCTTTATACCTTGATTTATGGACTATTATTGAAAACGGATTCGAAAAGTCTTCTTTTCCAATGAACGGTGGGAATGATTTGGAGAAGAAGACTTTCACTTTAAATGCCAAGACTATGAATGCCTTGTTTTGTGCCTTAAATAAAAATAAATTTGATCGGGTTTCTCGTTGTGATTCGGCTTTTGAAATTTGGCTTATATTGGAATTGACACATAACAACACACTTAATTTAAATGACTCATTAAATGAAATATCACATAAAAATGAACATGAAGAATACCTTCCAAATAACAAGGATTGTGAACTAAGAATGACATGTGACTCCTCGAGTGAAATCTCAAGTGATGAGAACCTTGGACATGAACTTTCGACAAATGAACCGAAAAAATTAATGAACTTGAACCTTAAAAATAATCTAAAGATGAACAAAACCTCTTGCTATGAATGTAAGAAGTCAAGACGCTCCAAAGATGAAGAACATAATCAAGAAGAAGTGGAAGATCTCACGCTCGTGGCCAACCACGATGAGGTAAGTAACCACCCCGAAAGCTCTTTTACTTTTAATGAGTTATTATTTTCTTTTCATGAGCTTTATGATAAATTTAGAAAGATTAGCAAATCTTATAAATTACTTAAGGAAGAGTATGCATCATTAGTTAGTAAACTTGATGAAATGCATGAAGTAGCACCATCACATAATACATGCACCAAACATAAAACCTTGCATGATACTTTACCATTTCACAATTTTTGCTCTAAATGTGAAATACTAAATGATGTTAAAAATAAAATTATCATGCTTAAACAAATATTAGAAAATTTTGAAATAAGAAATAAATCCCTAAATATGATCCTCACCAATATGGATCATATTAATAGAAGAAATGATATAGGTTTTGTTGGTAACATTCAACAAAAGCCAACCATGTTTATGAAAGGACCTACATTAAATTTGTCACCTAAAAACAAATATAATTTTTGTGGTAGATTAGGACATAAAGCCTAAAAATGTCCATTTAAAAATTATAGTCTATATAAATTAATTTGGGTTCCTAAAGGAACCATAAATAATCTTAAGTCATTAGAAAAAATGGGAAGAACATACCATGAATGACCCAAACTCAAATGGGTACCTAAATCAAAACTTCCTATAATATAAAGTTGCATCATAACAAGGTTAGGAGCACTAAGTAATGTTTTGAAAGTAGATACTCAAGATACATGACTTGAGATCTAATACTCTTTCAAAGCTCCCTAGCCTAAGTAAATAACAAGAAAAATTATTAAAAATAAAATTATTGGTAATAAATCTTAAGGATGATTTGTTGTTATAATTTTGATTGATTTCAATTATGCATAATCTTTGCATAGCTAACGCATGCTAGAATTAGAAAGAAGAAAGTTTAGCTATCTTAAATAAAAGTTATATGTGGGAAAGAAAGATTTTGATAATGATTAATGTATTGATTTGTATGCTTGAATTTATGTACATTTTCTTGAGATTAAATAGCTAAACATTGAATTTGAACTTAAAGAAAAACTTCTTGATAACATGATAGAATTTCCAATATATAAAAATCATTGGATTTAAAATGAATCAAAGCTTTTGTTTGAAAATATTTTTGCAATGATCATAATGAAATTTCATTTTTGACGTTAAATGCCAATGCATTCTTGAAATAAATTTCAAAAGAAGGATAACTCTTCTTGAAAGAATATTTATCCCATGAATCTTTCAACAAAGATAAAATGATACATTTATTATTTAATCTCTTTAACTATAAAAATAAATAGAAAACGTTAGCTATTTTCTTTTGAAAAATAATCTATGATGACTTTATTGAAATTTTCTGAAAAGTGATTTTTGATGATGATTTTAGATAAGTTTTCAAATGATTTTATTTTAAAAAAGAGATTAATGAATCGATTATGTTATTTTTAAAACTCTTTTGAATTATGAAAGTGATTTTGACGATTTGATGATTTGAACTTGAATAAATTATTATCATAATTTTGGTAAGTTCAGAAAATAAAACTTGAAAATCTTCTTACGAACTATATTCTTGAAAACTTAAAGTTTCATATATATAAATCAAGATCTTCTCCTTTTTTTCTTCCTTAAAATTAACTCATGATCTTGATATCTATAATATGATATCTTTATGAGATTAAGACTCTTCTTTTTTCTCTTATGGTTCTATTTTATCATCTAAGAAGAGATTTATTAAATTAAATCATATCTTTAATATTCATGAATATCTTTTGAGATCAATATTTATCTTGACTTGATTTATTTTAAAACTCATGAATGATATAACTTATCACCAAAATTAGTATTTCTTAAATTTCTGATAAGTTAAAAATTGAAAGAGATTTGTATTATCATGAATATTCTCTTAATTTCTTAACATGACTTTTACGTTATGGGAGTTATGTTATTGATCTCTATAAGTTTCTCTTCTTAATAAAAAAGATATTTGTAATCTTAACAATAATAATTAAAATTTTTATCAAGATCATTCTTCTTTTTTATGAAAAATATTTATCTTGGATGAATTGAGATTATCCCCTAAGACTCATTTTTATTATTCACAAAAAAAGGGGGAAATAAACTTATTAAACAAAATCATGTCTTTTGATATTCAAAATTTTGATTTTATCTTTAATGATATGATCTCCTTGTACTTTTTGGCGTAATTTAAATATGAATGCTAAGTAGAAATTATGCCATCATATTTCTTTCTTGACAATGACAAAAAAAAGGGAGGGATAAAATTATTAATATGATTAGAAGTAAATTTGGATATGATAACATTGAATGAGGAACAATTGCTTAGAAGAAAATTAGGACTTTCTATATGCATGCAAAATACTTGATTTACAATTTGAGCTTGATCTACTATTATGCATTCTTATGAAATTCTTGATGCTTTTTATCAAAATTTATAATAAATAATTTTTTTTGCTATACTTGAAATTGCATGAGATGATTTTAAATGCATGAGCAGCTCTTAAACTTTTAAATCTACTTGAATATCTCAAAGTTTTGAGCTTAATTTCAAAATTCACATCTATAAAATTTACATCTTTAAAATTGAGCATTCTTATGATATGATATTTTCATTTCTCTATCTTAATTCTACCTTTTTGCTCACACAAAGTGGAGAAAGGAAATCATTAGCATTTCAAGAGACTAATAAGTCTATTAATTACATTTTGAATCTCTTGAAAGTTATTTTGATGATTTTGAAATCGAATGAGTGATTTACCTATATCATGGTTTTGATTTCTTGGAATTACAACTTGAAATCTTTTATGAATCAAAATCTTTTGTTATGTGTTCTCGTATTATTTAAAAGGAATTTTTTATACAAATCATGAACTTGACAACTTGAGATTTCTTATGAATGAATTAAGAGATTTTCTTTTATTTGTTTATCTTATAATTTGTCTCTTGATAGTCATAATTTGTCTTCATGAATTGTACATCTCATCACTATGTTAATTTTTCTTGATATATTTTATGTGATGATTTAAAAAATGATGTAATGAGAAAACTTTTGCACTATCTCTTCTTTTTGATAATGACAAAGGGGGAGCAAAACTTGTTTGGTTGCATGATGTAGATTGCTAGCTTGAATATTGTAAAGGAAGCAAAAATTTGCTAGCTTGCACTTCTCAAAAGAGAAGAAAGAAAAACTAGTTTGCATGTTCTAAAGTGATGAAAATTTTCTAAATTGCTATGCTCTCATATATCAAAAACTTGCTAATTGCACTTCTCCTTTTTGTTGATGACAAAGGGGGAAAAGATATGATGATGTGAAATCATGTATGATGATAATGGATGTTGATTTTTGAAAATATACATGATGATTTAGAATAATAATCATAATTTTATAATATGATGTATTGCATATGATGTGGTTAATATAATTTCAACTTGGACTTTTGATCTCATCTTAATATTCTTTTTAAAATTTATTAAGAGCTCTTCTGAATGATGTTTTACAACTCCTCCATTATTTTCTTTCCTTCATTTTTACAAGAGAAAGAAAATTATTTATGACTCATGTCGTATTTTACAAAGGGAGAGCAAAGACTCGTGTGCCTTAAAATCCTTAGCCCTATGTTTCACTTTTTTGTTAATGAGAAAGGGGGAGAAATATATATTGATGACACATGATATTGATTGATGACTCATGATATTATACTGATAACACATGATATGGATATAGATATGGATTGGACATCTTGGATATGTATATGAGTGCATAATTCTTATTATGATTTGATGACTGGATGAAATTCATGATTTGATGACTTGATGCAAATTTGTGTTAAAATTTGTATAAAATATTGATTGCTAGAATTTAAGAGTATGTGATTCTCTTAAATTTAAGTGGCATGGATTTAGGAAGAGTTAGGATTAACTCATGTCATCAATTGATTATCATCATCAAAAGGGGGGAGATTGTTGATTCTCGAATTTTGATGATGAAATCAATGGGTTATTGATCTAATAGGATTGTTAGAATTGATTGATGTAGGATTAATTATGACAGAATGATTATTACAATAAGGATTGGCCAAGGTCAAGTCCATACATCGGGTCGATGCAGTTGGGAACTCACCAGGAGTGCGTCGGGAGCTCGCTAAGGGTATTGGGAGTTTGCTAGGATAGCATAAGGGAGTTCGCCAAAAGAAGATCAAGACTCGTCGAAAGATTGTCAGGGTAGCCGAAAAGCTTATCGGGAGTTAGGATGGTCTTGTAATATATGTTTGGCAATTATAATTATATTTAATTAAGTCGTAATTAGCATCGTGAAGGACTAACTATGATAGGAGCAATGGAGTTACAACTAGATGATGGGTCAAGATCAAGCTTGAGCATTAGTCCGGGGTTCGGACGATGTAGTGGGATCTCGCCGAAGTTCGCTAGAAGATTCACTGAAGGGATCGGGAAGCTTGCTGGGAACACGCCATGAGATTGCTGGAAGAAGATTAGAAGACTCGCCACAAGAATGTCATAGGCTGTCGGATTGGCGGGAGTTAGATCTTAGTTTAGCTTGTTGGTCATTAAGTATTGTAATCATTGAGTCGTAGTTAGGAATTGAGTCCTAATTGAGTTGGATTTGGATGAAATCTAAATCAACTCAATAAGGCAACCAGGTCCACTATAGGGTTTGCTTGAGCTCAGGTTGAGCTCAATTAGTTGACCAAGGAAATAGTCAACTGATGGTTCAAGATGAAATTCAAAAAGTGGAGGGAACCACTTTTCCAAAAATTTCAGGGGTGAACCGCTAATGAGCGACAAGTGTACCGCCGCCGCCCAGGCTTTCAAGCGGCTAACGGCAGCTAACCCGCTCAGATGGGTGGGTAAACTGCCCGTACCTAGGAATCTGGGTACTTTCGATGGTTGACCCACCCAGGACTGGTGGGTAAACTGCCTGTACCCAGGTGTTCGGGCGGTTGAGCTACCTAGGTCGGTGGGTAGACCGCCCGTACCTGATTTTTTCGTATATGTTTGATTTTTGGCTCAAAAAATCTGAAGCCACTAGGGGCCTATAAATATCCCAAGTTTTCTTACATTCTATACAATAATTTTTGGGGATTATATTCTAAGAAAATATTATGTGAAAATTATAAGAAAAAGAAAAGGGGTAAGTGATCAAAGAGTGTAATCTTGCCTCCCTTATAAGTAAAGTGTAAGGGTTTGGTCTTCACCCAAAGAAGATAGGTAGTGGACGTAGGCCATTGGCGCCAAACCACTATAAAAGTTGTGAGTGTTTCCTTACTTTCATTGCTTACATATTTTTATATTGATGCTTCCGATTTAACTCAACTCTTTGAAAGCAAAGTTTTCACGATAAGTTCTTTCCTTCAAACGTTGCTTATCTTTCTGGTTTGCTTATTAACTTAGTAAATTTCTTTTAATCACTCACTCATTTCACCTAGAACGAAAAGCTTTAGATTTCCTATCTTGTTTTAATTAAAAGTTTTCATCTAAACTAAAAGTTTTCATCTAAGCTTTAGATTTCCTTGCTCACACCAGATTAGGCTCTCATCATCATAGACCATACCAGAGGGCAATCATTATTTCAGAAGAAAGATTGGCTACTATTAAAGATTAACCACATGGCAGTCCATACAAAGAAGAAATGACCTCCTAACAAACTTCAGAACGAAAGAAAATTTGAAGATCAAGCATTCCTACACTTCCAGCTCTACCAACAAGAAATTCAAACCTTAAGGAAGTGGTCTCTAATTACTTTAGACCTTACAAAATTGGGGATCTCATTGGAGCCATGACTTGTGGATTAGATTTGCGTACTAATTTAGAAATACAACTAATTCTCCAAGTATCCTGCCTCAAATAGAAGTTTAGAGAGGACGATTCAACCCAGATCCATCCACCTGACATCCCGACTGATGATGAGGTACAGTTCTAGTTGGAGATCGAATGGGATCGTAGGACCGTGATGCATCACCGTCCAAATACTACTGCTAATAAAAAGAAACAAGACACTGATGGACCACAGGATAATGTTGTGCCTACTACAGGGGCCACAAGAGAGCCTCATGAAGAGTTACAGATCAGGACCTGAAGTCATAGAGTCTCAATTTTGAGGACAAGACTGATTTGAAGAGGACGGGTCTGTTAGGACCCTAGCTGAGTTGGGTCCTAGTCGATTGCGTCGAGTCCTTAGATTGGGCTTTGATCGTTGGTCTAGACTGACATTAGGTCGGCTAGGAGGAGATTTGAGTCCATTGTAATAATTCAACCCAAATCTGATAGAACCCCAAAAGGAGCTCTATAGATTTTGATCTCTAAGGGGGATTAACCCTTGGAATGTTATAGGGGTTCCTCCCTCCTAGAACTCAGCACAAGGCTGAATAAAAGATTGATCTTGCTTGATAAAAAGAGATGGAGGCTACAAGCTTATATAGGGCTCAAAACCCTAGCCCTATGGGGTGCTTCCTAAGTGAAGCCCCCTTTTGCCCCTCCTATAGCTGCCCTACCTAAATAAGGGGAGTGGAGGCCTAAGTGGCTACACGAGCCGCATGCCTCTGCTAGAAACTCTAGCCGACCAACCTAATGAAGGGAGCGATGGCCAGGAAGCCCTAAGACCCCAAAATATACCCTAGCTATACTTCTTTATAGGATAGAAGTGATTAGGTGGGGTTTTATTATAATCTCACATGATTTTTATTAATTACTTCTAGGGTGATTAGGACTTAACCCTGCTGGAGTCCTATCAAGCCTGTCCATTTTGAATCAGTCTTGTCCTCAAGGCTGAAGGTCCATGAACTCTGAGAACCAAGTCTTCAGCTCCTCATATGATTCTCATGCGATCATTAATTGAATTTTGGCCTCCTCATCAGCTTGGGTGTCAGTTAGATAGATTTGGCTTGAGTCAGCTTCTTTAAATTTTCATTTGAGGTGAGATACCTGGAGGATCAACTGTAATCTTGATCTAGGGCACGGATCTGATCTCCAAGTTAGGGCCCCAATGTGATCCCCAATTTTGTAAGGCCCAAAGCAATAGAAAGACCATTTTTTTGAGGCTTGAATTTCATGTTGGTGGAGTTGGAGATGAAGGGGAACTTGATCTTTCTCAAGAAACTTTCTTTTGCTCCAGCATTTATTAGGAGAAAGTTTCTTCCTTGCATGGGTTGCCATGTGGTTGCTCTGTAATATTAGTCGTGCCTTCTTTTGGAATGAGGGTTGCCCTCTAATAAAATCTTCGATGGTGTGAACCTGATCCGAGACTGAGGTGGGTGGGAGTGGTGATTTTTCGGTGCCCATTTTCACTTTTTCATGTTGTTGACCATCTTGCATAAGAATGGTGCTGACCCGCACTCTAGATATGTCTGCTCCAATAATAAACACCTAGCCATGATTTGGTGTGGACGACATTGTGGTCGTGAGGGCTATAGTTCCACTCGTCCAAGGTGGTGCATCTTTCTTTATAGTGAGAAGGATGACTTTCATGCTTCTTTGAGTCCTGCGAATGATCCTTCCCCTTTTTTGATTTCGCCACTGCAGGGGCTTAATTTTATCGCGATCTTGGGATGTAGATGGGAAGTCATTATCAAGAAAGTCTTTAAGCATCATGGTCTGATCCTGGGGAAAGTCGTGGAAGTCACCTGATATCTGGAAGTGCTGCATCAACAACCATAGTGAGTTCGACGTGATGTAACATTTCAGAAGTAACTTATCCTTGGGGAAATGGATGTAAGGATGTGTCACAACGGGAAATAAGCATTGTCGAACAATTTGTATCTCTATCATCACTTGGGTGATGCTCGTATCGTCAATCTTCTGTGGGCAGCAATCTGGCCGAGTATCAGATGATGGTAATTTCAGCTAGTTCAACATAGTGTCACGAACGAACGTCACTCAATCGCAACATCTTCGCTTCATGAACCATTTGTTGCTTTTTCTTGCTTGTACATATGTTTGGCAGCTTGTTTTGCCTTGAGTTTATGTGTTTTTACCTAAGAAATGTGAGCGAAAGTAGTGTAGAAGGCTGCAGAACGGTCGTTCGCTGCATAGAGCCAAAACAGCCCTATTTTTGGGTCTTTTTCGTGTGCCACGGCAACCTTTCTGAGTGGTGCGAAATGTCAGCCATTTCAGCACCTTGGAACCCCCCGGGTGGCACCGGGCTAGATAGGGCTCCGGGTATATGTCGGGCGTAGGCGTTCATCAGCAATTGAACTTGTCTTGCGTCTGATACCTTGGGAACCATCGTTTGCGGACTTGCGACCATTCCTACAACCCTCCAAAGTCCTATTTCGCTCTCTTTCTCTCTTTTCTCAGCTGCACTCAAGGTGTTCGACAAATTGCTTGTATAGCTTTCTGCTTTGCGAGACGCCGGGACGTGTCCGTCGCTCGCTTCTAAACTAATCAACTTCTTCTTTGTAGGTCCTACGAGACCTTAAGAGGTTGTAAGAGGGCTGACCCTGTGCGGACATATAACGCTTTGAGCGTTTCATGACTTAGGCAATCCCAGCTAAGTCTAGAACAGTGGGCAAGGTTGCTTCACGACTTAGGCAATTTCAGCTAAGTCTTCGGGAGGGCCGCAAGGGTGCCGCACGGCTTAGGCAAATTCAGCTAAGCCCGTGATAGTGTGGTATCAGAGCTGGCAAGCAATTCATATGAACAGCGAAGAATATTCTCAATTTCGCCTTGGTGAGACATTGTGGTGAATCGAGCAAGATGGGGCAAGCGAGACCCTTGCCCCAAGCAACCGCAGGTGGGCTGCAAGTGCAAACTCGCTTGTAAACTGCTGGAGCCGCTTATGAGGAGCGCGGCAGTGAACAAGACGAACGTGAAGTTGGGTATTCTCCTCGAGGGGAGGAGGCGCCATCTGGAGCGCCAACCGGGAAGAAGGGCCACAGAGAGAGACTTACAATGGCGGAAACCCGCCTCGATGTTCTTGAAGCGAGCGTGGAGGAACTCTACCAAGGCCGAGAAAGGCTACTTGGGGTAGAGAGCTCGCAAGAAGAAGCTGAAACTCGGATCGAGAATGTTGAATCCCTGATTGATCAACTGACAGAGGACACCAAAGATTCCGTACGACATCTACATGAAGTTGTGGCGGAACTCACGGCTAAGGTGATGGTGTTAACAAGGACTCTTGATGCGGGAGGGAACAACACCCGCGCTACGCCACCACAACACTTCATAGCACCGGAGCCGCAGTGCTACGGAGGTGCTAGGGATGCCAAAGAGCTTGAAAATTTCTTGTTCGACATGGAACAGTATTTTTGTGCTACAAGGCTCGATTCTGAAGAAACCAAAGTTGCGATAGCAACAATGTATCTGAATGGGGATGCAAAACTTTGGTGGCGAACCCGTTGGGAAGAGATCCAACAAGGCCGATGTCGAGTGGATACATGGGGAGACTTGAAGCGAGAGTTGAGAACTCAGTTCTTGCTCGAGAACACAGAGTTTGTCGCAAGAAGGAAACTGAGACAACTCTGCCAGAGTACAACAATCCGAGACTATGTGAAACAATTTTCAGCACTGATGCTGGATATTCGGGATATGTCTGAGAAAGACAAGCTATTCAGCTTCCTCGATGGCTTGAAGCCATGGGCACAACAAGAACTACATCGGAGGAATGTCACCAACGTAATCGGGGCAATTGCAGCCGCGGAAAGGCTGACTGACTTTGTTTCTTCGGAGGATTCGAGAAAGAAGAAACACTCTTCGGGAAATCGCCCATCTAAATACTCTCGAGCAAAGGGGTCTGGGGGCAAGCAAAAGAAGAAGAATTTTCACAGGGGACCGGGCTCAAAATGTAGAGTCTCCAAGTCTAGTGGATGCTTCTTGTGTGGAGGACCACACAAAGTGAGAGTGCCCACAAAAACAGGCACTCAATGCTTTAACAGCCTCGGTTCTATCCCGTAAGTCAGACAAGGGCAAAGTTATCGCCCTTAGTTCGAGCAGTTTTGACTCTAGTAGCGACAGTGAGGCGCCACAAGGACCCTGGATGGGAACAATGTGTTTGTTGAATGCGTTGCGGGGTCAAGTGGGGGAGAACACAAAGGCAAAGCCACTGAAGGCAGGAAACAGCGAGTTGATGTATGTGGACATCAAGCTTAATGGCCAAACAACCCGTGCAATGGTGGACACGGGCGCGACCCATAATTTTATTGCCGATCGCGAAGCTAAGCGACTGGGATTACTCTTGGAGAAGAGCCCAAGTCGTACGAAGGCGGTGAATTCGGAGGCCAAGCGGATCTCCGGACAAGCGAAAGGGATCCCCATCAAGATCGGGACATGGAGCGGGAGCACAAACTTGATGGCAGTGCCACTAGACGACTTCCAAGCGATTCTCAAAATGGAGTTTATGCACGCAGCGAAGTTGGTGCCAGTTCCGTTCCTGAACTTCTTGTGTCCAATGGGAGGTGATGATCCCTACATGGTTCCAGCTTCTCGGGGAGGAACCAAGGACCTACAACAAATATCGACTTTACAATTAAAGAAAGGGGTACGAAAAGATGAATCAACCTTTGTAGCGGCTATGAAGCTAGAGACACCTGATGGGGAAGCCATTCAGGAACCTGCTGTTGTGGCGAACATCCTGAAGGAGTTCTCGGATGTGATGCCAACAGAGGTGCCGAGAACTCTACCACCACGCAGAGGTGTGGATCATCGGATTGAGCTGGAGCCAGGAATTAAGCCTCCAGCGAGACCACCATACCGCATGGCCCCTCCAGAGTTGGCAGAATTGAGGAAGCAGTTAGATGAACTGCTAAGCGGTGGTCTCATCCGCAGTTCCACAGCACCTTTCGGAGCTCCAGTCCTCTTTCAGAAGAAACAAGATGGGAGTCTCCGATTATGCATCGATTATCGAGGCCTTAACAAGATGACGGTGAAGAACAAGTACCCTATCCCGCTCATCATGGATTTGTTCGATCAATTGGGCAAGGCAAAATACTTCTCCAAACTCGACCTTCGATCGGGGTATTGGCAGGTGCGCATTGCAGAAGGTGATGAGGCAAAGACTACCTGTGTAACCAGGTATGGAGCATTCGAGTTCTTGGTGATGCCTTTCGGCTTAACCAATGCTCCGGCCACATTCTGCACTCTAATGAACTAGCTGTTCAAGGAGTATCCGGACAAGTTTGTGGTCGTCTACTTAGACGATATCATCGTCTATGGCCAAACACTTGAGGAGCATGTTAGACACCTCCGAACAATTTTTAAAGTTCTCAGGGAGAACACGTTGTTCGTGAAGAGGGAAAAGTGCTATTTCGCCCAAACGGAGATTTTACTCTTGGGGCATCGAGTTGGCCATGGTTCCATCCGAATAGACCAGTCTAAGGTGCAAGCTGTGGTGGACTGGCGAACACCAAAGAAGGTGCCAGAGTTGAGATCCTTCCTTGGGTTCGTCAACTATTATCGACGCTTCATAGCGGGGTATTCGAAGCGCGCAGCTCCGTTGACGGAGTTGCTAAAGAAGGAGCAGTCCTGGAGATGGTCGGACAAATGTGAGGTGGCATTTCAAGACCTAAAGACTGCTGTGTTGGAGGAACCTGTACTCAGATTACCGGACTATGGAAAGTCATTTGAAGTCCATACAGATGCTTCTGATTTTGCTATTGGAGGAGTTCTTATGCAGGAAGATCATCCGGTGGCCTATGAGAGTCGCAAGCTCAACGAGACCGAGCGGTGATATCCTGTGCATGAGAAGGAGATGACAGTGGTGGTCCACTATCTACAAGTGTGGCGACACTACCTTCTGGGAGCACCATTTGTGCTAAGGACAGACAATGTCGCATTGAGTTACTTCCAAACTCAAAAGAAACTCTCCCCAAAGCAAGCACGATGGCAGGACTTCTTGGCTAAGTTCGACATGGTAATGGAGTACAAGCCCGGAAAAGCAAATGTCGTGGCCGATGCATTGAGTCGGAAAGTGGAGCTAGTGAATGCTATACAGTTGGAGGGCGGAGGCCAAGCAAGTCAATTGTGCTCCAACTTCCTTTCCAGGATCAGGGATGGACTGCACCGAGATCCTCAGGCAGTAACTCTGATGCAACTCATCAAAGAGGGCAAGACACGACGATTTTGGGTCCAGGAGGGACTCATCTATACTAAGGGGAACAGAGTTTATGTTCCGCGAGCGGATAACTTGAGGTGTGAACTCCTGAAAGAGTGTCACGATTTCCTTTGGGCTGGACATCCGGGTATCCACCGAACAATGGCTCTCATGGAGAGGGCCTTCTATTGGCCGAAAATGGGGACAGATGTGGAGGAATATGTTCAAACATGCCTTACTTGTCAACAGGACAAGGTAGAGCAGCAGAAGCCAGTGGGACTTTTGGAGCCGCTGCCCGTACCAGAAAGGCCTTGGGAGAGCATTTCCTTGGACTTCATATCAAGCTTGCCCACAGTAGGGGGACATGGATCGATACTCGTGGTAGTTGATCGATTTTCGAAGTATGCAACATTTATTGCTGCACCCCTACATTGCTCAGCGGAGGAGGCGGCTAAGTTGATGATGAAGAATGTGGTGAAGTTTTGGGGAGTCCCACACAACATCATTAGTGATCGAGATTCTCGGTTCTTGGGACGATTCTGGATCGAGTTGTTCAAGTTGTTGGGATCTAAATTATACTTCTCCACAAGCCTCCACCCCCAAACGGATGGCCAAACAGAAAGAATCAACTCGCTCTTGGAGCGATATCTACGGCACTACGTAAGTGCCAACCAACGAGATTGGGTGAAGCTTTTGGACATAGCCCAATTCTCCTCTAACAGCGGAGCTCTGCATCCAACAAGAGCCCATTTGAGATTATTACGGGATAACAACCATCAACTCCTCACACCCTGGTTATTGTCTATACATGGAGTAGCCCATCAGCCTATCATTTTGCAAAGGAATGGCATCGCAATGCAGATATTGCGCGGACTTACTTGGATAAGGCGGCCAAGAAGATGAAGAAGTGGGCAGACTTGGGGAGGTGATCATAAGAGTTTAAAGTTGGCGACATGGTGTTGGTGAAGCTCCAACCAGCATTACTCCAGTTCTTTAGGCACATAGTGCACAAAGGATTGGTGTGCAAATATGAAGGGTCTTTCCCAATCATCAGCAGGGTAGGCAATGTCTCATACAAGTTGCAACTGCCTGCATGGTTCAGAATTCATAACGTCTTCCATGCGAGCAACTTGAAGGCATACCACTCAAATCCGCAAGATGATTCTCGAAATGTTCCAACTCGACTACCCCCCACCAGAGCCTCTTACGAGAAGCAAGTTGAAACTATTATGGCGAATCGAAAGATAAAGCTACCCAATGGAGCACAGCAAATTGAGTACTTGGTGAAGTGGCAAAAGCTTCCTCAAGCAGAAGCCAGTTGGGAGCCAGAAGATGCCCTACGACATGAAGAAGCTCGCGTCAAAGCCTACCAACAAGCGTCGACGAGGGCGTCGACAGTTTAAGTGGGGGAGAATGTCACGAACGGACGTCACTCAACCGCAACATCTTCGCTTCGTGAACCTTTCGTTGCTTTTTCTTGCTTGTACATATGTTTGGCAGCTTATTTTGCTTTGAGTTTATGTGTTTTTACCTAAGAAATGTGAGCGAAAGTAGTGTAGAAGGCTGTAGAATGGTCGTTCGCTGCACAGAGCCAAAACAGCCCAAAATAGCCCTATTTTGGGTCTTTTTCGTGTGCCACGGTAACCTTTCTGAGCGGTGTGAAATGTCAGTCATTTCAGCACCTTGGAACCCCCCGGGTGGTACCGGGCTAGATGGGGCTCCGGGTATATGTCGGGCGTAGGCGTTCATCAGCAATTGAACTTGTCTTGCGTCTGATACCTTGGGAACCGTCGTTTACGGACTTGCGACCGTTCCTACAACCCTCCAAAGTCCTATTTCGCTCTCTTTCTCTCTTTTCTCAACTGCACTCAAGGTGTTCGACAAATTGCTTGTATAGCTTTCCGCTTTGCGAGACGCCGGGACGTGTCCATCGCTCGCTTCTAAACTAATCAACTTCTTCTTTGCAGGTCCTACGGGACCTTAAGAGATTGTAAGAGGGCTGACCCTATGCGGACATATAACGCTTTGGGCGTTTCATGACTTAGGCAATCCCAGCTAAGTCCAGAACAGTGGGCAAGGTTGCTTCACGACTTAGGCAATTTCAGCTAAGTCTTCGGGAGGGCGCAAGGGTGCCGCATGGCTTAGGCAAATTCAGCTAAGCCGTGACAATAGGGGAGTCGGGCATCTTGATAAGAGGTAGTAGGTTTGGTTTGGTGGAGACTCCCAAATTTTTTCAGCAAGATATGGGGGAGGGTTCTTATCTTCAATCTCTTTTGGCTTCATCTCTTGAAACTCATGAATTTGAATTGAGAAGCCACTAGACTTATCTTTTGGTACCCTCTCTAGATGTTGTGTTATGTTCGTAGTCGCTTGGCTCTCTCGTAGCACCACATATTTTCCTTTGCTATAAAATTTTATGGTTAGCTTTGAAAATTTCTAGAAAACATCTCCTAGCATGGATAACCAATCAATGTTGAGCACTAAAATTCTAGAAAACATCTCCTAGCATGGATAACCAATCAATGTTGAGCACTATATCAAAATCATCAAGAGGGAGAAGGAAAAAATTAGCAACTACGTCTAGCTTCTATAGGATCAAATTTTACCCGTAGGCACTTCTGGTTGCACTTCAGTATTTGGTCGTTAGCTACCTTGACTTTGAACCCATTATAATATTCTTTTTTGAGCATCAAACGGGCAACAACCTTACTTCTTATGAAGTTGTGTGTGCTCCCGGCGTTCATGAGGACAATGATAGACTGCTGCTCGAGAAACCCTTCGATCTTCAATTTCTGGAGGTTTATGAAGCCAACTAAGATAGGGACCGTGTGAGTGGTCGGTTGTGGTGTATCCTTCTCCTTGGGCTCAGGAGTCGTATCTTTAAATTTGAGTTCTTTAGTGGGCGCAATCATCAGCGGTGTCTCCTTTTTATATTTGTATTCTAGGCTCCACATTTTATAACAATTCCCACATAGGCCCTTTGCCGATCTATCATGATGGTCTTCTCTTGTTAATTTCTTCAGTTGAGGGGGTCGACTGATAGTAGGAGGAGATGAAAGCTTTGGTGCCGCTAGTCAAGGAGCGACCCTAGTTCTCCGAGCTTCACAGTTCAATCGCTCCTCTTGATGTTGCACAAAGGAGATAACTGCCTTAAGTGTGTATAACTGTCGCACTTTAATTTCTTCTCAAATCTTCGGCTTCAAGCCCTCAATAAAAGTCCTCAATATCTGCTTTTTAGACAAATCATAAGTTTGATTAGATAACCTTTCAAACCTGGTTTGATACTCTTAGATGCTAGAGGTTTGATGTATCATCAGTAGTTCATCACGATTCTTGTAATCGATTGGTGCTGAAGGTTTATATATTGTTAGTTGGGATATGGCTCTCATGCTCTGAGCATTTTGATTGAGGTGCCTTTCTTGAAGTTGTGCAAAGGAGATCAGTGTCGTCGAGGTGTAGAGCTATCGTGTCTTAACTTTGCTTCTTATGTCCGGTGGGTTCTTTTTGCAATCTAAGTTTGCTCCCTGCTATGGTCTTTTTGGGCTCGATGATTACCCTAATCTAAACTCCTCGAAGAGAATGCGTAATTTAGCATCCATACGCATCTCGAAAGCATTCAATTTGGCTTTGAATAAGTCCACTGATGTCATGACATAAGGATCTCCAACCTGTCAAATAAATTGACTGAAGAGTGTAGCTGCAATTTTCAAGTTGAAGGCAGCGAATGACAACAATGTTGGGACTGCAGTGGTGAAGTTCCAAGTGGAGGATGGTAGCCAAGGGTAACAGTGATGGTGGAGGAAGAAGATGGCAACAGCAACGTCGGCTGTGTGTCTACGGTGATGCTACAATGTCGATGCTGCAATGTCATCGAGACTGTAATTTTTTAGGTAGCTGATATCTATCAAAAGATGGCAGTCGAGAGATTTGAGTTGGAAGACAGTAGTGATGATGGAGGAAGAAGGGGGCAACAATGTACATGGCTCTTGTAGAGGAGGGCAGCGGCAGTATGGAGCGAGAGATCGCTACTGTCGTGTTCAATTTGTTGTTGGTCGTGATCAAGATAGTTGGCAGCGAACGATTGTTGTGGGCAACAGATTTGAGCTAAAGATCGCTGCTGGTAGCTTTTTGCTGCAAGGATTGCTACTGGCTGTAATCAAGGAGGATGGCAGCAAGAGGTCACTATTGGCAATGAAGAGATAAGGGAGATTGGCTGCAGTTTTTGGGTGCAGTTCGTGGTTGTTTTGGGTGCAATTTTGGGCTACGATTTTGTGGAGTTTTAGCTATGAATTGGTGTGGTTTTAGGGCTATGATAGTAGTAGATGAAGATTAGGAAAAAGGGTTTTAGATCTGGGATAAATGGCAGCAAAGGTTTGATATAGATCGGTAAGGGTATGAAGCAATAGGTGCTGGTTGTAGAAGGCTATGGTTTTAGGTTATTTTGTAGCTGATTTGGGTATGGTTTTGGCTGTGGTTTCGTAGGATTTTGGGGTTGTGACGATAGAGGGTGAAGGTTAGGAAAAGATGGTTTTAGATCTGCAAGAGATGGCAGCAAAGGTTTGATAGAATTTGACGAAGTTCGCTACAACATATGTTGCCTTGCAAAAGTAGAATTGTCATCAAAGAAATAGTAGTTTCTCAATGAAAATTCTAGCCAAAAATTATGAAATTTGGGGTTGTGGTGTCAAGGGACGAATATGAGGAAAAGGGAGTTTCAAATATGGAAAAACAACAGCAAAAACCTGATAGGATTCGATGAAAGATCATTGCGTACGTGCAGTTCTACTGACAGAATTTGCATCAAAGAAGCAACAAGTTCTCGACGTAATTTCCAATAGAAAACCATATATCCAGTTCAAAACGTAGGGGGCAGCAGCAGATTGATTTGATCTGCGGCTTTGGTGGAAATGGAGGCGCGTGTCGTAGCAATTGTGGGAATTGCTTGGGAAGGTGAGGGCGGTTGAGATAGCTACAGGGGCAGCAGGAATGCTGCTCTTAGAACATATGATAGAACCCCAGAATGAGTTCTATAGATTTTGATCTTTGAGGGGGATTAACCCTTGGAACACTATAGGGGTTCCTCCCTCCTAGAACTCAGCACAATGCTGAATAAAAGATTGATCTTGCTTGATAAAAAGAGATGGAGGCTATAAGCTTATATAGGGCTCAAAACCCTAGCCCTAGGGGGTGCTTCCTAAGTGAATTCTCCCTTTTGCCCCTCTTATAGCTGCCCTACCTAAATAAGGGGGGCGGCGACCTAAATGGTTGCACAAGCCGTATGCCTCTGCTAGAAACCCTAGTCGACCAACCCAGTGAAGGGGGCGATAGCCAGGAAGCCCTAAGATCCCAAAATAAATCCCAGCCATACTTCTTTATAGGATAGAAGTGACTAGGTGGGGTTTTATTACAATCTCACAGGGTTTTATTAATTACTTATAAGGTGATTATGACTCAACCCTGCTGGAGTCCTATCAAAATCCTAGTAGGGTTAGGATTTGACTGAACTGGAGTCTGGTTAGGAGTCGGAGTTGGATTCGAGTTGGAGTCAACCAAGTCAAGCTTGTAATCAACCCAATTGGTCGGCCACTTTGATGAGGGGAAGTTGACTAGGGCTGAGAGGAGGCGGCTAGGGTTTGAGATGAGAGTGTTTCACTTGGAGCAATAGTTTGACTAGGGGTTGGAGTCTTAGTTTACTTGGAGTAGGAGTCTTATTAGGAAGTAGGGTTTTGAGACCATATATAAAGCATGTAGCCACCACTATTTTGGAAAGCAATCAATACATCTTTTTCAGCCATTGTGGCGACTACTAAAGAGGGAGGAACCCCTATAGAGTTTCAAGAAAGGCTGATCCCCTACAGAGGTTAACCAGAGCTTAGAATCCTACGGGGTTCTAATATCAGTCCCCTCCAGCAATCACCAAATATGTGGCCAACACATCAAAAGTAGATCAAGTAGACAGAGAACTGATTGACATGGATAAAATTTTACAGCTATTGAAGGACAACCTCATGGTAGCCCAAGCAAGAATGAAACAATAGGTTGACAAACACAGGAGCAAAAGTGAGTTTGTTATTGGAGATTGGGTCTTCCTTCACCTTCAACCCTACCAACAAACATCCATAAATACTCGGGCTTCAATGAAGTTGTCTCCCCACTTCTTTAGACCCTACAAAATTTTGAAGTGCATTGGAGCCGTGGCTTACAGATTGGACTTATCCGCCAACTCTAAAATACATCTAAGCTTCCACGTGTCCTGCCTCAAATTGAAGCTAGGAGAAGATGAATCAGCCCAGAGCCATCTACCTAACATCTCTGCTAATAGAGAGGTCTAGAGACCATATTGCACCGTAGGATCATGATGCGCCACAGATGCCCTTCAACTGAAGTACTAGTATAGTGGACAAATTTGCTTGTTGAGGATGCCACCTGGGAGTCCTATAAAGAATTGAAGATAAAGTCCCTACAGTTTATGGAGGCTCAGCTTTGAGGACAAAACTAATTTGAAGAGGACAAGCCTGATAGGACCCTAGTAGGGTCGGGTCCTAGTCTACTGAATCGAGTCTGCTGATTAGCCTGTTGGCCGACCTAGGCTAGACAATGAGTCAGCTAGGTGCTGATTTGAATAAACGAGCTCAAATCCTAGTTGGAGTTGGATTCGGCTGAAGTAGGAGTCCTAGTGGAAGTATGATTCTATTCCTAATAGGACTCCTAGTTGGAGTCCAGGGTTAGTGGGTCTCTTCATGGAACCCTATAAATAAGCATGTAATTCTTCTTTTCACAGCCAATGAAAGATTTTGATTCTTATTTTCAGCCCTGCAACCGAAACCCTAGGAGGACCAATCCTCTATAAAGATCAAGGAGGGCTGATCTCCTACAGAAATTGATTATCCTCGATATAAACATTTGGGTTCCTATCATGTTTAAAATGAGACCAAGTGATACTATTGGTGATATGTATACATACTTTATGGATGACATCAATAGTTTGAAATCTCTTGGTAAAGTTTATTCTAATCTTGAACTTGTTAATAAAATTTTAAGATCTTTGCCTAAAAGGTAGGATATGAAAGTAACTGTTATACAAGAGGCTAAAGATTTGAACAACTTGCCTCTCGAAGAACTAATTGAGTCTCTAATGACTTATGAAATGAGTTACAAATCTCATGATGAACTTGAAGAATACCTTCCAAAGAATAGGAAGGACATTGCATTGAAAACCAAAGATGAACAACTTTCAAAGAACATGAAGGACATGGCATTAAGAACAACATATGAATCCTCGAGTGAAATCTTGAGTGATGAGGATAATGATATGACACTTTTAACAAGAAAACTAAAAAAATTTATAAAAAAAATAAATATCATAGAAAAAAAGTTAATCAAATAAGGATAATATAATCTATTATGAATGCAAAAAAGCCAGGACATTTCAAAAGTGAGTACCCATCAGTTGAAGAAAAAGTTGCTAAACAAGAAAAAGTTGCAACTTTGGATGATTCAAACTTGATAGATGATGAAGACCATAATAATGAAAAAGTTGCTAACTACGCGCTTATGGCCATCCATGATGAGGTTTGTTTCTAAACAAAAGCTAGGAGCACAAAATGGTACCTTGATAGTGGATGCTCAAGGTACCTAACTGGAGATCCAACTCATTTCTCTAAGCTTACTAGCCTAAATGAAGGATTTGTCACCTTCGGAGATAACAAGAAAAAATTCATTGGGAAAGGAACCATAGGTAACAAATCAAACCTCTTGATTGAAGATATGATATTAGTTGATGGTTTGAAACATGATCTACTAAGTATTAGCTAATTATGTGATAAAGGATATATTGTTAAATTTGAATATAATGCTTGTATAATTGAAATACCACACAAAAATATATCTATGATTGCCTTAAAAAATAATAATATACATACAATTAACATTTAAATTTTTTTAATGAAATATATTTTTCGGCCTTGAATGATGATGCTTGGATTTGGCATAGGAGACTAAGCCATGCTAGCATGAAACTATTAAACCAAATCTCAATTAAAAATCTAATAAGAGGATTGTCTAGCATTAAGTTTGTCAAAGACAAAGTTTATGATGCATGCCAAATAGAAAAATAAATAAAAAATAGTTTTAAATCAAAAAATTAAATAAGTACATCTAGGCCACTACAATTGATCCATGTGAACTTTTTTGGACCAAGAGGTAGCAAATACACATTTGTTATTGTAGACGATTATAGTAGATACACTTGGACTTACTTCTTGGCACACAAAAGTGACTCTTTTAAATGTTTTTCAATATTTTATAAATTTGTTCAAAATAAAAATGGTTTTATGATTTCATCTATATGTAGTGATCATGGTGGTGAGTTTCAAAATCATGATATCCAAACTTTTTGTGAGTTAAATGGATACAACCATAATTTCTCTACTCCTATAAATCCACAACAAAATAGAATAGTGAAAGACAAGAGCTTACAAGAAATGGCTAAAACCATACTAAACGAACATAGTCTACCCAAATATTTTTGGGCCGAAGTTATTAACACGACATGCTATATTATGAATAGGGTTCTTATAAGACCATTACTCTCTAAAACTCTGTATGAATTGTGGCATGGTAAAAACCAAATATTTCATATTTCAAAGTGTTTTTGTTGTAAATACTTTATCTTTAATGAAAAAGATGCCTTAGGAAAGTTTGATGCAAAATTTGATGAATGCATTTTTCTTGGTTATTCTTCTACTTCAAAAAGCTTATCGTGCTTTTAATAAAGAACATTAGTCATTGAAGAATCTATTCATATCATTTTTAAGAGGTCTCTAAATTTAAGTAAATTGATTTTGATTATGATTGTGATTTTGACACTTTAAATTTGAATGATAATTCTCCTAATAGTAAATTGGATAAATCTACTTCAAAATCCTTACCCAAGGAATGAAAGTATGTAAATGCTCATCTTAAGGAGCTTATAATAGGATATACATCAAAATGTGTTCAAATTTGTTCCTCTTTTAAGAATTTTTATGTTAACATCGTATTTTTATCTTAAATTGAACCAAAATATATTGATGAAGCCCTAAAATATGATTCTTGGGTTATTGTAATGCATGAAGAGTTGAACCAACTGATATATACTCAGCTTCGGTGTAGATAATGCAACCGAATTTTTTTGCTTGGTAGACTAAGAAATAAGTGCGTATCCTAAGAATTGACATATTCTGGTTATACTCTGTATATCTATTTTACAACATTATACTCTGTATATCTATTTTACAACATCTAAAATTGGCTTCTGTATAGACAAGTAAATAAAAATTTTTAGACCTAGAATACCATAATCCTAAATTTAAAGTTCTTTTAAATATCTAAATATTTGTTTAACTAGAAAATAAAAATATTTAGGATTGGATTGAAATCTTACACACAATCCAACACTAAATATTATGTCTGGTATTGAAACAGTTAAATATAACAAACTAACTATCTTTCCTCTATAGGTTTTTTTATCAAAATTTTCACCTTCATTATCTAAATCTAATTTCATGAAAGTACTCATGAAACTGTTTATGGCCTTAACATTATCCATATCAATTCATTTTATTTAATTATTTTATTTGTAGTCCTAAGAAAAAAAGTTAACTCACTCATTAAACTCATTTCAAACTCTTGGTAAAAGATTCACATAAGGATTCGTTAGAATAACCAAAAATAATATCATCTACATAAATTTGAATAATAAAAAAATTATTTTTAAAATACTTAATAAATAATGTGGTATCAACCTTGTCTTTTAAAAAATTATTTAAAATAAGAAAATATCTAAGTCTTTTATATCAGCCCTTAGGGGCTTGTTTCAAACCATAAGGAGCATTGGATAATTTGAAAACATAATTTTAAAAAAGATCATTTTCAAAATCGAGGGGTTGTTTAACATAAACTTTTTTGGAAATGAAACCATTAATAAAATCACTTTTGACAACCATTTGAAATAACTTAAAATTCTAAAAAAAAGTAAAGTCAAGGGGCATCCTTATGGCTCAAGTCTATTCACAGGAGCGAAGGTTTCTTCATAATAGATTCCTTCTTCTTGGTTAAAATTTTTAGCCACTAATCTAGCCTTGTTTCTAACCACAATACGATTTTTAGCTTGCTTATTTCTAAGGACCTATTTAGTACCAATCACTAAATGGTCACTAGGTCTAGGAACAAGATTCCATACCTCATTTCTCTCAAATTGGTTCAACGCTTCATGCATTACAATAACCCAAGAATCATCTTTTAGGGCTTCATCAATGCATTTTGATTTAATTTGAGATAAAAATATGACGTTAGCATAAAAATTATTTAAAAAGGAATAAATTTGAATATATTTTGATGTATATCCTATTATAAGCTTCTTAAGATGAGCATTTACATACTTTTATTCCTTGGGTAAGGATTTTGAAGTAGATTCATCCAATTGACTATTAGGAGAATTATCATTCAAATTTAAAGTGTCAAAATCACAATCATAATCAAAATCAATTTTCTTAAATTTGGAGACCTCTTAAAAATGATATGAATAGATTCTTCAATGACTAATGTTCTATATTAAAAACACGATAAGCTTTTTGAAGTAGAAGAATAACCAAGAAAAATGCATTCATCAAATTTTGCATCAAACTTTCCCTAAGACATCTTTTTCATTCAAGATAAAGTATTTACAACAAAAAACTTTGAAATATGAAATATTTGGTTTTGACCATTCCACAATTCATACGGAGTTTTAGAGAGTAATTGTCTTATAAGAACCCTATTCATAATATAGCATGTCGTGTTAATAACTTCGGCCCAAAAATATTTGGGTAGACTATGTTCGTTTAGTATGGTTTTAGCCATTTCTTGTAAGCTCTTTTCTTTCACTATTCTATTTTGTTATGGAATTATAGAAGTAGAGAAATTGTGGTTGTATCCATTTAACTCACAAAAGTTTGGATATCATGATTTTGAAACTCACCACCATGATCACTACGTATAGATGAAATCATAAAACTATTTTTATTTTGAACAAATTTATAAAATATTAAAAAATATTTAAAATCATCAAACCATTTTTATCTAATATCCCAAAGTCTACATACAGAATCCATCTAAGTCTCGCTCTAATCGAATTCTCCTAGCAAACTCCTTTCTCAATCTGACCAACCTTATCATGGACTTACCTGAGCGAGAGCATACGAAATAATCCTCTCATGATACCGAGAGTGGATAATCCTCTATTGGCACTCAGTAGCCTTCATAAGGTTGGCTACCAATCCTAAATAACTAGTTGAACCAGATCTGAAACTTTTCAAACCTATAAGTCCAGCATCAAAGAGATGAGTACTCAAACAAGACATCTTTTATATCTCAAGTTTAAGGACCAGATACATAACTGGGACTATGGAATTATTGTCTGACGTCAGGTATCATTAACCATATAACATCATATAAGTAGATCAATCAATGAACTCATTCTCCAATGAGCACATGTACTGTATCCTTAGTGTCTCCACACTAGTGGCTACGAGACTAGTCACCTCCATTATATGGATAGGTATACATCACACTGGCCTATCCGATTGTCTCGATATACCCTCGAGTAACCTATGATCGAAAATATTTAGGATATGTGTTTAAAGGTGAATTGGTCTCATTATCGTGATCTCATCATGATCCGATTCTCATTGCATTGGACCAAGGACATCACAATATATATATTCAATCGATAATATAATATGAGAATATGCTAATAAATAATAATACAAAAAGATTATGCAACGTGTCACACATGCCATCACTTATGTGATTGGCTTGCAGAGCACTTATAACCAATAGATACATGTTTAAAAATGTTAACATATGAGTTGAACATTTTTCCTTTTTGTTGATAACAAAGGGGGAGAAATAACATGATTAATGACATAAGCCAAATGTTTAAAATAATATTTATCATGTGAAATATATTTTTGGTTGAAATTCTTACTATGTGATAGCAAGAAGATGAATGTTGTTTTAAAATTTTTATCAAGTATGGTATCATGGTAATGAATAGTTAAATTATTAAAATTTTATTGATTAGTCAAAATGGTCAAAATGCTATACTTGAATTCAAAGGTGATGATTTATTTTAACTTTAAGTTTGCTATATTTCTCGTGGGAGTTAAGGTTAACTCTATCATTAATTAGTTGTCATTATCAAAAAGTAGGAGATTATTGAATCTTGGATTTTGATGATGAAGTCAATTGATGGATTTATAATCTAACATGTGTGTTAGAGATAAGTAATGTAGGATTAACTACGACTGTGAAAAGATAATACAATTTGATGTTGGGCCAGAGTCAAGATTGAGCATCGGGCCAAGGTTTGAACGATGTAGTGGGAGCTCATAGGGAGTACGCAGGAGTTTGCCAGAAGATGATCGAGAGCTCGTCGGGAGTTTTGCTAGAGGAATGTCGGGAAGTTTGCCGGGACTTTGGAAGATCGATTGAGATACCAGACAACACGAATGATTATAATTATTTATCATAGTGTGTCGTAGTTAGCATCATGCTTTGAGTCCTAATTTGAGTTAAGGTTGGTGAAATCCAACTAATTCAATTGGAGGCCAACGGGGTCCACCTTGGGTTAGATTTGAGCTCATGATAGAGCTCATTTCATTGACCTGGAAAGGGATCAATAGAAGGTACAATTTTGGTATAAAATAGTATAGGAAAGTACTGTTCCTGGACTGCCTGGTGGTAGCACTACCGGTGGGCGACAGTGGTACTGTTGTCGCCTAAGTTTTTGGGCACTTTCGGTGATAGTACTCCCCGTACCCAGGTTTTCTAGCAAGGGTTGAATTTTGGCTCCAAATTTTGAAGCCAAATTGGGGTCTATAAATACCCCAAGTATTCTTGCATATGAAGCAAGAAAGTGCAAGAAAAGTGATTGAAATCTTGTATAAAATTCTGAAAAAATTGAGAGCTCCCCTTGTCTGATCAAGTGTAAAGTGAGTTTAAGGGAAGAGTGCTCCCATAAAAAAGAGAGAAGTGTAAAGGGGTGTTTTGACCGATGAGCCTCGACGAAAGAGGACTCGAGAAGTGGATGTAGGTCAAGTTTTGACCGAACCACTATAAATTCTATGAGTACTTTCCTTTTGTCTCTCTTTAAGTTTAGTTGCTATTATCGAATTAAGAGAAAAGCACACACATCTCCTTTCAACTTTGTTTTAAATCACTCTCTAATTTGCTCTTAACGAAATTCAACAAAATCGCTTCCAATTTTGGTTTTACTTCTAGCAATATTTTCCAAACCAAGTTTTTTTAGCTCTTTATTAGGACTCTAGCTAGGGGAGTCCTAATAGTTTCATTAAAGAGGGCAATCATGTAAAATCTAAGGGCATCATGTAAATTCTATCTAGCCACCCCTATTAAGGAAAGTAAGGAGGCCAGCTAGGTTAGGATTAGTTGAGGAAGATATTTAAGGAAAGATAAGATGCCTTTTACCCTAATTAACCACCCCTTATTCTAATTAAAGAGGGGTTGTCGAGGAGGGGATTATGTTAGAGTCGAAATAGGAAACAATAAGCAATCGGCCACCCCTAGATGGGCCGGTTGGAAGTTAGACATAGAAATGCATTAGGAGTTGCCTTAGGAGTTGATTAAAAGTAGGAGTCCTCTTAAGAATTAGGGTTAGAAGGCCTATAAATAGTCTTGTAATCCTTCAGTTTTTATCATCAATAGAAGAATATTTCCCTCAGCCTTTGAGTAGCAATTTGGAGGAGGGCACCCCTATAGAGTTCCAAGGAGGCCGATCTCCTATAGTGATCACCCCCAAGCTTAGAATCTGTTAGGGTTCTAATACTTGGTATCAAAGCAGTGATCTTGGTATCTTGCTACCCTTCCACAACCATCCATCAGCCCCCCATAGCCATCCAAAGCCATTCCCACAATTTCTTGAAGATCGTCACCAAATTATGTCGTCATCTCCACTACCGCAGATCATCCCTTGATCTCCCTGTGAATTGCAACAGGTTCTAGTTTCCTACCTTACTGCTGCTGTAATTTAGTTATCCCCATTCAAAAAAATATTAAAAAAATCATTCATATTTGCTGCATAAACTTTTCGTCACAAAGTTTCCATCTTTACAATGAAAGTTACGCCGCAGAATTCCAGCCGCGCACCCCTCACTATTTGATTTGCTGCTGTGTTTTTACTGATCAAATTTCTATGAAATTTCTACCACAGCTTTATAACTTCCTATCCTCAGATCTCCTTTCGGTTTTGTTGAAAAATCATCAAGATAGCCTGCTCATCTTTTACGTCCAAGCTGCGGAAGTTTAGATGTAAAAAATCTGCTGCCATACTTCTTCGTGATCTTTGATTTTGTTGAACCTATTGCTTTTATTTCTTTCCACAAAATTTTTGTCAGCATTACCTCTTCCATACCAGTAGATCCCCCTTGAGTTTCATTCGAATTTTTATTGGGAATTTCTAGAAAAAATTACGTATTCACTGCTGGAATGTTTTCGATGAAAAATCTGCTACTACATCTTTGTCTTTCTTCTTCTTCTTAACCCACCAGAACCCAACCATCTTGCTACCACCACCCAAAAAATCTTTAGGGCATCTCTCTAGCCTTAAGATGCAGCTATCATAACTTGTTTTCATAACCCTAACACTCCCAAAAACTACAGCCCAAAATAGAAAACCATTGTAGCTGAACCCTTCTATCACCAACAGATTGTCCGAATCTTCCACCATCCATGCCATTGACCCATCAACAGAAAAAAAGACAAGGACATATCTAATCTATAGGCATATGTCATGGCTTCTCAAGATCCAACTGATGCCAAGATTGAAGCATTGGAATCTCGGCTTGAATCGTGGCTCGAATCACGCTTGGAGGACAAACTGCGCGCTTTGTTCGTGGAGTTCAAAATTGGACAACCACTAAGTCCAACCAAATCTCAAGGAGGAGAGAGTTTAGAGAGACCTCCAAAGAAGGAGGGATAGCCTTCAGACATGCTTCAGCCATGCATGAGGGTGGACTTCCCACGATGGGAAGAAGGAGACCCGGTGGGGTGGATTTCACGCGCCGAACGTTACTTCCGCTACTACCGAATGTCGGACGATGCTATGGTGAAAATCATTATCATCCACCTTGAAAAAGGTAATGCAATCCAATGGTACAATTGGCTAGAATATAATCATGGAGCTCCGACGTGGAATCAATTTAAAAAACCACTACTAAACCGCTTCAAACCTATGGACTATGAAAATATCGACGGCCAACTCACAAAAATTCGGCAAACCTCTACAATTCAAGAGTACCAAACCAGGTTTAAGAAGCTATCTTATCTTGCTCATGATTGGACTGACCAACAATTGCTAGGTACCTTCATCGAAGGACTCAAGCCGGAGATAAAAAGGGAGGTTAAAGCACAGCAGCCCTGTACCGTAGTTGCTGTAATTTCCTTCGCCCGAATACAAGAAGAGCGGCTCAACCAAGATGCTCGAAGGATGAGAACCACTCCTAGGTCCACGGCATATAAGCCTCCTTCTATTCCCAGCCGCCCTTCGCCCAAAAAAATTGACAAGAGAAGAACTACGTGACCAATCAGCAAAGGGACTTTATTGGCATTGTGATGAACTGTGGAGTCGCGATCATCGCTGCAAAAAGGGCCACCTCCTATTAATTGAACCTCTTGAAGATGTGGAGGAGGAGGTCCAGAAGCATGAGGAAGAGGTCACGGAGGAAGAAGAGTAGCCGGTTGATATTACAATGCATGCTCTTGCCGGCTACGCAAACCCGCAAATGATAAAGGTGGGAGGATTTCTGAAGCAACAACCGATTACCATTCTCATTGACACCGGAAGCACTAATATTTTTATGAATAGCAATGTTGCTATTCGGATGGTCTTACCATTTGAAGATTGCAGCAAGTTTGATGTTAAAGTTGTCGATGGATAACTTCTGAAGTGTGATCGCCGATGCCCGCGGGTGAAGCTTTTATTGTAGGATCAATAAATAATTATAGTTTTTTCCTCCTCCCTCTTGATGATCATGAAGCCATGCTTGGCATCGAATGGCTGATGACGTTAGGTGATGTTTCATGAAATTTTTTTAAATTAATCATGAAGTTTTACAACTAGGGAAAATATGTGGTACTACGTGGCAAACGAGGGAGCAACATATCAATGATTTGCACACGACGAATGGAGATTTCTCTTGCATAAAACATATAGTGGCTTCTTAGTAACTTGAGCAACAATCCAAGGGGGAGGCAACCAAAGTGGAAGACCCAAATCTACTTCCCTTGCTTGCTGAATTTTTAGATATATTTGACGAACCGCAGCCTATCTCCTAGCCGCCAACATGATCATCGAACACCAATTCTTCCGGGCAGACCTCCAACAAACACTCGACCATATCAGCACCCTTATCTACAGAATGATGAAATAGAAAGGATTGTGAATAAGATGCTCGAAATAGAAGTCAATCGGCCAAGTTACGGCCCCTACTCTTCATCGGTACTCCTTATATGAAAGAAGGACGAAACATGGCGAATGTGCATCGACTACAGAGCTCTTAACAGTATAACTGTCAAGGACAAGTACCCTATTCTAGTAGTAGATGAATTGCTTGATGAATTAAAGGGAGCACAAATCTTCACAAATCTAGACCTTTGATCCGAATATCATCAAATACGAATATGTGTAGAAGACATACCGAAAATCACCTTTCAGACGCATAACAGCCACTACGAATTTTTGGTAATGCCCTTCGGTCTCACCAATGCTCCCTCCGCCTTCCAGAGGCTTATGAATGATATCTTCCGAAATTATTTTCATAAGTTTGTATTAGTTTTCTTCGATGACATCCTTATCTACAGCCCTTCTACTGAAAGTCATTTTGAGCACTTACGACTTTTTTTAACGATTCTTCGAGAGCATGTCCTTTTTGTCAAAAAAATTAAAGTATAGTTTTCTTCAATAGAAGGTGGAGTATCTTGGGCATATCATATCCGAGGAAGGAGTGGCGGTGGACCCTTCTAAAATTGAAGCAATGTAGAACTGGCCAACCCCAAGCAACGTAAAATCATTGTACTGCTTTCTCGGCTTAACAGGCTACTATCGCAAGTTCGTGAAAGACTATGGGAAGATCAGTGTGCCTTCACTTTCTTATTGAAAAAAGATGCTTTCCAATGGTCAGATAGAGCCTCCACCGTCTTCGACGAGCTTAAGACCGTAATGACGATAACGCCCGTGCTAGCACTACCCGACTTCGATAAGACTTTTGTTATTGAAACCGATGTCTCCGGAGTGGAAATAGGTGTTGTATTAATGCAAGATGGCTGCCCCCTAGCATATACAAGGATTTATCTCCTTCCCACCTTAAGATGACTATTTACGACAAGGAGATGCTCGCGATTATGCACATGGTGGCTAAGTGGAGACCGTACTTAATCGGGCGACGCTTCCAAATCAAGACCGACCATAAGAGCCTTAAATGTTTCTTGGAGTAGAAGATATCTTCACCCGAGCAGCAAAAATGGGTAACAAAGCTTCTTGGATATGATTATGAAATAATCTATAAAAAGGGGAAAGAGAATGTTGTTGCAGATACACTTTCACGACTACTCTAGCAAGCTGAATTTTCGGCTATTTCACTTCCGACCAGCAACTTCCTTGAGGACATTAGGAAAGAATGATAAGATGATCTAGGAACCAATAAGATCATAAAGAAATTGGAAGAAGAACCAGGTTCCGTGGCTCATTACAGTTGGGACTCAAAAGACCTACGGTATAAGGGACGCATTGTGCTTGCGCCAAATTCTAGTTGCATAAAGACCATCCTTCAAGAGATGCATTCCACACTCGCGGTCAGGCATTTCAGGTTCCTTAGAACCTATAGGAGAATTAAGAAGAATTTTTATTGGGAAGGGATGAAAAATATTATTGCCAAATTTGTAGCAAAATATGATGTGTGCCAACGACATAAAGGCGAAACAGTGGCAAGCCCTGGAAAGCTACAACCTCTACCCATCTGGGACTCAATATGGACCAATATATCAATGGACCTCATCAAAGGGCTGCCCTCATCACAAGGAAAAGGTATGATTCTTGTTGTTGTTAATCGCCTTACAAAGTATGGTCACTTCTGTAATTCGCAAACCCAACACTGCTTCCGGCATTGCCCGAATCTTTATAAAAAATATGTAAAATTATATGGGATGAGATCTATTGTAATTCATTATGATAGGGTCTTCATAAGCAAATTCTGGATAGAATTATTCCAAATGCAGGGCACTAAATTGAAGATTAACACAGCATATCAACCACAAACTGATGGCCAGACAGAAGTGGTGAACAGGTGTTTAGAGATATACCTCAGATGCTTCACTAGTGACCGGCCAAAAGAGTGGACAAAGTGGCTCCCTTGGGCCGAGTAGTGGTATAATATAATTTATCATTCATCCACAAAAATTACACCCTATGAGACTATGTATGGTCGACCTCCTCTTGTAATCCCAAAATATGTATTGGGCACCTCTAAAGTAGAACAAGTAGACATGGAACTATAGGATAGAGACAAAATGTTGAAGCTATTAAAAGATAATCTCACTATAGCTCAAGCAAGGATGAAACAACAATATGATCAACACAAAAGCGAAAGAGAATTTTTCATGGGAGATTGGGTATTTCTATGGCTCCAACCATATAAGTAAACATCGATCCAAACCAGAGCATCCATGAAGCTTTCACCTCGGTTCTATGGACCCTACCAGATTGTAGAATGCATCGGGGTAGTAGCATGCGGATTGGAACTACCCACTGACTCCCGAATCCATCAAGTCTTCCATGTATCGTGCTTGAAGCTCAAATTAGGACAAAATGAGGCAGTTCAAAGACATCTACCTATTATGATTGTCCAAGGAGAGCTCCAGACTTAGCCGAGTGCCATTATTGACTGTAGGATCATGACACGATGACGGCGATCTACTATTGAAGTGCTGATATAGTGGACGAACCTTCCAGAAGAAGAGGCCACTTGGAAAAACTATGACAATTTAAAAATCAATTTTTTAGAATTTATGGAGCATCAGCCTTGAGGACAAGACTGAATTAAAGAGGGCAGGTCTGTTAGGACTCTAGCTAGGGGAGTCCTAATTTAGTTTCATTAAAGAGGATAATCATGTAAAATATAAGGGCATTCATGTAAATCCTATCAAGCCGACCCCTATTAAGGAAAGTAAAGAGGCTAGCTAGGTTAGGATTAGTTGAGGAAGATATTTAAGAAAATATAGGATGCATGTTACGCTAATTAACCACCCCTTATCCTAGTTAAAGAGGGGTTAGTTGAGTAGGGGATTAAGTTAGAGTAGAAATATAAAACAATAAGCAACCGGCCCATCTAGGTTAGACTTAGAGATGCATTAGGAGTTGATTAAAAGTAGGAGCTTGAAGTAGGAGTCCTTTTAGGAATTAGGGTTAGAAGGCCTATAAATAGCCTTGTAATCCTCCACTTTTTATCATCAATAGAAGAGTATTTTCTGTAGCCTTTGAGCAGCAATTTGGAGGAGGGAACCCCTATAGACTTCTAAGGAGGTCGATCCTCTATAGTGATCACCCCCAAGCTTAGAATCCTCTAGGGTTTTAACACTCTTACACTAATTCCCAACCCCTCCCCCCCCCCCCTCTCTCTTTTAGTGCCTACTCGATCCTAACAAATATTTGATTATTTATATACCTACTAGATATGTATATATATTTCCATGCGATGTAGATATATATAAATATGTATGTATGTCATACGTCATATTAGGAGATCGAATCAAAATCTCCTTCTATGATAATATTAAGACGGTAAGCATGAGGCAAATAGATTGACCCATATATCCTTCCATCGTTGTAGGGAGAAATCGAATCCCTGGGTAAATTGAGTTGGTCAAGTCCCTCGAGGCTCACTTGTCTCATGATTCGAGATCTTGCTTATGACATAGAGATATTACCGATGATCTGAGGACATGATATGCTTGGTCGACTCCCTCGATGACATATCATCAAATTAGACTCATCTTATAACAATGGTAATGACTTAACCAAACATTATGGTTGGTCGAATCACTTGATGTCATGATGGTTCGTAGGTCGAACAGGACGGGAATCACAAGGAGTTGTAATTGGCAAGAGTTGCCTACCTTTTTAGGCTTAGTGTGATTGGTTGAGTCCCTCGAGGTTACACTAAGACGTCAATTGGATCCTGATCCCCATAGAAGTCTGTCAGAGACTTTCATTTCACATGTTGAGGGTGTCATGTGACTCGCTAGAAAAATAATGAGAGTAGATTAAGATAGAAGTCCATGTCTAAATTTTACCTTTTGTAAAATATATATATTATTTATTTATGCTACATCTCTTGTTCGTCAAAAATATGTTGCTTACAAACCCCTTACATGACATACTTGATGCCAATTGCCTTACTAGTCCAAATTATATGGATTGGCTCCACACCTTGAGAATTATTCTCATAGTGGAGAAAATCACATATGTCATTGACACGATTATGCCCATGCTAAAGGAAGGGGCATGCGAGGATGAGATCACTTACTACGTGAAGTACATAGACGATTCCACCTTGGCTAAGTATTGTATGTTGGCTTCTATGTCATATTCATATGATAACACATGGGCATTGGATACCGAGAGTGCTTATCACATTTGCAATTCACTGTAGGTTATGGCAAGGCCTAAGAGATTGGTGAGAGACGAGATGGACCTCAAAATGGGCAATGGAGCAAGAGTTGTTGCAGTTGTTGTTGGCAAGGTCACCCTACATTTGCTTGGTGGAGCTATTATTGTATTAAATACATATTATTATGTTTCTTCTTATCAAAAATATTTTTTATTTTATATTTGATAGTTAATACATATAAATTAGTTTTTGAGAATAATAATTATTCATTAATACTGGATGATAAGGTCATCACAAGAGGAACATTGCATAATGGTTTGTTTGTGCTAAACATAGCTCCATATATCATGAATGTAAATGCGTGAAAGAGAAAACAATATGAGGTGAAAATGTATGCCTATAGTATTGTAGGTGTTAGGATTAATTGGCACTAAGAGGAGGAGGAGGAGGAGGGAGGTTGAATTATTGCAAGTGTAAATTTTTTATTTTAAATAAAAATATTTCGGTTTAAGCACGATAGGAAGATCTAAATCTTGTTGTTCAAATAAAGCAAGTGAATGATAAGAAGATTGCTAAGTTACTTGCTTATTAATTACTTAAGAAAGAGCAAGGAAATTTGAAAGATAAGAAATCTTGTACGTGAAATGTTTGCTTTCAAAGAGTAAACAAGATCGGAAGCATTAATAAGGAAAGCAAAAAATGAACTCATAATTTTTATAGTGGTTCGGTACCAACGACCTACGTCCACTCCCGAGTCCTCCTTCTTGAGGCATACCGATATCCACTACCGATCTTCTTTGGGTGAAAACCAAACCCTTACACTTTGCTTACAAGGGAGGGAAGATTACGCTCTTTGATCACTCCCTTACCCATTTTCTTTTTCTTATGACTCTCACACAATATTTTCTCAGAATATAATCCCAAAATTATTATATAGAATGTAAGAAAACTTGGGATATTTATAGGTCCTAATTGGTTTCAAAACTGGAGCCAAAATCCAGCCATATTGGGAAAATTCAGGTACGGGCGGTTCACCTACCGACCTGGGCGGGTCAACCACCCAACCTGGGTGGGTTAGCCATTGTCAGCCGCTCGATAGCCTGGGCAGTGATGGTACACCCACTGCTTAGCAACGGTTTACTCGCCGAAATTTTTATAAAAGTGGTTCCCTCCACTTTTTGAATTCCGGCTTGAACCTGATGTTGACCAACCCTCTAGTCAACCAATTGAGCTCAACCTAAGCTCAATCAAACCCCAATAGTGGACCCAGTTGCTTTATTGAGTTGATTTAGATTTTATCCAAATCCAACTAAATTTGGACTCACTTATAACTACGACTCAATGATTACAATGTTTAAAGATCACAAGCTTAAACTAAGACCCAACATCCGCCAATCCGGTAACCTCCAGCATTCTTACGGTAAGTCATATGGTCTTCTTCCGGTGATCTCCCAGCATGCTCCTAATGAGCTTCCCGATCCCTTCGGCGAATCTCCTAGCGAACTCCCGACGAGGTCCCACTGCATCGTCTAAACCCAGCCCGATGCCTAAGTTTGATCTCAGCCCATTATCTGGTTGTAACTTCATTGCTCCTGTCATAGTTAGACCTACATGATGCTAATTATGACTTAATTAAATATAATCATAATTGTCAAACATCCATTACAAGACCATTTTAACTCCCGACAAGCTTTTCGACTATCCCCAACAATCTTCCGGTGAGTCTCGGTCTTCTTCTAGCGAACTCCCTTGTGCTATCCTAGCAAACTCTCAATACCCTCGACGAGCTCCCGACACACTCCTGGCGAGTTCCCAACTGCATCGACCCGATGCATGGACTTTACCTTGGCCAATCCTTATTGTAATAATCATTCTGTCGTAATTAATCCTGCATCAATCAATTTCTAACAATTCATGTAGATCAATAACATATCAATTGATTTCATCATCAAAATCTAAGATTCAACAATCTCCCCCTTTTTGATGATGACAATCAATTGATGATAGGAGTTAATACTAACTCCCCCTAAATCCATGCCACTTAAATTTAAGAGAAGCACACACTTTTAAATTCAAGCAATAAACATTCTATGCAAATTTCAATATAAATTTGCATCAAGTCATCAACTCATGAGTAAAAAAGAATTAAGCATATATATCCAAGATGTCCAATTCATATCCTTATCCAAGATATTCATGTATTTCAACAAGATCATATGTCATCTATGTATTATTATCTTTATTTTCGAATCTCGAATATGAACAATAATAAATTATTATCTTTATATAGATTTTCAAAATCATCATTATATGCATGATCATCATACATGATTTCACATCATTATACCTTCTCCCTCTTTGTCATTAACAAAAGGAGAAGTGCAATTAGCAAGTTTTTGATATATAAAAGCTTAGCAATTTAATAAATTTTTCATTACTTTAGAACATGCAAGCTAGTGAATTCATTCTTCTCTTTTAAGAAGTGCAAGCTTGCAAATATTTGCTTCCTTTGCATTGTTCAAGCTAGCAATTTTATAAGCTAACAAGTTTTACTCCCCCTTTATTATTGTCAAAAAGAAGGGATGGTTATAATAGTATAAAACTTTTCCCATTACATCATTTTTCAAGAAATAAATCAAGAAATATATCAAGCATCACATGAAATATATCTAGAAAAATTAACATGGTGATGAGATATTCAATTTATGAAAACAAATTGTGAATATCAAGAGAGAAGTCACAGGATAAACAAATAAAATCTCTTGATTTATCCATAAGATATCTTAAGTTACCAAGTTTATGATTTGTATAAAAATCTCCTTTTAAATAATACGAAAACACATAACAAAATATTTTGATTCATAAAAGAATTCAAGTTATAATTTCAAGAAATCAAAACCACGATATAGATAAATTACTAATTCAATTTCAAAATCATCAAAATCACTTTTAAGAGATTCAAAATGTAATTAATAGACTTATTAGTCTCTTGAAATACTAGTGATTTTCTTTCTCCACGTGTGAGCAAGAAGGTAGAATCAAGATAGAGAAATGAAAAATATCATATCACAAAAATACTCGATCTTAAAGATGTAAATTTTATAGATATGAATTTTGAAATTAAGCTCAAAACTATCAAGGAGATTCAAAAGTTTAAGAGCTACTCATGCATTTAAAATCATCTCAAGTAATTTCAAGTATAGCAAAAAAATCATCTATTATAAATTTTGATAAAAAGCATCAAGAATTTCATAAGAAGGTATAATAGTAGATCAAGCTTAAATTGTAAATCAAGTATTTTGCATGCATTTAGGAAACTCTAAATTTTCTTCCAAGCATATTGTTTCTCATTCAAGCTTATCATATCCAATTTACTTCTAATTATATTAATAATTTTATCTCTCCCTTTTTTATTATTGTCAAGAAAGAAATATGATGGCATGATTTCTGCTTAGTATTCATAAAAAAGTACAAGGAGATCATGTCATTAAAGATAAAATCAAAATTTTGAATATCAAAAGACATGATTTCATTTAATAAGTTTCTTTCCCCTTTTTTTTGTGAATAATAAAATGAGTCTTAGGGGATAATCTCAATTCATCCAAGATAAATCTTTTTAATAAAAAAATGATCTTGATAATAATTTCAATTAATATTGTTAAGATCATAAATCAAATTTTTATTTAAAAGAGAAATTTATAGAGATCAATAACTGATTCCCATAACATATAAGTGAAGTCAAGAAATTAAGGGAATATTCATTATAATACAAATCTCTTTCAATTTTTAACTTATCACAAATTTAAGAAATACTAATTTTGGTGATAAGTTATGTCATTCATGAGTTTTAAAATAAATCATGTCAAGATAAATATTGATATCAAAAGATATTCATGAATATTAAATACATGATTTAATTTAATACATCTATTCTTAGATGATAAAATAGAAGATTTTCAAGTTTTATTTTCTAAACTTGCCAAAATCATGATAATAATTTATTCAAGTTCAAATCATCAAATCGTCAAAATCACTTTCATAATTCAAGAGAGTCATAAAATAACATAATCAATTCATTAATCTCTTTTAAAATAAAATCATTTGAAAACTTATCCAAAATCATCATCAAAATTTATTTTTCAAAAAATTTAATGAAAGCATCATAGATTATTTTTTAATATTTAAAATTATCTAATCCATTTTTATAGTTTAAGATATTCAACAATAATAGTATTATTTTGTCTCTTATTGAAGGATTAATATAATAAATTTATTTCAAGAATAATTATCCTTCTTTTGAAATTTATTTCAAGAATGCAATGTCATTTAAAGTCAAAAACATAATTTCATCAACATCATTGTAATAAAATATTTTCAAATGAAAACTTTGATTTATTTCAATTCCAATAATTTTTGGACTTAGTGTAGTGAGTTATCATGCTCATTTCATTTTCATTAAATATATTTTTAATTTACAAAAGTACTAGACAATGAAGAATGATTTTGCTCTCCCTTTTCTATATTGTTCTATGCTAAAATTATATCATTCAACACAATCATTTAATCATAGTATTTCAATCATTTAAACCAATCATTCTATAGACTATGTCAATATTTGAATCATTTAACAATAGTCTTTACATTTAAACAAACTAATGATTTTAGCATTCACTCAAAATATATTATTCAATAACTAAGTTTCTTTCGTTCTAATTCATTTTCATACTTGTATACTCTAGCTATTCATCATCAATATTAAATGTATAATGATGAACTATTAAAAGATTCATTGTCAATAATTCAATAATTTTATTATTACTACTTAGGCTAGTAAGCTTGAATGAATGTTAGATCTCAAGTAATCTGACTTGAGCATCTACTTTCAAAATATTTTTATTGCTCCTAGCCTTGTTAGGAAATAACTTTATATTATGGGAGGTTTTGATTTAGGTACCCATTTATCATTAGGTTCTTTATGACATGTTCTTCTCATTTTCTCTAATGGTATAAGATTGTTTATGATTCTTTTATGAACTCAAACTGACTTGTGGACTATAGTTTTTGAATGGACATTTGTAAGTCATATGTTGTAATCTACCATAAAATTTACACTTAATTCTTGGTGGCACATTTAAGGTTGGTCCTTTATAAAAAATAGTTGGCTTTTGTTGGGTATTGCCCACAAAGCCTATTCCATTTTTTCTATTAATATGACCCTTATTGGCAAGGATCATATTCAAGGATTTATTACCAATTTTAAATTTTTCTAACGTTGTCTTAAGCATGATATTTTCTTCTTTAATGTTGTCTAGCATTTCACATTTAGAATTAGGATTGTGTGATGCTAATAACTCATGTATTTTATCAAATTTACCAACTAACAAATCATGATCAACTTTAAGTAATTTAAAAGACTTGCTAAGTTCTCTAAACTCATTGAATAAATCATGAAATATATTTAATAATTTCAAAAAGAATTACTTAATGAATCACTAACCTCATTGTCGATGACCATAAGAGTAAGGTTCTCCACTTCTTGGTTGTGCATTTGATCTTTGGAGCTCCTCGGCTTCTTGCGTTCATAGCAAGAGGTTTTGTCCATAATTTTTATATTATTTTTAAGGTTCAAGTTCGTTAATTTTTTTTGTTCATTTGTCAAAAAGTTTAAGAATCCTCATCACTCGAGGAGTCATGTGTTCTTCTCGGTTCACATTCCTTTCGGTTCTTAGGAAGGTGTTCTTCTTGTTCATTTTTAGAAGTATTTTTATTTAATGATTCATTTATTTTAAGTGTGCTTTCATATGTTATTTCTAATGCATGCCATATATCAAAAGCTGAATGAAAACAAGAAATCCGATCAAATTCATTTTTATCTAAGGTGCAAAACAAGGCATTCATAGCCTTGGCATTTAAAGAGAAATTCTTCTTCTCCAAATTATTTCAATTGTTCATTGGAAGAGAAGACCTTTCAAATCCATTTTCAATAATAGTCCATAAATCAAGGTCTAAAGAAAGTAAGAAAACTCTCATCTGAGTTTTCCAATAAGTATAGTCCATCCCATTAAATATGGGAGGACGAACGATAGAAAAGCCCTCTTGAAAGCCAATAAGAGTCATTTCTCTTGGGTGTTAAACCAAATGAGAAAAACTGAGGCTCTGATACCAACTGTTAGGATCAATTGGCACTAAGAGGAGGGGTGAATTAGTGCAAGTGTAAATTTTTTATTTTAAACAAAAAATATTTTGGTTTAAACATGATAGGAAGATCCAAAGCTTGTTGTTCAAATAAAGCAAGTGAATGATAAGAAGATTGCTAAGTTACTTACTTACTAATTACTTAAGAAAGAGCAAGGAAATCTGAAATATAAGAAACGTCGTAAGTGAAATGTTTGCTTTTAAAGAGTAAACAAGATCAGAAGCGTTAATAAGGAAATCAAAAGATGAACTCATAATTTTTATCATGATTTGGCACCAATAGCCTACGTCCATTCCTGAGTCCTCCTTGAGGCACACCGGCATCCACTACCGATCTTCTTTGGGTGAAAACAAAACCCTTACACTTTGCTTACAAGGGAGATAAGATTACACTCTTTGATCACTCCCTTACCCCTTTTCTTTTTCTTACAATTCTCGCACAATATTTTCTCATAATATAATCCTCAAAATTGTTGTATAGAATGTAAGAAAACTTGAAGTATTTATAGGCCCCAATTGGCTTCAAAACCGGAGCCAAAATCCAACCGTATCTGGAAAATCCGGATACGAGCAGTTCATCTTCACTTTTCAAATTTCGGCTTGAACCTGATGTTGACTAACCCTCTGGTCAACCAATTAAGCTCAACTTGAGCTCAATCAATCCCCAATAGTGGACATGATTGTCTTATTGAGTTGATTTGGATTTCATCCAAATCCAACTCAATTAGGACTCACTTCTAACTATGACTCAATGATTACAACACTTAAAGACCATAAGCTTAAACTAAGACCCAACTTCTGCCAATCCAGTAACCTCTAGCATTCTTGCGACAAGTCATCCGGTCGTCTTCCAGTGATCCCTCGACGTTCTCCCAGCGAGCTTCCCGAGCCCTTCGACGAATCTCCTAGCGAACTCTCGGCGAGGTCCAACTGCATTGTCCAAACCCGGCCCGATGCCTAAGCTTGATCTTGGCCCATTATCTGGTCGTAACTTCATTACTCCTATCATAGTTAGACCTACATGATGTTAATTATGACTTAATTAAATACAATCATAATTGCCAAACATCCATTACAAGACCATCCCAACTCTCGGCAAGCTTTTAAGCTACCCCCGATAATCTTCTAGCGACTCTCGGTCTTCTTTTGGCGAACTCCCTTGTGCCATCCAGGCAAACTCCTGATACCCTCAATGAGATCCTGATGCACTCCTGGTGAGTTCCTAACCGCATCGACCCGGTGCATGGACTTGACCTTGGCCAATCCTGATTGTAATAATCATTCTATCGTAATTAATCTTGCATCAATCAGTTTCTAATAATCAATGTTAGATCAATAACTCATCAATTGATTTCATCATTAAAATCTAAGATTCAACAGTAGGCTAGATCATATCCATGAGGGAAGAATTCAAAAGTTGTTAAGGGATGGATACTTAGGTCCATTTGACTATAAGTCATATGCAACTTATGGATCTTATCTTCAATGAAAGTTGACCAACTCTCCAGTTCTGGATACTTAGGTCCATTTGACTATGAGTCATATGCAACTTGTGAACCTTGTCTTCATAGAAAGTTGACCAACTCTCCAGTTAGTGGAACCAGAGAGAGAGACACTAAGTTATTGGAACTCATCGCTATGTATGAGTACTTTTCTATCATCACGAGGACCAAAAGGTCTTTATTACCAAGAGGGTAGTGTTCCTTAAGAAGGAACACATTCTTGGTAGAAACAGTAGGAGCGTGATAGAGTAAGGTTGGAGAGCCTAGCTCAAGCACCATTCTAGAGGTTAAGTCTGTTAAGGTACCTAGCAAATAATTTTTAACTTTACGTAAGTCAAGCAGAGTGTCCCATCCTCCTGAGAGATGTGGGATATATTAGTAGAGATGACACTCAGGATGTTGATCCTTAGACCGACGAGGAGGCTAGTACGGGCATAGACTCCAAGAAGTGGTAAGAAGCTAAGAATACTAAGTAGGATTTCATGTACTCCAACAAGGTTTGGAACCTTGTTGATGCACCTAAGAATCTCATATCCATAGGCTGCAAATAGATCTTTAAGAAGAATATTGGCATAGATGGAAAGATGGAGATCTATAAGGCAAGGCTAGTGGCCAAAGGGTATTTGTCAAAGGCAAGGAGTTGACTATAACGAAACCTTCTCACCCATAGCTATGCTGAAATCCGTTAGAATTCTCTTGGCCATTGCAGCACACTTTGACTATGAGATCTAGTAGATAGACGTGAAAATTATGTTCCTCAATAGTAATCTGAGAATGAGGTGTATATGATATAGCCTGAGGGATTAGTGTCCAAGGAAAGTCTGATAAGATGTGCAAGTTGCTTAGATCCATCTACGGACTAAAGCAAACTTCTCAAAGTTAGAACATAAGATTTGATGAGGAGATCAGATCTTATGACTTCGTTAAGAACGAAGATGAGCCTTATGTGTGCAGGAAGGTAAGTGAGAGCGCTATCACCTTCTTAGTGTTATATGTGGATGACATCATGATCATTGGGAATGATGTAGGAATGCTCTCCACAGTTAAGGCTTGGCTATTTAGAAACTTCTCCATAAAAGACTTAGGGGAAGCATCCTACATTTTAAGGATTTAGATTGATAGAGATACATTCAAGAGAATGCTTAGCTTGTACTAGTCCAAGTATATAGACTCTATTATCAAAAGGTTTGGCATGAAAAATTTAAGAGATGTCTCATACTAATGAGACATTAAATATAACTTTCTAGGAGTATGTCCTCAAAGACTCCTAAAAAATGGACAGACATAGATAGGATACCCTATACCTCTATGATAGGGTCTATCATATATATTATGCTATGTACCTAGCCTGATATAGTGATGCTCTAAGTGTCACGAGAAAGTATTAGGTGGATCCAGGTTTGAATACTGGAAGGCAATAAAGTGCATCTCAAGTACTTGAGAAGGACTAAAGATCTTTTACTAGTATACGAAAGAGGTAGCCTCTAGGTTGAGGGCTACAAGAACTCAAGTTTCCAGCCCGATATCGATGAGATCAAGTCAAACTCAGGATACGTCTTCACCTTGAATGAAAGAGTAATAAGTTGGTAGAGTTTCAAGATATTAATGCTGACTCAACCATAGAAGCAAAGTACATTGCTACAGTAGAAGCAATAAAGCAGGGAGTTTGGATAAAGAAGCTCATCGCAAATTTGGTAATTGTGCCGAGCAACGAGGAGCTAATTCCTATATATTATGACACCAATGGGGCAATAGCTCTAGCAAGGGAACCCAAGTCTCATCAGAAGTGTTCTGAGGAGGTTCTACTTGATTAGACAAATCATGACCTATGGAGACGTAGCAATGAAATGAGTTTTATCATAAGATAACATTGTAAATCCACTAACGAGGTCGTTGTCTCAAATTGCCTTTAAGTGTCACAGGAGTCTGATAAGGATCAAACACGTAGGTGATTACCTTAGGTCAAGTGAGAGATTATTGGTTACAAGTGTCATACAAGCCAATCATATGAATTATGACACATGCAAAACGCTGCACGATCTTTTTGCTTATTATTATTATTGATATATTCTCATTTTATATTTCTTGTTGGATATATTATGATGTCCTTGGATCTATACAATGACAATTGGCTCATTATGAGATCATAATAATGAGACCAATTCGCCTTTAAACACAGACCCTAAATAATCTCAGTCATAAATTACTCAAGAGAAACATCAAGATAACCGGACAGATCGATGTATCATATACCCATCCATATGATAGAAGCATATGGCTAATAGCTGCTCGTGTGGGGACACTAAGGGTATAGTATAGGTGCTCATTGAAAAATTAGTTTACTCATTAATCTACTTACGGAATACTAGATAGTTAATGATACCTGACTCCAGACAATGATTTCGTAGCCCCAATTGTGTCGCTAGTCCTTAGACTTGAGACAACAAGGAAGTAATGTTTCAGTACTCCTTTCTTTGACGTCAGACTTATAGGTCTGGAAGTTCTAGATCTAGTACAACCTTACGAAGGTAATTGAGTGTCAATAGAAGATTGTCAACTTTCGATATCATGAGAGGAATATCTTGTATATTCTTGCTCAAGCAAATCCCTAGCCTGACTCGTTTGGATTGAGAGAGGAGTTATCCAGGAGAGTCTAATTAGAGTGAGACTTGGATAGATTCTATATTAGGACTAATAGTACCATGCCCGATATATGGTCTATGGGATATTAGATAGATGAGAAACTATAAATACATAGTAACTATGGATAGATAGGTCTAATGGATTAAATCTCCCTATACCATCTGGGGACTATGATATAGTGGTCTAGCACGTCCATAGTCGATGAGTTGAGTGAATTATTATAGAATAATAATTCACCGAGTCAAAAGGAGTTCTGAGTTAGAAAGAGTTATGACAAGTGCAACTCAAGGCCAGCTCGATATTGGGCCTAGAAGGTCACACACATATGGTGGATGTTACAACGAGTAGATGTTCGAATATAAGATATCTATGGAGTCCCTATTTTATTGTATATCTAATAAGCCCTTGTATTATTGGATCCTATGGATGAGATCCAATAAGACCCAATAAGAATTATTAGATAGAGATCCATTAATCTAAGAGGCTTAGGTAGTTGGATAGAGATCTAGTAGCCAATAAGGCATGATCCATTATAATTAAGTTGATATGGACCTCTATAAATAAGAGGGGCCTAAAGGGTTCATGGGCTCGAGCGTCTAGTGGTTGCCTCTCTTATTCTTCTCAGTCTCCTCTCTTCCCTAGCCAACAACTCTTCTGTGCTATGTATGGAGATGGAGATCCCACAATGATTTGAGGAACATCATTATTGCATCTACCATACAGATCACCGTTAGAGAGGACATTTGGCCTCCTCGATCCTCTCCTTCGGATATTATTTTTTAGGGATATACGATCTCCCTAAGTAAAACATCTAACACACAACATATAGATTTTTCAGTTTTACGATTTTTTCACGCACCAATCATCGCACGATGACATGATAAACATGGGAAACTAATTTTATTTTTGTTTTTCTACTACACATGTGATGCTCTTATCAGTTTCCTAACAATCATGTCCCCGCGGGACTTCTCCCGTTTGTGTCGCATTGCCTTAAATTGTTCCATCATGATCTATTGTAGCATGTCACCTTCTGGTGATGTCTCTATTGCATTCTAATCTTTATGGGATAAATTTGAACTATGATCTCTCTATTATGGCCCCTGTCAACACACCATTGGACCTCCACTACCTCTAATTATGTTTGCTTCTTTGGTAATTGACTTTTATCCACTCGCTCTCGAGTCACATCTAGATGAAGTATAACCCTAGGATAATCCATCACTTAGAAGCTCTCGAGTCCACCAACTTCATTGAAATTGGTGTGCCATTATATAGATCCTAGGCTAGTAACCCTAGCATAATCTCCATTCTACACAATTGTCTTCATAGCAACTTAAATGACAACACTACAATATATTCATTAAGAGTACCCGTCTCCATATCCTCTTGCCTCATGCCAAGGCCTTTAAACCCCAACTTCACCTTTGCAAATTAAGTCACCTTAGTTCCTCTATCAAATACTTCACCAAGATAAGGTTTATGTGCCTCGAAGCTCCCTTTGACTTTGACACTATACATGATGAGTTCATTCCATCAGAACGAGGGACCCATGGAATGACAAGATTTCGCTCTTGTCTTTGTAAGAGTTCATATCCTTGACTTTCGTCTAAAGAAAGCTTCGTGCTTCCGCTCCATGTTATATCTTTTTTATCGACTCCCTTTATACTACTTGGGTACTTCACCAAGTTTCACCTAAGCTGCTTTGCTCATTGGTTTGCATTGAGTTAATGGTGAGTCTAATCTCTATATTGACACTAAGTATGCCTTTGTTTAGTATTGCCTTGGGTCACTCTCCCACTTAATCTCATAATGCATCCACCAACACATTGCTTCGTGCGAGATCATACGTTAATTCCTTATTAGTCAGTCAATCCATTAAGCTTTGTGGGATTGTTGTATTGAGGTACCTCTCCTCAACATATGTGATCCATTGCACATAATTCCCCCTCTAGAAAATTGGGATTTATCTTTGTTGGATATTTATCTTGTTGGAGTAGCTTTCATCCTCGCATCCTTTCATTTAGAAGTTTCGAAGACCACCATCACCTTGGAATACTTCACTTTACTAAACAAAATATATATTGTTCTACCCCCATGAATGCACTTGCTAAATTATGACTTTTCACTAATATAACCCCCATTGCACCCTTTAAGGCCCAGCAATATGTTGAACTTACAACATACTTTAGCCTCCTATGGACGTATCCTTCCTATATATAAGAGAAAGTTTTAATGCTAGCACCGAGATTCAATCACCTTGGGATGGCCACATATAGTCCATCATCTACATACAAACCCGTACATAAGTATCGAATTCTTCAAGTTAAGCAAATCCTCTCACCTCTATAAACTTTGTATAACTCTTTCTTCGTTGAGCAACCCATTCCTCCTTGCATGGTCTCGTCCTTTGCCAAGAGCTCTACTTTTCTTGAGCACCATCAAGTTTGGTTGCTAATATTGAATTGTTACTCAAACTCAACCATCCCAACTTTTGTGTATAACGCTTTAAATTCTTCCCAGTTTGCTTGTCCCCATGGTACCTCTTGTGTGAAGATCGATCATTCCTCTGAATGCCAATCATAGATGCTCACTACTTTGAGTGCCAAGAATTTGTCGTAAAAGCTAGTCTTCCAAACCCTCCTGGCATTTCTGTCTTCCACAAGATCAACTCCAGATGTAATGATGATTGCTCTTGAATCTTCATTAGTTTGGTCTTCAAGGTTGCATTACCATACCAATCATTAATTCCTTGAACTTCAACAGAACAAGTTGGCCCAAGTACCAATTTTCACATAGGAATCCTGAAAGCCTTCGATCTAAAAAGGATTTTGGAACCCAAATATTAGATTTTTGAGGATTGGAAGACAGCTTACAGCTAAAAATCTGTCCATATGCGTACGGATTAGAAAGAAGCAAAGAGAGATGTAACATTTTTTAGTGAAGATTTCTAATCTTTTATGTACGTCATTATGAGAATATTATGCCATGCCAATTTTTTCATCAGTTGTTAATGATGGAAAATATATGATTGTGGTACCAAGATCACTTCTAAAGATGTCAAATGTATCATTGCAGACTATACAATGATATGCAATCCCAGGGAAAAGGTTAACTTTTCAATGCCAGAATAAATCCATCATTGGATTTCGTCCTTTCCCCACCTTTCCCCCCCTTAAAAGCCAAAGCAGACATCCAAACTTACCAGCACCAGAGAATCATCAAACTTTTCCAAATTGAAATGTCTCTATTTAGTTACTATTGGACTGGTTAACACTCTCTACAACCTTTATAGCACAATCAAACCCTACTTAAAGATGATGTTTCATCTCTTTTCCCCTATCCAATTGTCATCATAGCTTCCAGAATGAGGCCGTGGCAGAACAAATAAGAAACAAAGGACAGTGAAGAAAAAAAATCCCAGCTTAATCATACTTGATTTTACAATACAAGATCTGCAAATAAATAGAAGCAGAAGTACCTTCAAACAGAAATTTACATGGCAAATCCATCAACAAACAGGACTGACTTCTGAAGCTTCTTCACTGGAAGCCAATACTAGCTGTGGAGAAACAACACCTTCCTTTCTTGCCTTCTTGCGCTCCCGCTGCAGTCGGAAATACTCCCTTTTTCTTGCTCTATAACTATTTGGATTTTCTGGCTGTTCAACACGTGGATAAACACTAACCTGTTGATATCACATCATCAATTATACAATAAGTCTATATCAACCAAAAAAGAAGTAAGCAGTATTCTGCCTGTGTTCCAGGCCAACCTTTTTCTTGTCCGGTCCAAATTTCTCGAACTTAACCAGCCCATCTATCAAAGAGAAAATAGTATGATCCTTGCCTAGTCCAACATTGTTCCCAGGATGAAACTGAAACATTGGACAAATCACAAATCTAAAGCAGATATTTCGATAAGATGCCATTCCTTGTAAGTAATGCCTACCAACCATAAATATGAGAGATTCAAATCAGGTAGTTCCTGATCTTAGTTGGCAGAAAGTAAAATTGCAATAGTAAATCAAAGATGCCTTAAGAGAAAATGTTGACCATAACCAGAAGTTCCAAAAGGAGCTAACCAAGTACACAGCTATATCATCGAAAAGCAACACATACTGGAGAAACTTATGAATCACTATTATGCTGAAAAAACACAAACAAGTATAGGCAGAAAGACCAAAAATGCTCTAAAAGTATATGAATGATTTTCTTTCAGCAGCTTATGGTTTTACTTGAAGACACCTTTCATCAAAACTTTAGTGATAAATACATGTAGGTCCAGGGACTTGCAGAAAGATATATCATACCATTTTAAAATGTTAAATGTATATTTGTTTATACCATAAAATGTGTACTTCAACTAAAGCAGTTAGAGTTCTTCAGTAAGATGTTACATCTAAGCAAAGTAGAGGTCAATTTATTACATACTGATTGTTCTTATTATATATGGCATGGAAATAAAGAACACAACTAATCCAACTTAAGTATATATTTTCAGAAAAAACATTGTGTTTGACACTTCACTATTGCTACATCAAACCCTAGATATCAAAATGTTTCACTTGCATTATTTTATTTTTCTTCTCACCAAAAAAGAAAGAAATGAGAATTTTCTCAACTAGCCACTTTGAGTCGGTGATTTCATTTTGTACATCTTTTTCTCTTTTGACTACAATCTTAGCAAGCTTAGAGCAGCAGTTGAGGATCCTTAGTTGCTTGAGCTATATACATATAACCAAGAAGATAGATTTAACATACCCAGCCTTGGCACACATTGTGCTTGAAATTGACCATGAATAAATGGTTAAAGATGTTCAGTCCATAGATTAACAAATTCATCAGGTTCAGCCCATAAAGACATTCAGTCCCTGTCAATCTTGTACAGGGAAAATATGCTTTGATGTATTCCAACTTAATTGTTGGTTGAAGATGGAACATATTAGGATTGGCTAGTCGACTACAGCTCAGTCCAAGGGTGGCTATGCTTGGGCTAAGTAGTAGAAAAAGACCATGCACTCTAGATTCTAGAATCTTCTAGAATCATTCAGGCTCGACTGAACTTGGTCTTCTCTAACTGATTTATGATGTAGCTGATACTGTTTGGTTTTGTACGCAAAAAGTGTAGGTTCAACTAGCCAATCCTAATATGTTCCATCTTCGACCAATTCCAACTTAATTGCAAACAGTTCAAATTGATTATGGCAAATTCTAATTGATTTTAGCAGGTTCTAACTAGTACTAGAAAGATTCCAACAACTTTTGTCATTCTGGTTAATATCATTTGTCAAAAAACGAGCTAGTCTCATAATCACCAATTACCGATCTTGATCCTAACATTGTACTTGAGTTTAATACTATGGATCATGTTGTACACATCAGTTACATATATTTTATCGACCCTCAAGATCCATCTCTTGTAGCACCCCTCTCCTCTACTATCCCAGTATATGCCATAACAGCACCAAAACACTCTATGAAATTATTCTACACAACATCAAATTATTCTATGCTATTTTTGCTTTCTTAACTGCCTAATTTGACAGAACATAATAAGAAGAAGAAAAAGTTACAAAGATTCACCTTGGCAGATATCCCACACTCTACCTCATCCTCACCATCCTATCGATTATCTTGATAGGACCCTATCAGGGTCCAGCCCCTATCTATTGAGTCATGTTTCTTATCGAGTCATATTGGTTGGTCCAATCAACTTGCGGGCTATTTTGATATATCATCTTATAGTTCAATAAGCGACCACTTTACATAGAAATTGGCCATAATTGTTGGCATGTAGTCTGAATCTTTTCAACTTTGTCAAAAAAAAAATGTTAAACAAATATTTGAAACACATAATGGCTAGTGATGTATATATGTAACCACCACAGTTATATTCTATCAAATTTTATTATTAGAGATAAGCAATTGTCCAAGGCCAAAGAAAATGAATTCCTGGTACTATGAATTCCTAGTAATGCCCTTCGGCCTAACCAATGCACCCTCCACTTTTTAGAGTTTGATGAATGACATATTTCGAGTCTATCTCCGTAAATTTGTTCTGGTCTTCTTTGATGATATTCTGATATATAGTTCTTCCTTCGAAAGTCATTTATCGCACTTACGGATTGTTCTAACAATACTACGTGAGCACTACCTTTTTGTCAAAAAAGACAGGGTTTTCACTAGCAAATTTTGGATAGAGTTCTTTCAATTACAGGGTACAGTTGAAGATGAGTACGGCCTACCACCCACAAACTGATGGACAAACTAAAGTGGTGAACAGGTGCTTGAAAAATTACCTCAGATGTTTTACTAGTGACAGGCCAAAAGAATGGACTAAATGGCTTCCTTAAGCAGAATTGTGGTACAATACAACATATCACTCCTCTATCAAAAGCACTTGTTTGAAGCAATCTATGGCCGACCCCCTCCTGCAATTACGAAGTATGTGGCCGGCACATCGAAGGTGGATCAAGTTAACAAGGAACTAATTGATAAAGACAAAATTCTGTAGCTATTAAAGGACACAACCTTACAACCGCACAAGTAAGGATGAAGCAACAAGCTAACAAACACAAAAGTGAAAGAGAATTTGTTGTAGGAGATTGGATTTTTCTCAGTCTTCAGTCATACAAGCAAACCTCGTTAAAAACCTGAGCCTCTATGAAGTTGTCTCCTCGCTTTTTCAGACCTTACAAAATATGGAGCGCATTGGAGTCGTTGCCTACCATTTAGATCTACCAACCAGCTCAAAGATACACCTAGTTTTTCACGTTTCCTGCCTTAAGTTAAAGCTAGGTGAAGACGAGATAGCACAGTATCACCTACCCGACATCTCTACTGATGGAGAAGTCTAGGTTTGGCCGGAGGCTATATTGGACCGCAGGATCGTGATACGCCACAGACGTCGTCTAACTGAAGTGCTGGTCTAGTGGACTAATCTGCCTTCTGAAGATGCTACTTGAGAGTCCTACGAAGCATTGAAGATGAAATACCCAGAATTCATAGATGCTCAGCCTTGAGGACAAGGCTAATTTGAAGAGGGCGAGTCTGATAGGACCTTCACAGGGTCCGGTCGCTATCTATTGAGTCATGTTTCTTATCGAGTCATATTGGTCGGTCCAATCAAGTCAATTAGGAGATGGTTGAGTCGGCTAGGAGTCTATTAATAAGGAGTCCAAGTTTAGTAGGACTCCTTGTAAGAGTCCAGGTTTAGAAGGGCTTTTGGTATAGCACTATAAATAATGATGTAACTCTCTTATTTGCATCAAGAAAACTCTTTTGATTTCAGCCATTGGTCGAAACCCTAGGAGGGTTGATCCCCTATAGAGATTAAGGAGGCTCGATCTTCTATAGTGATCGTTTATTCCCCCCCCCCCCCCCCCCCCCCCCACCCCCTCTTCTTCTACGATAGAACCCAAGGGTTCCTATCATATCTTAATAGGGTTTAGACCTATCATGTCATATTCTAGAAGGGTCCATCCTTATCCTATCAACACTAACAAGCATCTGGAGTCCACGATCCATTCCCATGAGACAAGTAAATGGTTTAACAGTTTCCTCAAGAATATGTCCCTTAACTTGCAGGCTATTCTGATATATCATCTTATAGTTCAAAGTCATGTTTCTTATCGAGTCATATTGGTCGGTCCAATCAAGTCAATTAGGAGATGGTTGAGTCGGCTAGGAGTCTATTAATAAGGAGTCCAAGTTTAGTAGGACTCTTTGTAAGAGTCCAGGTTCAGAAGGGCTCTTGGTATAGCACTATAAATAATGATGTAACTCTCTTATTTGCATCAAGAAAACTCTTTTGATTTCAGCCATTGGTCGAAACCCTAGGAGGGTTGATCCCCTATAGAGATTAAGGAGGCTCGATCTCCTATAGAACGCAAGGGTTCCTATCATATCTTAATAGGGTTTAGACCTATCATGTCATATTCTAGAAGGGTCCATCCTTATCCTATCAACACTAACAAGCATCTGGAGTCCACGATCCATTCCCATGAGACAAGTAAATGGTTTAACAGTTTCCTCAAGAATATGTCCCTCAACTTGCAGGCTATTCTGATATATCATCTTATAGTTCAATAAGCGACCAGTTTACGTAGAAATCGACCATAATTGTTGGGATGTCGTCTGAATCTTTTCAATTTTGTCAAAAAAGAAAATGTTAAACAAATATTTGAAACACATAATGGCTAGTGATGTATATATGTAACCACCAAAGTTATATTCTATCAAATTTTATTCTTAGAGATAAGCAGTTGTCCAAGGCCAAAGAAAATGCCGGATCAAAGTCACATGGATTTAATGATGATAAACAGAGATAAACCTGCTAGTTTTCATAATTATGCTTGCTATGACATATTCAGGACATGTTGCCAGTGATGATCTTCTGCTACAGGCTGGTTGACCTGATATTCAGCACATATAAGGTTCTTTATGATATATGTGTAACCCAGAAGACCAGCAATTGACAATCACATATCGTGCCTGTTTATGACAATTTTAGCATGAATAAATTATTAAATAAACAGTCTCAGGGCTGAAATATGCCGATACCACATTACTAAAGTTATCCCTAGTCAATTTCATGCAGAGAAGCATATGGTTTTAGGCACACACATGACACACTTAAATCAACCTAGCCACAGAGAACCTATACTTTGATATAAAACCAAACAATATTTATTATCAAGCAGCCAATCAGACCGAGTTCCAAAACCAGGCTCAAGAAGACTTTTTAATCAGAGTTCAAGTGAAGCTGATGCCAAGACAAGATTGAGCTACATATAGACCAAATCTTGACTACTGACTTGGGGTGGTGATTTAAGCTAGCCCCATGATTACTGATTAACCATCTTGATCCTAAATCCTGAAGTAAAACTCAATCCAAAAGGTTCACTATCTTAAAAGGAATGGGAATAATAAAGCCTCCATTGTAGGCTCAGTCGGGAGACAGAGTTACCTTAACATCTGTCTGCAGTCTTAAAGAAGACACCATATCAAAACCACATCGTATGCCATCCATTTCAACGATGATTAACAAAGAGAAAACCATTGGCCTTACGTCCACATCGAGGTGTGAGAACAATCACTGATAATCCAATGGACTTGTAGGATTATCACTAATGATCCAGTAGAATGCTAGAACCTTTACATAAATCAAATTTCCTTCATGCCAACTCTACAATGACTTTGTTCTCATCTCCCCCTCACCCCACTATCAAATTCTACATATCAAATGAATGGCGGGGGCAATCCACCTGAGTACTCAGGGAAACACACCGTAATTTTCCGTGCTTTGATTCTTTTCGTATAAAATACAATGCAATCACGACCACAGAGAAAAAGAAAGATGAAACCGAATGCGAAACTGCTAGTAACGAGTTGAGTTCAGTAATAGAGTTCTCGTTAGGATCTGATACAAACATAGCCAATGGCTGAAACATTAACCAATTCAAAATTCAAAATTCTATCATCCAGCAGAAAGATTCAAATGTGGTCTGTTACCTTGGTCCCGCGCTGCCGCACGATGATGGCACCAGGCTGGGCGACCTGATCGCCGTAGATCTTGACGCCGAGCCGCTTCCCCCTGGAATCACGGCCGTTCTTGGTGCTACCGGCCCCCTTCTTGTGCGCCGACTCGATCGTCAGCGGGGATCTCATGGGGAAGGAGATGGACGTACCGCTGCCGGGTCGGGGCAGCCCGAGGTCACCCCTGGAGTAAGTGGATGCGGAGCTCGACCACAAGGAGAGTCCCTTGAAGGCGCCGACGAGGTTGAAGGCCACAGTCGCCATGAAAACTAGGCTTTCTCTGGTTCACCAAAAGGAACGATAGCCTTATCTCGAACTTTCGCTGGAGATAAGAGGGCAAACCCAAGGAGCTGTTGGAAGGAAAACGGAAACACAACGACTTGCGCTACGACACGTTCAGGTGCCCCCCACCTCACTCGTGCGTAGGATATGCACCTCATTCTCGAGTCCTAACTGACGTCGCGGCATCGGGTCGTAAGTTACGTCGCCGACCATCGCAACGTTGGAGTATATCGTTCATTAGCATGAACGAGTGGTAATCCTTTGAAAGACCTGATCGCCGTTCCAATTGAATTAAAAAATTAAATCGAACATAAATTAGTTTGATTTGAATTGATTCAGAATTCATTTGATATGAATTATTTTATCGAAAATTTTATTTTAAAGGCTATAAACCATTGTAGTTGAAATACAGTTTGGATTGAACGGATTTTAATTAAAAAATATCTAATCGATCTATTTTATTTGGTTTGCACTCACATTCCATTGAGACATATTATTGACTATTGTATGATATATTGTTTTGAAGAGCAACCATATACCTAATAGTATAGGTACTTTATACTCTTCAACTCTTTATCAATTCTATAACTAATTTGTAAAATTTCTCTGGTGCTTGGGCTGATTGAATTGATATCAAATGGACGAGGGATGACAATAGATCTCTCTTCTTCTTTTTTTTATCGTTCAGAACTTCCTTATAGAAAAAATACATTAGTTTAATCTACATATTTAGGTAATTAGTTGAATTATAATCAACAAGAGAGCATCCTACCTGCATCACGTTGCTTGATCGCCTCATGCTCTTGACTTCTGAAATTTTACAAATTAGTTATAGAATTGATGGACCCTTTTGCCAAACATCTATTTTTTGTGGTCCCATATAGTTTTATCCTTTTAGGATGGATAAAAGTGATAGTATTTGATCTGGTTTCCTTTATAAGGAATTATCTATTTTAGATGGGTTGATATAATTTTAACCTTTTAGAATGGACTCCAAAGGTAGAGATGACCATGACTCTAATAATTGTAAGATATTAGTTTCCCTACTCGACCAAGTAGTAGTAAATGTAAACTTTTTTTTTTACAAGGGGTAAACGAAGGTGTGATTCGATCCTAGGACTTTGTAATAAATTATTGAATTCTTTAGTAGCTAAGTTAACACACACCTTATCTATCTGTATTTGTTCCTGTGCTTTATCAACCATATATTAGTAAATGGACTTGTCACTACTAATTGTCACTCCTTTATTAAATGACAATGATAGTAAATTAAAAATCTACTCTAACCTAACAAAAGTACATTCGTTGAGATTCAAATTCATATATCTAAAAAATCAGTCACATTTTGATAGGGTCCTAGCTAAGTCGGGTCTATCTATTCAGGTTGAGTCATGTTAGTCAGAGTTAGTTATGGATCGAGTGAACCCTATTAAGTCAGTTATAAGTAGTTAAAGTTAATTTTTATCTTTGGTTGAGATGAAGTCAATTACTATTTTCAGTTAGGAGTTTATCAGTTAGTTAAAAGTCAAAGTTGAACGGGACTCTTGGTAGAGCCCTATAAATAAAATAATAAATTCTTAATGAAAATCAAGGAATAAAATATTAGTTTTAGTCAAAAGGCAAAATCCTATGAGGTAAATCCCCTCAAAGTAATCTAGGAGACCTGATTCCCTCGAAGAGATCGATTATCCCTCTTTTCTACCCTCTTTCTCCATAATAGAACCCTAGGGTTCTATCATTTAGTATCAAAACAACGATCTTCAACGTTCCTGCTATGATTCTACAACTGCTCCCCTTGTCATTGTCGTTGTCATCGCCATCATCATTATCACAGTTACATCTGCCACCTGCTACAATCTTCTTTATTGCAGCTATCATCAGCCAAAAGAGAGAGAGAGAGAGAGAGAGAGAGAGAGAGAGAGAGAGAGAGAAGAAGGGCCACAGCCGCACCTTCCCCCTTCTTCCTCTCCACCTCTTATCGTTGGCCAGCCCTCTTCTCGTCCCCTGCCACCGTTGCTACTCGCTGCTGCCGCCACTCTCAGCTGCGCCCCCTCCTTTCTCCTTATATGTTGCCAGCCAACCCTCCTGATCTTGCTGTTATCTACCAGCCAGCACTCGGCAGTGCACAGCTAGCCCCACCGTTCCCTCCGCAACAGTCGCCCAGCCCTCTTCCTCTGTTTTTCACTACCATAGTCCGTCCGCAGTCGTAGCCAACCACCGGCCATACCTGCCAGCTCCAGTCACCAGTCGCCGCTACCACCCACCGATGGTCGATGCCTCCTTCTCTTCCCAACCGCTTCTATCACAACTGAGCCCTTCTTCACCGCAGTCAATCCCTCCTTTACTGTAGCCTTGATCTCCTCTTCTTTATTATCGTTGGCCAACCACTGCATTCTTCTCTCGCAGCCATAGTCGCCCCCCTCTACAGCGCCCGCACCTTGCTTCCTTTGTCGTTGCAGTTGCCACAACCTCCTCCCCAACTGTGCCCTCCTTTGCCACCGAGGTACCCTCACCCCTTCTTCCTCCCCTACCGCAGCAATCACCCCAAAATGCTGATGTGATTGATGCCCTTCCTACCACTGCCACCGGCCACCACTATTCCTCCCCTCCTCTCCACCGACGCCAACTGTCATTGTCCCTTGGTCGCAACCCTTACTGTAGCCCCCATCGCTGCCACGCAGTCGCTACCATGTGACCGTTGCCTCCTCTGTTTCCTGGAGGTTTCTCCTCCCCACCTTGGCACCTGCACATGATGTAGAGGCGATCGCTTCAACCCTCGTCGTAGCCCCCGTCATTACCACGCGGTCGCTGCCTCCTCTGTTTTCCGGAGGGCTCTCCTCCCCACCTTGGCGCTTGCACCCGATGTAGAGATTGCCGCCACTACCCTCTTTTCCCCTTGCCTCTTCCCTACTCCAACATCTTCTCCCACATCAGCCATCGCCACCGCTTTGCTACATCGCCGCTGCTACCACCCTCGATCTGTGAAAACTTGCTCCGCCACCACTGCCACACAGTTGCGTCACCATCACTACATTTTGACCACCAACGTCACAGTAGCAAACACCGATGGATGCAAAATTTGAAGCATTTGAAGCCCGCATAGAGAATAGACTGCAAGAACTTTTCAATGAATTCAAAAGAAGTTTATCGGAGAATCCTAACAAATCTCAACATGCTGAAAGTTTCAGCCTCAAAGGGAACAGATCTGAAAAATATGATCCAGGGCAAGACAAGGAGTTTTCTAGATGGGAAGATAAAGACCCAATCGGTTGGATCTCATATGTTGATAAGTTTTTTCATTTTCACATGACTCCAGAGGAATCTATGGTGGAGATAGCTTCTACTCAACTCAAAGGTGTGCAATCCAGTGGTATAATTTGTACCAGACCTATCACAGAGTCTCTTCATGAGGATAGTTCAAGAGATTCACTTCGGACCATCAGAGTATAAGAACATTAATAGACAGCTTGCCAAAATCTGCTAGACTTCCACAGTACAAGAGTACCAGAGCAGTTTAAGCGCTTGTCGAACCGAACTCGTGATTGGTCTGAGATACAATTAGTGAGAAAATTTATTGAGGGACTTAATCCCGAGATTCAGTGCGAAGTTAAAGCTCGCCATCCTCGCACCATGATAGTAGCTATATCATTCGCTAGTGTGCATAAAGAAAAAATCAATATAGACATTCATCGGAATAGAAAACTTTAATAAACAGAAAAAATCAATAAAGGAGGATTTCAAAGTGGTCAACACAAACGATTGCAAACAAGAGCGGCTTCTGACGATCGAGCCAACTAAAGAGAAATAAAAAACTGACAATGTGGAGTTCGATCATGAAGCCTGTGACAAACTTCTGACGATTAAACTAGCTAAGGAGGAATCAAAAGTTGACAATGTGGAGTCTGATCACGAAAGCTGTGACAAATTCAAAAACAAGATTACTAATGGGCGAATCCTAATTTGTGATAACAGGTGCTCAAAGGTAAAGCTGATTATACATAACAAACAATTACTTTAGATTTCTTTTTTATGCCACAAGAAGACTTTGAAGTTATAATCCTTAAAAGAAGATATAGTACGACCACTAGCCATTAGATAAAAATGGGTCCTCAGACTTTTTTATGCCACAAGAAGACTTTGAAGTTATAATCATTAAAAGAAGATATAGTACGACCACTAGCCATTAGATAAAAATGGGTCCTCAGAAGACTAAAATGACTACTGCACCAAAAGATCGACCTATTGCTTACACCAAGTGGAGACCCTATTTGATTGATCAAAGGGTTATGATGCATGGTAAATGTCTTAGACCGAAGTACTCTTGAAGTTCGATGCTGCTCAGCCTTGAGGACAAGGTTGATTTGAAGAGGGCGGGTCTGATAGGACCCTAACTAAGTCGGGTCTATCTATTCACGTTGAGTCATATTAGTCATTGTCAGTTATAGGTCGGGTGAACCCTATTAAGTCAGTTATAAATTATGAGTTGGTTTTTATCTTTGATTGAGATAGAGTCAATTATTATTTTCAGTTAGGAGTTTATCAGTTAGTTAAGAGACTCTTGGTAGAGCTCTATAAATAAGTCTATAAATTCTTTATGAAAATCAATGAATGAAATATTAGTTTTAACCAAAAGATAAAACTCTAGGAGGTAGATCCCCTCGAAGTGATTTAGGAGGCTCGATCCCCTCAAAAAGATCAATTATCCCCCTTTTCTACCCTCTTCGTTCTATCATATTTTTATATAAATAAGGTAAATTTCATGTTTTATCTCTCTTATATTACTGATTATCTCATACCATCTACTAACCCATATTTAATTTGATTCCATTCAAAGATTCAATTCAATCATATTACTTAATTTTTTTAATAAAATGATTATTGATAAAACTGAAATTGGATTCAAAATACTATGATAACAACAATAACATCAAAATCATAAATCTTAATTATTTGAGATCAGTACTAGATTACCATTAGACAGGTTATTTGATCCTAAGATCCTATATTGAATTGAAAAAATAAGCACGAAATAAGTTGTTAGTTATCACTAAACAACTTTTGTCCACTATTGGGAGGACCAAAATCAAGTCATTTTTCATCAAAAATATCAAAATTTCTTTGTGAATGATATTCTGATTATTATTAGGGCAATCTCTAATTCTTGTAAACAACTGTCAATTTTTTTAAATTTCTTGTCCATTCATTGGCCTTAACATTGACAAGAGTAAGACTATTATTTTCTTCCCCAAGCATTGCACACTTGAAGTTAAATATGGGTTTAAGATTCATTTTAGACCTTGTAAATTTGTCATAGACCTCGTAAGTCCTTATGATTTTCTCGTATCTAAAATAACCCTTGCATTTTCAAAAATATAGTATATAATCCCCTCCCCTCAAGTCTAAGTTAATAGATATTAGAGTTCGCTTACGTAGCATGTTGACTCATAATAAACTATTAATATAATGACACATAATTTAAGTTTTTTAAAAAAGATCCATTTTCGCCCCTGAAGTTTTATTCCTGGACCATTTAAGCACTTGTGGTTTTGATTCTATCTAAAATAGCTTCTATAACTTTAAAGAAAGCATATAAGCTTCTCCCATCAAGTATGAGTTGACAAACATTAAAGTTCACTTACGTGATATTTTGACTCATAATAAATTATTAATATAATGACACATATAATTTTTTAAAAATTAATAATATGTGTCATTATATTAATAGTTTATTATAAGTCAGTATGCTACGTAAGCAGACTCTAACATAGAGGTGCTTATATGCTATATTTTTAAAAGTATAAGTATTATTTTAAATATAAATAAATCATAAGGGTTTAAGTTGTCTATAGTCAAGATCACATGGGCTCAAATGAAGCTTAACCCTAAGATATATAACCTATTAGAATTCACTAAATGCACTAAACCTATACCATGCCTACAACAAGATTACTCCTAACATCCAAAGCCAAATTATTTGATAAATCCATTAGTAGAATCAATAGTTTGTAAAAAGCACTTTTTATCCTTTAGCTAAAAAGGTCATGTTGATCAACTGTATGCTCAATTTCATTCCTCTTAACTCTATTAATAGATTTGCTAACAGCATCTCTAAATTCAGTATGTCTTTTGGGGTGACTCTACTTTGCATAGAAGGGATTACGTAACTATTAGATTGCATAGAAGATGAGTCTAACCTTTTTTTTTACTTCCTGTGTATATTCATGATGCATGCAAATCACTATACAACCTTTTTTTTTTCTTCTTGTGCATATTCATGATGCATGAAAATCACTATGCATTGCTTCATAATATCTAAGATATCCTTTTATTTATTGTGTTTAAAAGGTATGCACATTCTTGTTTAGGAATAAACAATATGAACAAGATATCATAGTTTAAAATAAGACTTGATTAGTAGCCAAAGGTCTTAACTAGGAAGAATGTATAAACTATAAAGAATTAGGCTAAAATTCTTATTAATCTTCTGTACTATGCCTCAAAATCAAAGTCACCCCCATACTTTAAAACTCATCTAAGTGAACCCCATACTATGCCTCAAAATCAAAGTCATCCCCGTACTTTAAAATTTATCTATGTGACCCCTCGTATTATGCCTCAAGATCAAAGTCACCCCTCGTACTTCTAAATGACTCCCCATACTACGATTTCGCATCAAAGTGGCCCTCCATACTATTCTATAGATGTTGTTCAAACCCTTTTTGTTAATAAAAAAGATAACAATATTTATTTTTAAAACTTGGTGGGGGTCTATTTGATTTTCTTCAACATAGTTAAATTATACAAAAAGAACTTAAAAAATCAAACACACCCCTGTACTATGATATGCTAATCAAATATACCCCCTATACTATCATTATTTATTAATTTTATCTCCTGAACGTTAATATAATAGTATTAAGTGGTTGAAAAGTCATGAAAAAAATGGTCTTAATTTTCAACATTGTTTGATTTTATTTTACACTTTAATCTTAATTGATGATGGTTTTTATTTGTTATACACTTAATTATTTTCAGTAATTAAAAAATCGATCTCATAAAAATCTTAATGTGTAAGATTGTTACGATTTTTTACTCTTTAAGTGTGACTAAATTTCGATAGCACCTCCCCTAAAACTTGAATATATCTCATTTATAATCAATCACATAACCTATAAAGAAATGCAGAGATTAGAGTTGCAGAAATGAACACCGACAAAGATTAGAGAAGAAAGAAAGAGAGGAAAAAATGGATTAGAGATTTGAGACTATTTAGTTGTAATCCTCAAATAAAAATAATCTCCTAAATTATTTTACTTAACGGTATAATCATATTTCTAACAGAGGATATCACTTTGATGTGAAATCATAGTACCAGGAGATACTTAGACGAGTTTTAAAGTACGGGAAGTAACTTTAATTTTGAGACATAGTACAGGGGGTCACTTAGACGAGTTTTAAAGTATGGGGGGTGACTTTGATTTTGAAGCATGGTACGAGAGGTCACTTAGATGAGTTTTAAAGTATGGTGAGTGACTTTGATATGAAATCATAGTATGAGGGGTCACTTTGATGAGTTTTAAAGTAGGGGGGTAACATTGATTTTGAGGTATAGTACTTTTTTGGCCAAAGAATTATTTGCTGTTATGACTAGACTTGAAGCCATAAGAATACTTTTTTCCTATGCATATTCTAAAAATTTTCAATTATTTCAAATAGATATCAAAAGTACTTTTCTTAATAGTTTAAAAGTTTATGTTAAATAACTACTTGGATTTAAAAATGATTTTTTTTAAAATCATGTTTATAAATTATCTAAGACTCTTTATGTGTTAAAACAAACCCCTGAAGCTTAGTTTATGAGATTTAACTCTTTTCTTATTTAAAATATTTTTTCAAAAGGTAAAGTTGACACCATAGTTTATTATATAATTTAAAAATATTTTTTATTATTCAAATTTATGTTAATAATATCATTTTTGTTCTATAAATGAATTTTTATATGAATCATTTACCAAGAGTATAAACCAAGAATTTGAAATGAGCTTAATGAATGAATTGATATTTTCTTAAGATGATAAATTAAGTAATTATATGATGGGTTTTGCATTAGTCAAACCAAGTATACTCTTGATATACTAAAATAATTTTACATAGATAATGCTAAGGCTATCAATATACCAATGAGCATTTTTGTTAAATTAGATATAGACAATGAAGGAGAATATTTTAATCAAAAGACCTATAAAGGTATGATAGGTAGTTTATTATATCATACTAGACTTAATATAATATTTAATGTTGGGCTTTATGTAATATTTTAGTCTAATCTTGAATAATCTCACTATAAAAATGTAAAAGAAATTTTTAGATACTAAAAAGGAACTCATAATATAGAATTATGGTATCCTAAATCTAATAATTTTGATTTGATTACTAGGAATCTTTGGAACTTGTCAATTCCTAGGTCATGCATTTATTTTTTAGTCATCCAAAAAGTAAAACTCTTTCGTACTATCTATAGTTGAAGCTGAATATATTGCAACAAGAGTTTGTTGTACACAAGTAATTTAGATGAAAAATACTTTAGAAGATTATAAACTCTCCTAAAAAGTATCCCTATAAAGTATGACAATACTAGTATAATTTGCTTACAAAAGAATCATATTCAAACGTTCTCGAACCAAGCATATGTTAGGATCAATTGACACTAAGAGGGGAGGGGGCGGGAGGCGGTGAGGTGGTGTTGGTGGGTGAATTAGTGCAAGGGTTGAAATCTTGGTTTAAAGAAAACTTCTGTTTGAAGCAAAATAAAAAATTTGAAGCATTTCGTTCAAGTTGAGTAAGCAATAAAACTATTTAATAAAGCTAAGTTATGATCTTGCTAAAGGAAAGCTCAAATAAGAACATGTATAATCAAAAAGCAAAGTTAAGTGACGCTCACAATTTATAGTGGTTCAGACAACTTGGCCTATATCCACTTCCCGAGTCTCCTTTGCCGAGGCCCGTCAGTGTCCACTACTGATCTTCTTCAGGTGAATGCCAAACCCTTACAAGTATTTCACTTAACTCACAAGGGAGACCTTTACAAGGATTACAAATTTTCTTACTCACTCCCTTACCCTTTTTTTTTTCTTGCACACTTTTTTCATAGTTTTCTTGCCCAATTTCTTGTGCTCAATCCAAGAAAACTTAGGGTATCTATAGACCCTAATTGGCTTCAGAAAATGGAGCTAAAAATTTAAACACAACCGAAAAATCTGGGTACGGGCAGTACAACCGTCGACGCAAGCAGTACTACCATTGAAAGCTACCTTGAAAAGAGAGCGACGACGATACAACCGTCGACCTGGGTGATACAACCATCATCCACTGGCGGTACTACAATCAGGAATCCCAAAAAAAAGTTTTCTATACTTCAATTCTCGACTTGTACCTTCAATTGGCTCCTTTCCAGGTCAACCAAATGAGCTCAACCTGAGCTCAATCCATACCCAAACGTAGACCCGGTTTGCCTCTATTTTGGATTTCTTCCAAATTTAACTCAATTAGGACTTGAACCTAACTATGACTCACTGATTACAACCATACATGACCATCAAGTTTAATAATCGACCTAACTCTCGACAATCCAGCAATCTCCGACATTCTTCCGACGAGTCTTACGGTCTTCTTCCGGTGATCTCCTGGCATGTTCCCAGCGAGCTTTTCGATTCCTTTGGTGAACTCCTAGCGAACTCTCAGCGAGCTCCCACTACAGCGTCTAAACCTTGGCCTGATGCCCGAACTTGATTCTGGCTCAACATCTAGTTGTAACTCATTTTCTCTATCGTAGTTAAACCTACACTACTTTCTCTAGCACATATGTTAGATCAACAAACCATCAATTGATTTCATCATCAAAATTCGAGATTCAATAATCTCTTCCTTTTTAATGATGATAATCAATTGATGACAGGAGTGAATCTTAACTCCCCCTATGTCCATGCCATCTTTCAAATAGAGTAAACTTAAATTCAAGAGAACCAAACACTCTTGAATTCAAGTATCATGATATAACATTTTAAACAATTTTCATCAAAAGATTCAATATGATATTCATTTATCAATTTTAAAAATGATATAACATCAATTTAAAACATTTTTATCTTAAGTCATCAATCATCAAATCATCAAAGATTTTGCAAGTATACAACATTACATTAATGCATCAGTCATTTTAAATTGTTTTCTCTTAAGTCATCAACCACATTTTTCACCTTTTGTTTATCAATAAAAAGAGAAATGTCCATTTTACCATCTGTCATCAATGTGTCATTTCTCCTCTTTTCTCATCAACAAAAAGGTAAAATATTAAACAATTAATTTTATATACATAATTTCATGATGTGTCAAATTTCAAGGTATATAAATAATGATTATATCAAAATATTTTGAGCAAATTGCTCCCCCTTAGTAAAATAGGATAAGAGACATAATTTTCTCATGAAAAATTTTCTTCTCTTTTGTGAATAAGAAAGAAAAAGAAATAAATGGGAGGGGTAACAAAGATCCAAAAATTTAGTATAAAAAAGTTAAGTAGGGAGTGATACATTCTAAAGTATTCATTAAGGATATAAAAGATTCATAAATCAAAATAATTTTTGAGAGATGATACAAAAGAGAGCTCATATAAAGCATCATAAAAGGTTATGTCACATAGTTTTCTTTTGTAAATATTCATCATGAATTAAAATAATCTTTAAAAAAAAAGGATAAAAATGTCATCACAAAAAAAACTTCTAATCTCATTCTTGTAATGTCAATTTCAAGGAGAATCATTTTGGAAGAGAGCTCATAAAGAACCAAGAAGTCCAAGAAAAATCAAGAGCTACTCATACAATTAAATTCATCTTATATAAATTTTAAGAAAATTAAAAAATATAAAATATAACAAATAATTCATTTTGATGGTTTAGCATTCTTAACTCTCTTCTAATAAAGTCAAATTACTCTTCATTTAATAGCTTAATGAAAATGTTTGCTAATTGATGCTTAGTATCAATAAATTCCAAATATATATCATGATTATTCACATGATCTCTAATAAAGTGATGCCTAATATCATTATATTTAATTCTTGAGTATTGAATGAGATTTTTAGTTAAATATATTATACTTGTATTGTCACATTTTATAGGGATATTCTTTAAATAAATTTTATAATCTTATAAGGTGATTTTCATCCAAATAACTGGGGCACAACATGCACTAGCCGCAATATATTCAGCTTCAGCTATAGATAAGGCAACCAAGTTTGTTTCTTGGAGGACTAAGAAACAAGAGCATGCCCTAAAACTTGATATGCCCCGGTAGTACTTTTTCTATTTATTCTACACCCTCCAAAATTGGCATCCGCATAAGCAATTAAATCAAAGTTTTTCTATCTATTCTAAATCAAAGTTTTTTTTATCTATTATATACCATAAACCTAAGTAAGAGATTCATTTTAAATATCTAAATATCCGTTTAACTTCTTTAAAGTGAGAAAATTTAGGATTGGATTGAAACCTTGCACACCATCCAACACTAAACATTATATCTGGTCTAGTAGCAGTTAAATACAATAAGCTGCTTATCATTCTTCTATAAGTTCTTTGATCAAAATTTTCTCTCTCATTATCTAAGTCTAATTTTGTAGAAGTGGTCATGTGTGTGTTTATGGCCTTAGCATTTTCCATACCAAAACATTTTAGCAAGTCTAAGATATACTTAGTTTGACCAATAAAGATACCATCATTTAATTACTTTATTTGCATCATAAGAAAAAAAATTAATTCACCAATTAGGCTCGTCTCAAATTCTTGGTTCATACTTTTGGTAAAAGATTCACATAAAGATTCGTTTGTTGAATCAAAAAATATATCATCAACATAAATTTGAATAATAAAAAAATTATTTTTAAAATGCTTAAAAAATAATATGGTATCAACCTTGCCTTTCAAAAAAATATTCGAAATAAGGAAAGAGCTAAGTCTTTTATACCAAGCCCAAGGGGCTTGTTTTAATCCATAAATAGCTTTAGAAAGTTTGAAAACATGATTCGGGACAAGACTATTTTCAAAACTAGGTGGTTATTCAATATATACTTCTTCGGAAATAAAACCATTAAGAAAAATACTTTTAACATCCATTTGAAATAATTTAGAATCTTTGAAATATGTAAAGGCAAGGAGCATGCTTTTGGCATCAAGTCTAGCCATAAGAGTGAAGGTTTCTTCATAATCGATCCCTTCTTCTTAGTTGAAACATTTAGCCACTAATCTAGCCTTATTTCTAACCATAATACAATTTTCATCTTACTTGTTTCTAAAGACCCATTTAGTACCAATCACTAAACGGTCACTAGGTCTAAGAATAAGCTCTCATATTTCATTTCTCTCAAATTAATTTAGCATTTCATGCATTACAATAACCCAAGAGTCATCTCTTAGGGCTTCATCAATATATTTTGGTTTAACTTGAGAAATAAATGTGTCATTAGCATAAAATTTTATAAAAGAAGAACGAGTTTGAACACCTCTTGATGCATCTCCTATTATAAGCTCCTTAGGATGAGCATTTACAAACTTTCATTCCTTGGGTAAGGATTTGGAAGTAAATTCATCTAAGTTGCTTTTAGGAGGGTTATCATTTAAATTCAAAAGTGTCAAAATCAAATTCATCATTAAAATCAATTTTTTTAAGTTTAAAAATCTTATTGAAAATAACATGAATAGATTCTTCAATTACTAAAGTTCTTTTATTGAATATACGATAATCTTTTGAAATAGAAGAATAACTAAGAAAAATATCTTCATCGGGTTTTGCATCAAATTTTCCTAAGGTATCCGTTTCATTCAAGATAAAATATTTGTAACTAAAAACTTTAAAATACGAAATGTTGGATTTTTTATCATTCCACAATTCATAAGGAATTTTAAAGAGTAATAGTTTATAAGAACCCTATTCATAACATAACATGTCGTGTTAATGGCTTCGACCCAAAAATATTTGGGTTGGTTATGTTCATTTAACATGGTTCTAGCTATTTCTTATAAGCTCCTATTTTTTCTTTCTACTACTTCATTTTATTATGGATTTTTAGGAGTAGAGAAGTTGTTGATATACCCATTTGACTCACAAAAATTTTGAAACTCATTGTTATGAAATTCATCACCATGATCACTACGTATTGATAAAATCATAAATTGTTTTTCATTTTGAACAATTTTATAAAATTTTAAAAATATTTAAAAGAGTCACTTTTGTGTGTCAAGAAATAAGTCAAGTATATCTACTATAATCATCTACTATGACAAATACATATTTACTATCTCCTAAAGCTTGTAGTATCAATTGGTCTAAATAAATTCATATGGATCAATTGTAATGGCTTAGAGGTGCTTATTTGATTTTTTGACTCAAAGCTACTCTTTATTTGCTTTCCTATTTAAAAAGTATCACACATTTTGTCTTTAACGAACTTAAGATTTGGTAATCCTCTTACTATATCTTTAGTTGAGATTTGGTTTATTAATTTCATGCTAGCATGACCTAGTCTTCTATGTCAAATCCAAGCATCATCATTTAAAGCCGAAAAGCATATTTCATCACAAAAAACTTTCAATGTCAATAGTATATACATTATTGTTTCTTAAGGCAATTAAAGATTTATTTTTGTATTACATTTCAATTATACAAGCATTAGATTCTAATTTAACAATAAATCATCTATCACATAATTGGTTAGTACTAAGTAGATTATGTTTCAAACCATCAACTAATAGTATATCTTCAATCAAAAGGTTTGATTTGTTACTTATGGTTCATTTCCCAATGATTTTTCCTTTGTTGTTGTCTCCGAATGTGACAACTCCTTCATTTAGGCTAGTGAGCTTAGAGAAGTAAGTTGGATCTATGGTAATGTGCCTTGAGCATCTACTATCAAGGTACCATTTGGTGCTCATATCCTTAGTTTGGAGATAAACCTACAAAAAAGATGGTTTTAATCTAGGTACTCATTTTACTTGGGGTCCATCGTGAAGAGCTCTACCTAATTTAACTATAGGTTTTTTATTGTTTATGGTTCATTTAGGAACCCAAATTAATTTATGTAGACTATATTTTCTAAATGAACACTTGTAAGTTATATGTCATAATCTACCACAAAAGTTGTATTTAATTTTTGGTGGCAAGTTTAGAGTGGGTTCTTTAACGAAGAAATTGACTTTTTTTTAGTATTACCCACAAAGCTATACATTCTTTCCTATGAATATGACCCTTATTTGCAAGAATTATGTTTAGGAATTTATTCTCTATTTCAAAAAAATTTAATGTTTGTTGTAATATAATATTTTCTTTTCTATGTTCCTCTAAAGTTTCACATTTGGTGCATGAACTAAGTGATGGTAATGCTTCATGTATTTGATATAATCTACTAACTAGTGAATCATGCTCTTTCTTAAGTAGTTTATAAGACTTGTTAATTTTTCTAAATTCATCATAAAGCTCACGAAAACTATTTAGTAATTCAGTAACAGAGATATCGGAAGACTCACTTATCTCCTCATGAATGGTCATGAGAGCATAGTTGGTAACCTCTTTCTTTTTGTGGTCTTCTTTACCCTATGAGCTTGAGTCATCCTAAATTGTTGAGAGAGTCTTCTTCTTATATGATGCATTCTTCTTCAATAGTAGACACTCACTTTTGAAATATCCTAGCCTTTTGCATTCAAAATATATTATGTTGTCATTTTTTTGTTTATTTTTATTTTTATGATTTTTGTTCTTTTTCATAAATTTTTTGATTTTTTTGTCAATAGTGCAATATCATTATCCTCATCACTCGAGGTTTCACTCGAGGAGTCATCTGGAATTCTCAATGCTAAATCCTTCATATTTTTTAGAAGGTGTTCATCTTTAGTTCTCAATGCCAAGTCCTTATTCTTTGAAAGGGGTTTGTCAAATTCATCAGGAGCTTTATAGCTCAGTTCATAAGTCATAAGTGATCCAACAAGTTTTTCAAGAGGAAAATTATTGTAATTACTTTAGGATCCCAACTTTTTGGAAGAGATCTTAATATCTTACTAACAAGTTCAAAATTAGAAAAAATTTTACCAAGAGCTTTTAGACCATTGACGACATCCGTGAAGCAGGTGTACATACCTTCAATGGTCTCACTTGGTTTTATTTGAAATAATTCATAACTATACACTAAAAGATAAATTTTAGACTTTTTAACTCTACTAGTGTCTTCGTGTGTGATTTCAAGTGCGTGTCAAATCTAGTAAGTAGTTTCACAAATAAAAACTCAATTAAACTCATTCTTATCAAGAGCATAAAATAAAGCATTCATTGCTTTTGTATTTAAATAAAAAACATTCTTTTCTAAATCATTCCATTTGTTTATTGGTTTGGAAGATTTTTAAAACCATTTTCAATGATGTGTTATAAATCAAAGTCAGTAGAAATAAAAAAAATACATATTCTTATTTTTCAATACGTATAATTTGTCTCATTGAATATAGGAGGACGTGCAATAGAATACCCCTCGTTCATGCCAAACAAAGCTATTTACTCACTTGGTTGTTAGTCCAATGAGTAGAACCTCGCTTTGATAGCAATTGTATAGCTCAATTGGTACTAAGAGGGGAGGGGGGTGCGGGGCGTGTGGGGGTGAATTAGTGCAAGGGTGAAATCTCAATTTTACGAAAACTTTCATTTTAAGCAAAATTGAAAATCTGAAGCATTTCATTCAAGTTGATTAAATGAGCAATAAAACTACTTAATGAAGCTAAGCTATGATCTTGCTAAAGGAAAGCTCAAATAAGAACATGTATAATCAAAAAGCAAAGTTAAGTGATGCTCATAATTTATAGTGGTTCGGCCACAACTTGGCCTACGTCCACTTCCCAAGTCTCCTTTGTCATGGCCCTCAGGTGTCTATTACTGATCTTCTTCGGGTGAAGACCAAACCCTTACAAGTATTTCACTTACAACTCACAAGAGAGACCTTTACAAGGATTATAAACTGTTTTGCTCACTCTCTTAACCCCTTTCTTTTTCTTGCACACTTTTAGCACACTTTTTTCACAGTTTTCTTGCCCAATTTCTTATGCTCAATACAAGAAGACTTGGGGTATTTATAAACCCCAATTGACTTCATAAAATAGAGCCAAAAATTTAAATATATCCTGAAAATCTAGGTATGGGCGGTACAACCACCAGCGCTAACGGTACTATCACCGAAAGTTGCCCTGAAAACAGGGTGGTGGTGGTACGATCATCGATTTGAGCAGTACAACCACTAACCTAGGCGGTACAACCATCACCCACTGATGGTACTACCCTCAAAAATTTCATAAAAGTGTTTTCTACACTTTTCTATTCCTGACTTGTACCTTCAGTTGACCTTTTTCCAGGTCAACCAAATGAGCTCAATCCAAATCCAAACATAGACCCGATTTGCCTCACTTGAGTTAATTTGGATTTTTTCCAAACTTAACTCAATTAGGACTCTAGCCTAACTACGACTCACTGATTACAACCATGCAAGACCATCAAGTTTAATAATCGACCTAACCCCCGACAATCCGGCAACCTTCCGGCGAGTCTTATAGTCTTCTTCTAGCGATCTTCTGGCATGTTCCAAGCGAGCTTTCTGATTCCTTCGACAAACTCCAGCGAACTCCCAACGAGCTCCCACCGCATCGCTCAAACCTTGGCCTGATGCTCGAACTTGATTTTGGCCCAACATATGGTTGTAACTCATTTACTCCGTCATAGTTAAACCTTCATTACTTTCTCTAACACACATGTTAGATCAACAAACCATCAATTAATTTTGTTATCAAAATCCAAGATTCAATAGCATATTGACATTAGATATCATTTCATTATGGATCACATAAACAATCATGATATATCTTTAGACTTCATTAACACAAAATAATAATTAGCAAATATTTTTACTAAACCATTGAGTGAGAAATAATTTAATTTTATTTGAAGAGAAATAAGCCAAGTGTCATAACCACATAGGGAACCCCTAGCGGCTAGGGTTTCCTAGCTGTAGGTGGTAACCCTACAGCCAGGATTTCTAGCCTAAGGGGTAGCGACCAAGCTTTGCTAGCCGCCCATAGCATATTACAACCAAACCTCATGGTTAGTCGAGTCCCTCGAGGCTATAACGGTTTGAAGATCGAACAGGATGGGAATCACAAAGAGTTGTGATCAACAAGAGTTGCTTACCTTTTTGGGCTTAGTATGATTGGTTGAGTCCCTTGAGTATCCCCACTAAAAATATGTCAGAGATTGTTTCATATGTTGGAGGTGTTATGTGATTCAGAAGAAAAATAGTGAGAGTTGGTTAAGATAGAAGTCAATATCTTGATTATTTCCTTTCCTATAAAATTTATATGATATTTATTTATGTTATATCTTTGTTTGTCAAAAATATATCGCTGGCAAATCTTATACATGATATACTTTATACAAACCGCCTCACCGGTACAAACTACATGGATTGGCTCTAGTGGTTTTTAGGTATCCTGTAAGCCAATCACATGAATGATGGCACGTATAACATGCTGTACAGTCTTTTTGCATTATTATTATTGGCATCTACTCACATTATATTGTTTGTTGCATATATATTGTGATGTCTTTGGTTCTATGCAATGGGAATCAGATCATGATGAGATTATAATAATGAGACTGATTCATCTTTAAACATAGACCCTAAATAATCCCGGTCATAGGTACTTGAGAAGGATATCGAGATAACCGGACAGACCGATGTACTATATACATGTCCATATGATGGAGACGATTGGTCTCATAGCCACTTGTATGAGGATACTAAGGGTACAATACAGGTGCTCATTGGAAAATGAGTTCATTGATTGATCTACTTACGTAATGCTGGATGGTTAATGATACCTGACGTCAGACTATGATTTCGTAGTCCCAGTTGTGTATCTAGTCCTTAGACTTGAAACACTAAGGATGCCTTGTTTGAGTACTTTTTTCTTTGATGTCAGACTTTAAGTCTAGAAAGTTTCAGATTTGATACTAGTTATCAGGATTGATAGCTAACCTTACGAAAGCAATTGAGTGTCAATAAAGGATCATCCACTCTCGGTATCTTGAGAAGAATATCCTATGTATTATCGCTCAAACAAATCCTCGATCGGGGTCATTCGGATTGAGAGAAAAGTTTTCTAGGAGAATCAGATTAGAGTGGGACTTAGATGGATTTCGTATATGATCTGATAGTATCAATCCTAATATATGATCTCTGGGATATTTGATAGATGAGGGACTATAGATATATGGTAACTGAGAACAAATAGGTCTAATGGATTAGATTTCTTGAACCGTTTGGGAACTATGGCGTAGTGGCCTAGTACGTCCATAGTCGATGAGTCGAGTGAATTGTTATGGGATAATAATTTATTGAGTTAGAAGAAGTTCTGACAGGTAGGACTCACAACCAACACGATATTGGGTCTAAAAGGTCACACACATATGGTGGATATTTCAACGAGTAGAGGATTAGATATGAGTTATTCAATTAGTCATTGTTCTCATTGGATGAGACCCAACATTGATGGATCCCTTGCATGAGGCCCAATTAGAGGCCAATTGAGATTATTAGATAGAGATCCAATAATCCTAAGAGTGAGGATAATTGGATGGAGATCCAATACCAACTAAGGTAAGATCCACTAGGGTTTTGGTGACTCTCTATAAATAAGATACAAGGGCGGCACAACAATAATATACTGCACCTTTGACTGCCCACTCCTATTCTCCTCCCTCCCTCATCTTTTCGGCCAACTAGCCTTTCCCTGCTATGAGAGCAACAAAGAAGATATGTGATCTTCTTCCATAAGTGTTGCGAGATGGTGCGAAAGAGTTATAAATTTTGGGCTACGATTGGATGAGAATCACTATAACGATCCACCATGTGGATACCGCTAGAGAGGAGACAATTGACCTTCTTCATCTTCTCTATCTAGATCAGAAATTTCAGAGATATATGACTTTTCTAGGTAATTAATCTCTCACGCATCGTAGTTTTTGGTCTTACAAGTTTTTCACACACAAATCTTTGCACAACAACTTGATATACATAGGAAACCTGTTTGATTTTCTTTCTTTCACTGCACATGTGATGCTCCCACTGGGTTTCCCAATAGGCTCCGCAATTTGAGAATTGTTCTCCCAACGGAGAAAATCACATATGTCCTAAACGTGAGTTTGCCCATGCTAGAGGAAGGGGATGTTAGGGAACCTTATCAGAAGCATCACATATGCAACAAAAAAACAAAACAAAACGGTCCCCCATGTTGGTAAAATCATCTTGCGATGATTGGTGCGTAAAAAAATCATAAAATCAAAAAATCTACACATTGTGTGTTATATGTTTTACCTAGGGAGATCGGATAACCCTGAAAAATCAGATCTGTAGGCATAGATGAAGGAGGTCATATGTCATCATCTCTAGTGATATCCACATAGTAGATGCAGCAACGATGCTCCTCCAATTATTGTAGGATCTCCCTCTGTACATGTAGCATACAAGATCTGTCGCCCAAGGAGGAGAGGAGGCTAAGGAGAATAGGAGGGGCAACTACCATAAGCTGTAGCCTATGAACCCTTTATCTTCCTCATATTTATAAAGGTCCCTCTTAACTTACACCCTAATGGATCTTGCCCGATTGGATACTAGATCTCTATCCAACTACTCAAACATTTTAGATTAGTGGATCTTTATCCAATAATCTCTTATTAGCTTTTATTATATCTCATCCGTGGAATCCAATAATACAAGGGCTTATTGGATACCCAATAAAGCAGGGCCTCCAGGGATATCTTATATCTGAACTTCTAATCATCACAACATCCACTATATGTGTGACCCTCTAGGCCTAATACTGAGCTAGTCGTGAGTTACACTTATTAGAACTCCTTTTGACTAATAACTCGTTATGGCTCAGTGAATTATTATCTCATAATAATTGACTCAACTCATCGACTATAGACGTACTAGGCCATTACACCATAGTCTTCATACGATATAAGGGGATCTAATATATTGGACCTGTCTATCCATAATTATCGTATATCTATAGTTCATCATCCATCTAATATCCCAGAGGTTGTATATTGGGCATGGTATTGTCAGGCCTTATACCTAATCTATCTGAGTCTTGCTCTAATCAGATTCTTTCAGAGAACTCCTTCCCTCTCAATCTGAACGACCCTGGCCAGGGATTTACTTGAGCAAGAACACATAAGATATTTCTTTCATGATATTGAGAGTAGACTATCCTCTATTGATACTCAATTACCTTCATAAGGTTGGTTACCAATCCCGATAACTGACTATATTAGATCTGAAACTTCCAGAATTATAAGTCTGACATCAAACAAAGAAGTACTCAAATAAGGCATCATTAGTATCTCAAATCTAAAGACCAGACAAATAACTGGGACTACGAAATCATTATGATATTATATATTATTAATCATTCAACATTATATATGCAGATCAATCAATGAACTCATTGTCCAATGAGCACTTGCACTATATCTTTAGTATCCCCACACAAGCGACTATGAGACCAGCCGCCTCTATCATATGGATAAGTATACAATACACTGGTTTGTCCAATTATCTCGATGTCTCTCTCGAGTAACCTATGATTGGGATTATTTAGGGTCTATATTTAAATATGAATTGGTCTCATTATCATGATCTCATCATGATCCAATTGTCATTGCACAAATCCAAAGATATCACAATATATGTAACAGGCAACATAAGTGAAAATATATCATAATAATAATAAGTAAAAAAGATCGCATAACATCTCACATGAGTCATCACTCATGTGATTGGCTTGTAGGGTACCTGTAACTAGTAGGGGTAAGCAAGGATGAGATCACTCATTACGTAAAATATATAGACTATTCCACTCTTGCTAAGTATTATATGTTGGCCTCTATGACTCTCGAGCTACAATGACAGCACGAAAGCATGGATGTCAATTTCATCCTCCTTTATCTTCACCAACTATTTGAGGAACAGGAAAAAACTTAGAGATATGAGATATCTAATAGTCACATCTGCGTTAGGATGACGGAGGAAACATCGACTCATAACCATGTCCTAAGAATGATTGAATGGATTGAGAAACTCAAAGGTTAGAACTTGTATTTCAATCCCTCCCAAACTCCTTTTCATAATTTATCATGGTTTTAACATCAGTAGGCTTGATGTGACTTTCCTTGAGCTCCTCAATATGTTGAGGGAGGCTGAGAGCACCATCGCGAAAGAGAAGTCAGTTCTCTACATTGGCCAGACCAAAAAGAAAAGGAAGGTTGATAAGTCCCTCAAGAAGGGCAAGGGTAAGGGCAAACTAAATAGAGCAAAGGTTGCCAAGAAAGACCTGACAAAAGACAAAGGTCATTGCTTCTACTATGTTAAAGATCGGCATTTGAAGAGGAACTACAAAGAGTACCTTACAAAGAAGGCAAAATAAAAACTTGAAGAAGCTTTAGATATATTCATGAGCATTCTCCATTTGTCAAATTCTTATGATATCACCTTACAAAGAAGGCAAAATAAAAACTTGAAGAAGCTTCAGATGTATTCATGAGCATTCTCCATTTGTCAAATTCTTATGATATCACATAGGTATTAGATACAAGGAGTGCTTATCACATATGCAATTCATTACAGGTTTTGATAAGATGAACCTCAAGATGGAAAATGGAGCAAGAGTTACTGTAAGGGCTATTGACGAGGTCATCCTACATCTGCTTGGTGGAGCTACTATTGCATACTTTTTTATTATTATCAAAAATATTATTTTTATTTCATATTTGATACTTAGTATATATAAATTACTTTTCAAAGATAATAGTTGTTAATTAATTTTGGATGATAAGATCATCACTAGGGGAACATTGTATAATGGTTTATTTATGCTAGACATTATTCCACATATCATGAATGTAAATATGCCCAAGAGGAAATGTGATGAGGTAAATAATTCATACATGTGGCATTGTAGGCTGGGTTATATCCACGAGAGAATAATTCAAAAGTTGCTGAAGGATGAATACTTAAATCCATTCGACTGAGTCATATGCAACTTGCAAACTTTGCTTTCGTGAAATATTGACCAACTATTCATTTAGTGGAACTAGAGAGAGAGCCGTGAATTATTGGAACTCATATATCACAATATGTGTGGTCCTATATCGACTTATGTCATAGGTGGTTACTTCTACTGCATTACTTTCACTGATAATTTATCTAGGTACAAACACATGTACTTAACGAAGTACAAGTTTAAAACTTTTAAGAAATTTATGGAATACAAACATAAAGTAGAGAATCAGACCAAAAAGAGTATTAAGACTCTTTGATCTAATCAGGAATGAGAGTACTTGAGTATAGAGCTCACATATTTCCTTAATGATCATGGGATTCTATCCTTATGGAAACCTCCCTATACACCTCAACTCAATGGTGTATCAAAAAGGAGGAATCACATATTATCAGACATGGTGCAATTCATGATAGGTTCCATCGACCTACCCATCTTATTCTGGGGATATGCCATGGAGATTGTAGCTTATCTTTTGAACAAAGTTCCATCTAAGTCGATAGTATCTATACCATTTGAGATATGAAAAGGGAAGAAGCTCAATCTTAAAGTTATTAAGATTTAGGGTTGCTCTACCCATGTTAGAAGACACAACCCTAACAAGTTAGAATCAAGAATGGAGCTGTGCAAGTTCATGAGATACCCGAAGAAAACTTATGGGTATTATTTCTATCATCCTGAGGACCAAAAGGTCTTTATTGCCAAGAGGGCAATATTCCTTAAGAAAAAAAAATATTCTTAGTAGAAACAATGGGAGCATGATACAGTTGAGCGAGGTTAGAGAACCTAGCTCAAGCACCATTCCAGAAGCCGAGTCTATTTAGGTACTTAGCATATAAGTGTTGGGAAACCAACAGCGGGTGCATCACATGCGCACCGGAAATCAAAACAAAAAATTGGTTTCCCACGCAGATCAAATCGTCGTGCAAAAGATTAGGATCGCGAGAAAAACATAAAAATCGATAAAATCATGATGTATGAGAGATTGATTTTACCTAGGGAGATCGTATATCCCTGTATTCCAGATCCGGATGGAGAAGATGAAGGAGGTCAAGCGTCCTCCTCTCTAGCGATATCCACACGATGGATCTCTGCAGTGAAACTCCTCCAATATGATCTCGCAACTCTTGCACAGATGGAGGGAGGCAAATAAGAGGTGGTGGCTAAAGCTGCGGCCTATCAACCCTAAGTCTCCCCTCCTATTTATAGAGAGCCACCAAAATCCTAGGGCTCCTTCCTTAGTGGGTATTGGATCTCCATCCAATAACCCACTAACCTTGTATTATTGGATCTCTATCCAATAATCTCCTTAGGCCTATAATTGGGCCTTAATCAAGGAGCTCATCAATATAGGGTCTCATCTAATGAGAATATGGGCTAATTGGATCTTCATCCAATCCTCTATTCGCTGAAGCATCTACCATATGTGTGTGACCCTCTAGGCCCGATACCGAGCTGGCCGTGAGTCACTCCCATCAGAACTCATTTTGATATAGTGAATTATTATCCCTATAATAATTCACTCGACTCATCGACTACGGACGTACTAGGCCACTATGCTATAGTCCCCAGACGGTACAGGGGGGATCAAATCTATCGGACTTGTCTATCCACAGTTACCATGTATCTATAATCCCTCATCCAAATAATATCCCAGAGATCGTATATTGGATATGGTACTGTCAGGTCACATACGGAATCAGTTTGTCTTGCTCTAATCAAATTTTACCGGAGAACTCCTTCTCTCTCAATCCGAATGACCCTGGCCAGGGATTTGTCTAAGCAAGCACATATGAGATATTCCTCTCGTGATACCGAGAGTGGTTGATCCTCTATTGACACTCAATTATCTTCATAAGGTTGGCTACCAATCCCAATAACTAGTTGTACCAGATCTGGAGCTTTCCAAACCTGTAAGTCTGGCATCAAAGAAAGGAGTACTCATACAAGACATCCTTAGTGTCTCAAGTCCGAGGACCAGATACATAACTGGAACGATGGAATCGCTATCTGACATGAGGTATCATTAACCATACAGCATTCCATAAGCGGATCAATCAGTGAACTCATTCTCCAATGAGCACCTGTACTATATCCTTAGTGTCTCTACACAAGTGGCTATGAGACCAGCTGCCTCCATCATATGGACGGGTATATAGTATACCGATCTATTCGGTTATCTCAATGTCCCTCTTGAGTAACCTATGATCGGGATTATTTAATATCTATGTTTAAAGGTGAATCGATCTCATTATCGTGATCTCATCACAATCCGATTCCCATTGCACAGAAATAAGGACATCACAATATATATGTAACAAATAATATAATATAATAATATGCCAATATTAATCATAAGTAAAAAGATCACACAGCATGTCACATGTGCCATCACTCACGTGATTGGCTTGCAGGGCACCTGTAACCAGCAATCTCCCACTTGACCAAAAGCCAATCACCTATGTGTTTGATCCCCATCAGACCCTTGTGACGCTCAAATATAATCTGAGCCAACGGCTTCGTCAATGGATCTGCAATGTTATCTTCAGATGGAACTATGTGTGTTAGGTACCTGAACAGACTCGGGCTCTGGAATGATGTTTGAGCTAGGTTCTCCAACCTCGCTCAATTCTATCTCACTCCCATAGTTTCCACCAAGAATATGTTCCTTCTCAAGGAACACAGCTCTCTTGGCAACAAAGACCTTTCGATCCTCGGGATGATAGAAATAAAACCCACAAGTTTCCTTTGGGTATCCCACGAATGTGCACCATTCTGTCCTTGATTCCAACTTATCGGGGTTGTGCCTTCTAATGTGGGCAGGACAGTCCCAAATCTTAACAATTTTAAGATCGGACTTCTTTCCTTTCCATATCTCATATGGTGTAGACACTACCGACTTTGATGGAACTCTGTTCAGAAGATAAGCTGTAGTCTCTAGGGCGTACCCCCAGAATGAGACAGGTAGGTTAGCGAAACTCATCATGGATCGTACCATGTCTAATAGCGTGTGATTCCTCCTTTCTGATACACTATTAAGCTGAGGTGTATAAGGAGGTGTCCACTGGGATAGAATCTCATTGTCCCTGAGGAAATGGGTGAACTCCGTACTCAAGTACTCTCCTCCTCGATTTGATCGAAGTCTTAATACTTTTTTCAATTTGGATCTCTACCTCATTCTTATATTCCCTGAATTTCTCGAAGGCCTCAGATTTGTACTTCATTAAGTACACGTGTCCATACCTAGAGAAATCATCAGTGAATGTAATGAAGTATGAGTAACCACCTATAGCTTGAGTCGACATGGGACCATATACATCACTATGTATGAGTTCCAAGAACTCGATGGCTCTCTCTCCAGTTCCACTAAAAGGAGAGTTGGTCATCTTCCCACGAAGGCAAGGTTCGTAAGTTGCATATGTCTTATAGTCAAATGGATCTAAATATCCATCTTTCAATAATTTTTGAATCATTCCCTCATGTATATGACCTAGCCTACAATGTCATAGGTATTCATTATTCACCTCATATCTTTTCCTCTTAGACATATTTATATTCATGATATATGGAGAAGTGTCTAACATATATAAGCCATTTATTAGGGTCCCTCTAGTGATGATTTTATCATCCATTATTATTGAACAACTATTGTTCTAAAAAACTAATTTATATCCATTAATTATCAAACAAGAGATAGAAATAATATTTTTGATGATAGAGGGAACAAAATAGCATGCATCTAATGCAATAATAGCTCCACCAGGCAGGTGTAGGGTGACCTCTCCAATAGCAACTACAGCAACTCTTGCTCCATTGCCCATCTTGAGGTCCATCTCGCCTCTAGCCAATCTCCTACGTCTTGCCAGAACCTGCAACGAATTACAGATATGATAAACACTCCCGGTATCCATTACCCATGTGTTATCATGAAAATCTGACAAGTGGAGACTGATCATGAATATACCTAAAGCTTCTCCAAGCTTCTGTCTCGCCTTCTCTGCAAGGTTGTCATTACAGTTCCTCTTCCAATGTCCATCTTGTCCTTTGTCCTTTGCCGGGTTTTTCTTGGCAACATTTGTCTTACCTGGTCTTTCTTTGCCTTTGCCCTTGCCCTTATTAAGGGTCTTACTAGCATTCCTTTTCTTTTTTGTCTCACCAATATAGAGAACTGACTTCTCCTTCTTGATGGCACTCTCAGCTTCTCTCAACATATTGAGGAGCTCAGGGAGAGCCACCTCAAACTTATTCATATTAAAGTTAATAATGAACTGTGAAAATGAATCTGGTAGGGACTGAAGTATAAGATCAACACATAGATTATCCTCTATGACTATCTATATACTTCACAAAGCGAGTGATCTTATCCTCGCTTATCCTTTCCTCCAGCGTGGCACAATCATGTTAAGGACATATACGATTTATCTTCCACGAGAACAATTCTCAAAATGCGAAGCTTTTGGACCAATGAGGTGGTTAGCGTCAAGTATGCCACGTAGGGGTTTTACAAGCGACAAACAAGATATAGCATAAATTAAATAACATGCAGATTTTACAGAAAATACTAATTAAGATATTGACTTCTATCTTAATGTACTCCAACTATTTTCTTAGCGAATCATGCGACACCCTCGACACGTGAGACGAAAGTCTCCGACAGACTCCTAGTAGGGATCGAGATCCAATTGGCATCTTAGTGCAACCTCGAGGGACTCGACCAATTGCACTAAGCCCAAAGGGTAGGCAACTCTTGCCAATCACAACTCCTTATGATTCCCGTCACGTTCGGCCTCTGAATCATCATGGTCTCATGGGACTCGACCAACCATGACGTTCAGTTAAGTCATCACCATCGTTACAAGATGAGTCTGATTCGATGATATGCCCTCGAGGGACTCGACCAAACATACCATGTCCTCAGGTCACCGATGACATCTTTATGTCAAAGGCAAGAACTCGAGTCTCGAGGGACTCAACCAACTCGACCTATGTCGTGATTCAATTTCTTCCTATAACGATGGAAGGCCACGTGGGTCAATCTTATTACCTCACGCTTACCGACTTAATATTATCTTAGGAGGGTTTTTTTTTTCGTATCGGTCTCCTAATATGTCGTGTCACACACATACATATTTAACATATATCTACATCGCATGCAAATATATATATACATATATCTAGTAGGTGTATAACACATCACATATGCAAGCCACACCGGATAATCATGAGCCGTGACCTAATATGATTAAGCCCGAGCCAATGGGCCTAATCACTCACAATATAATCTATGTGTGTATTAGCGCATCTTCATGCCCTGTGATTGTTGATCTCGTCATCATCAGTTCCGTCGGATCGTCGCATCACCATGCGTCGTGATCTACCGCCACGACATCATGGGTCCCGTTGTAACATTCACGTTCCCGTTGCGCCTCTCTATGTAATTACAAATAATCACAGTCACACAGGCTCAATAATAAACGAGAAAAACATAGGCTCGCAGGCCCCAATAATAATAATCACAATTACACACATCACAACACATGGCTCATGATCATCCATGCACATCATACATCACATGTACATCACATCATATGTAGGATTACTAGATATATATAATAATTAATTAAACTATTTAATTAATTATTTTTCTGAAAATCAGGACATGCTCAAAACTTCCAGAATTATCAAGGGCATTTTCATAATTCTGGATGAGAGGACAGTCCTCAGAATTTCAAGAATTATTGAGGGCATTTTCGGTATTCTAGATGATAGGACAATCCTTAAAATTTTCAGAAATATTGAGGGCATTTAAGGAATTCTGTATAAAAGGGACAGAGTTAGAATTTCATAAATTCTAAGGGGCATAACCATCTTTTTCTTCAAAAGTTACCCGAGCCCTCCTTCACCCTCACTGCGTCGTCGCCGTCGCTGCCCTTTGCGGTCGGCAGCCGCCCTGCCAAGGGGCGGCCACCCCTGCGACCAGCGGGGTTGATTTGAATTCCAGCTTGACTTTGACGTCGACCAGCTCTTTGGTCAACTGATTGAGCTCAACTTGAGCTCAACCAAACCCAGTAGTGGATCCGGTTGCCTCATTAAGTTGATTTGGATTCCTTCCAAATTCAACTCAATTAGGACTCTAACCCTAACTACGACTCGATGATTGCAACACTTAATGATCAATTAAGCCTAATTAAGACCTAACTCCCGCATACTCTGGCAACCTCCGATAATCTTCCGGCGAGTCTCGGTCTTCTTTTGGCGAACTCGCTTGCGCCATCCTAGCAAACTCCTGATACCCTCGACGAGCTTCCAACACACTCCTGGCGAGTTCCCAAACGCGTCGACTCGATGCATGGACTTAACCTTGGCCACCCTTGATTGTAATAATCCTTCTATCGTAATTAATACTACATCAATCAACTCTAACAATTCTGTTAGATCAATAATCCATCAATTGATTTCATCATCAAAATCTGAGATTCAACAGGTCTCATACTGATGAGACATTGAATATCACTTTCTAGGAATACATCCTGAGGAGGTATATATGATATAGCCTGAGGGATTCATGTCTAAGGAGAGTCCAAATAAGATGTGCAGGTTACTAAGGTTTATCTATGGATTGAAGCAAGCTTCCCGAAGTTGGAACATAAGATTTGATAATGAACAGATCTTTTGACTTTGTTAAGAATAAAGATAAGCCTTATGTGTATAAAAAGGTAAGTGAGAGTGCTATCACCTTCTTGGTATTTTATATGTGGATAATATCTTGATCATTGGATATAGGAATACTTTTCATAGTTAAAGCTTAGTTATCGAAACACTTCTCCATTAAGGACTTAGGCGAAGTATCTTACATCTTGAGGATTCACATTTATAGAAATATATCCAAGAGGATGTTTGACTTGTTCTAGTCTGTTAGGATCAATTGGCACTAAGAGGGGGGAGGGTTGAATTAGTGCAAGCTTAAAATTTTCTTTCTAAAGCAAAAGCTTTTCGAATAAGATAGAATAGGAAATCCGAAGCTTTTTGTTTTTAATAAAACAAGTGAGTGATTAAAAGTAAGTTGCTAAGAAAATCGGAAAGATTATCACGTTTGAGGAAAAGAACTTATCGTCTTGCTTTCAAGGAGTTTAGTTAAATTGGAAGTATCAATACAACAACATTCAAGTAATGCAAGTATGAAACACTTACGATTTTATAGTGGTTCAGTGCCAATGGCCTATGTCCACTTTCGAGTCCTCCTTCTTGAGGCACTCCGGCTTCCACTACCAATCTTCTTTGGGTGAAGATTAAACCCTTATACTTGCTTAAAAGGGAGACTTAAGACAAACTTTCTATCTCTAAGCTTTCTCTCCTCCCTTTTCTTTTTCTTTATAAATCACTCATATACCAGAATTTCATTGCCCAAAAGTATTTCTCCGTTATGCTCAGAATGTAAGAATACTTGGGGTATTTATAAACCCCAAGTGGCTTTAGAAATTAGAGCTAAAAATCAAACATACCCGAAAAAACTGGGTACGGGCGATTTACCCGCTGACTTGGGTGGTTCATCTACTGTCAGCCACTGGCCGCCGCTGCATTCTGTGGTACGGGCGATTTGGGCAGATGACCCACCGAAAGTTACTGGCCGCTGCTCGGATTCTATGGTACGGGCAGTCCAACCGTTGCTCACTAACGGTTTACCTGCCAGAATTTTTGCAAATGTGGTTCCCTTCACTTTTCGAACTCTAGCTTTGACTTAATGTTGACCAGCTCCTTGATCAACTGATTGAGCTCAACCTAAGCTCAACCAAACCTAGTAGTGGATCCGGTTGTCTTATTGAGTTGATTTGGATTCCTTCCAAATCCAACTCAAATTGGACTCACTTTCTAACTACGACTCAATGATTACAACTCTTAATGACCACAAGCTTAATTATGACCTAACTTTCGTCAATCCAGTAACCTTCGGCATACTTACGGCAAGTCTTCTGGTTTTCTCCCCAGTGATCTCCCGGTGTGTTCCCAGCGAGCTTCCGGATCCCTTCGACGAATCTCCTAGCGAACTCCCGACGAAACCCACCGTATCGTCCGAACCCCGGCCCGATGCTCAAGCTTGATCTTGGCCCATTATCTAGTTGTACTCCATCGATCCTGTCATAGTTAGATCTACAATTCTTTCTCTAACACACATGTTAGATAAACACACATCAATTGATCTCATAATCAAAATTTGAGATTTAACAATTTCTTCCTTTTTGATGATGACAATCAATTGATGACGGGAGTTATTCCTAACTTCCCTTAAATTTATGCCATCATATAGAAGATTTAATTTCAAGAGAGTCACATCCTCTTGAATTCAAGTAAATCAACGCAATAAGAGTTTCAAGCAAATAACCTTTCAAGCATTCAACTTTTCAAAAAAATTTAAAGATTGTCATGAAGTTGAAGTATTTGATAATTTTCCCTCAAGTCATCAACCATTGAAAATTTTCAAGTAATCAAGCATACCTTTCTCAATAAATTTCATACATTTGAAATATTTGAAAAATAATCTCTAGACATCAACCATACTTTTCTCAATAAATCTCATAAATTTGAAACATTTGATAAAATAATCTCTAGTCATCAACCATACTTTTCTCCCGTTTTGTCATCAACAAAAAGGCGAAGGGTAGGGTTATAAAAGAGTCATCATGAATTTTCCTTTTAAAGCAAAAGAGTTTTTACTCTCCCATTATAAAACGCAACAAGAGTCATCATGAATTTTTTTTTTCTTGTAAGGAGTTGTAAAACATCGTTGAATTATAGCTCTCAATAAGATAATCATATCAAAAATCTGAGAGATAAAGAAAAAAACTCATGTATTAAGGATTTCTCAAGTAATTTTTGCAAGTAAACATCATCACAAAGATAAATAGCTCAATTTCATGAATTCAAATATTTTCATGATTTAGCATTCCAAGTTCTTTTATAAGAAAATCAAATTGTTTTTTATTTAATAATTTTGTAAAGATATCCGCTAATTGATGCTTAGTATCAATAAATTCGAACATGATATCTTGACTATTTACATGATCCCTTATAAAATGATGTCTAATATCAATGTGTTTGATTATTGAATGTTGAATAGGATTTTTGGTTAGACATATTGCACTTGTATTATCACACTTTATAGGAATATTTTTTAACTTTAATCCATAGTCTTCTAGTGTGTTTTATATCCAAATGACTTGGGCATAACATGCATTAGCTGCAATGTATTATGCTTCCGTAGTAGATAAAGCTACTGAATTTTATTTTTTAGAAGCCTAAGAGACAAGTGCATGCCCCAAAAATTGACATGTTCCAGTAGTGCTTTTTCTATCTATTCTACATCCACCAAAATCAACATTAGAATAGGCAATCAAGTCAAAGTTCTTTAATTCTGGATACCATAATCCTAGTTTAGATGTTCCTTTTAAGTATCTAAAGATTCGTTTAACTGCTTTCAAATGAGAGAGATTAGGGTTAGATTGATACCTTGCACACAATCCAACACTAAACATGATATCCGATCTAGTTGCAGTTAAATATAATAAACTTTCTATCATACCTCTATAAGTTTTTTGATCAAAATTTTCTCCTTCATTGTCTGAGTCTAACTTTGTAGAAGTGCTCATGAGAGTGTTTATTGCTTTAGCATTTTCCATCCCAAATCATTTTATCAAGTTTAAGGTATATTTAGTTTGACAAATAAAAATACCATCATCTAGTTGTTTTATTTGTAATCCTAAGAAGAATGTTAACTCACCCATTAGACTCATTTCAAACTCTTGGCTCATTTATTTAGCAAATGACTCACATAAAGATTTATTTATAGATAAAAAAATGATATCATCAACATAAATTTGAACAACAAGAAAATTATTTTCAAAATACTTAAAAAATAATGTGGTATCAACCTTACCTTTAGAAAAATTGTTTGAAATAAGAAAAACACTAAGTCTTCCATATCAAGCCCGAGGAGCTTGTTTCAATCCATAAAGAGCTTTTGTAAGTTTAAAAATATGATTAGGAAGAAGATTATTTTCAAAACCGAGGGGTTATTCAACATACACTTCTTCATAAATAAAACCATTTAGAAAAGCACTTTTAACATCCATTTGAAACAACTTAAAATTTTTAGAAGAAGCAAAGGCAAGGAGCACCCTTATGACTTCAAGTCTAGCCACGAGAGGGAAGGTTTCATCATAATCGGTTCCTTCTTCTTGGTTGAAACCTTTGGCCACTAATCTAGCCTTGTTTCTAACCATGATACCATTTTCGTCTTACTTATTTCTAAATACTCATTTAGTACCAATCACTAAATGGTCATTAGGCCTAGGAATAAGCTTCCATACCTCATTTCTCTCAAACTGATTAAGCTCTTAATGTATTGTATTAACCTAAGAATCATCTCTTAGGGCTTCATCAATACACTTTGGCTCAATTTGAGAGAGAAATACGACATTTGCACATAAATTTCTAAAAGAAGACTGAGTTTGAATTTCTTTTGATGTTTCTCCTTTTATAAGCTCCTTAGGATGATCATTCACATACTTACATTCCTTGGGTAAGGTATTGGAAGTAGATACATCCAAGTTGCTTTTAGGAGTGTTATCTTTTAAATTTAAAGTATCAAAATCAATTTCATCATCAAAATCAATCTTCTTAAATTCAAAAAACTCATTAAAAATAACATGAATGGATTCTTCTATTACTAATGTTCGTTTATTATAAGCATGATAAGCTTTTGAAATAGAAGAATAACCTATAAAAATACCTTCATCGGATTTTGCATCAAATTTACCTAAAACATTCTTTTCATTCAAAATAAAACATTTACAACCAAATAATTTAAACTAAGAAATATTAGACTTTTTACCATTCCATAATTCGTAATGAGTTTTATTGAGTAATGGTCTTACTAGAACCCTATTTAGAACATATCATGTCATATTAACCGCTTCAGCCCAAAAATATTTGGGAAGACTATGTTCATTCAATATTGTTCTAGTCATTTTTTATATACTCCCATTTTTTCTTTCTATTACTCCATTTTGTTGTGGATTTCGAGGATTAGAGAAGTTACGAATATATCCATTCGAATCATAAAAATTTTAAAAATCATTATTTTGAAAGTCTCCACCATGATCACTCCATAGTGAGGAGATCATGCATCCTTTTTCATTTTGAACAATTTTACAAAACTTTAAAAAATATTTAAATATATCACTTTTATGTGCTATGAAATAGGTCCAAGTATATCTACTCAAGTCATCCACTAAGACAAATGCATATTTGCTACCACCTAAACTTGTATATCAATTGATCCAAATAGATCCATATGGATCAATTGAAGTGGTCTAGAAGTGCTAATTTGGTTTTTCAACTTAAAGCTACTTTTTATTTGTTTTCACCTAAACTTGTATATCACATACTTTATCTTTGATAAAATTAAGATTAGGTAAACCTCTCACAAGTTCCTTGGTAGAGATTTGGTTTAAAAGTTTCATGCTAGCATGACCTAGTCTTTTATGTCAAATCCAAGCATCATCATTCAAAGCCGAAAAATAAGTTTCATCATAAAATTTCTCAATATCTATAGTGTATACATTGTTGTTTCTTAAAGCAATCAACGATTTATTTTTGTGTGGCAACTCAATTATACAAGCATTAGGTTGAAATTTAATCACATATCCTTTATCACATAATTGGCTAATGCTAAGCAAGTTATGTTTCAAGCAATCAACTAACAACACATCTTCAATCAAAAAGTTTGATGTGTTACCTATTGTTCCTTTTCCAATGATTTTACCCTTATTGTTGTCTCTAAAGGTGACAACTCCTTCACTTAAGCTAGAGAGCTTAGAAAAGTGAGATGGATCTCCGGTCATATGCCTTGAGCATCCACTATCAAGATACTATTTGGTGCTCCTAGCTTTAGTTTGGAGACAAACCTACAAGAACGATATTTTCAGTTTAGGTACCTATTTGACATTGGGTCCTTCATAAAGATTTTTATCTTTCTTTTATAACTGATTTTCATTATATAGAGTTCTCTTTGGAACCCATACGAGATGATGAGGAGTATGTTTTCTAAAAAGGTATTTGTTTGCCTTATGTCCTAATTTATCACAAAAATTACACTTAATTTTTGGTGGCATATTTAATGTAGGTCCTCTTACAAAGATGGTTAGCTTTTGTTGAATACTTCTAATGAAGCTTATGCCATGTTTATTGTTAATATGACCCTTATTGGCAAGGATCATATTTAGGGATTTATTCCATATCTCAAATTTCTCAAGTGTAGTTCTAAGCATGCAATTTTCTTCTTTAACTTTATCTACCATTTTATATTTCAAGCATGGTTTATGTGATGCTAAGGAGTCATGCATTTCATCAAATCTTTTAACTAACAAATCATGATCAACTTTAAGCATCTTAAAAGATTTGCCAAGTTTCCTAAACTCATTGAATAAATCATGAAACATGCTTAATAATTCAGAATATGAAATATCTAAAGATTCACTAACCTCATCTTCAAATGTCATTAAGGCATAGTTAGCCACCTCTTCTTTGGATTGGTCTTCTTCCTCCGAGGAACTTGAATCATCCCAAGTGGCCGAGAGTGCTTTCTTTTTTAGCGCAAGTTTCTTCTTCAGTTGGGGACATTCACTTTTGAAGTGTTCTAGTTTTTTGCATTCATAGCAAATGATGTTGTCTTTCTTTAGTTCCTTTTTATTTTTATAGTTTTTATTTCTTGATAAAAGTGCAATGTCATGGTCCTCATCACTCGAGGTTTCACTCGAGGAGTCATTCATAGTTCGAAGTGCTATATCCTTCCTGTTCTTTGGAAGGGGTTCATCAAGCTCATCATGAGCTTTACAGTTTAGTTCATAAATCATAAGAGAGCTAATCAGTTCTTCAAGAGGCAAGTCATTCAAATCTTTGGCCTCTTGAATAGCAGTTACTTTATGATCCCAATTTTTAGGCAAAGATTGTAAACTCTACTCACAAGTTCAAAATTTGAAAAATATTTTCCAAGTGCTTTAAGTCTATTGACGACATCCGTGAAACGGGTGTACATGTCTCCAATTGACTCACTTGGTTTCATTCGAAATAACTCATAATTATGAACTAGAATATTTATTTTAGATTCTTTTACTCTACTAGTCCCCTCGTGTGTGATTTCTAGTGTATGTTAAATATCAAAAGCCGATTCTCAAACGGAAACACGATTAAACTCATTTTTATCAAGTGTACAAAACAAGGCATTCATAGCCTTCGCATTTAGAGAAAAATTCTTCCTTTCTAAATCATTTAGCTCATTCATTGGTTTGGAAGATTTTTTAAAACCATTTTCAACTATATTACAAAGATCAAGGTCCAAATAAATAAGAAAAATACGCATCATTGTCTTCCATATGTGTAATTTGTCCCATTGAACATGGGAGGACGTGAGATAGAATGTCCCTCACTCATGTCAAAATAAGTCATTTACTCTAGTGGGTGTTAATCCAAAGAGTAAGAACCTTGCTCTAATACCAATTGTTAGGATCAATTGGAACTAAGAGGGGGGGGGGGGGGGGTGAATTAGTGCAAGCTTAAAATTTTCTTTCTAAAGCAAAAGCTTTTCGAATAAGATAGAATAGAAAATTTGAAGCTTTTTATTTTTAATAAAATAAGTGAGTGATTAAAAAGTAAGTTGCTAATAAAATCGGAAAGATAATCACATTTGAGGAAAAGAACTTATCATCTTGCTTTCAAGGAGTTTAGTTAAATTGGAAGCATCAATACAACAACATTCAAGCAATGCAAGTATGAAACACTTACAATTTTATAGTGATTCGATGCCAACGGCCTACGTCCACTTCCGAGTCCTCCTTCTTGAGGCACTCCGGCTTTCACTACTAATCTTCTTTGGGTAAAAATTAAACCTTTACACTTGCTTACAAGTGAGACTTAAGACAAACTTTTTATCTCTAAGCTTTCTCTCCACCCTTTTCTTTTTCTTTACAAATCACTCATAATTTTTTTTGCAAGAATTTAATTGTCCAAAAGTATTTCTTAGTTATGCTCAGAATGCAAGAATACTTGGGGTATTTATAGACCCCAAGTGGCTTCAGAAATTGGAACAAAAAATCAAACATACTTGGAAAAACTAGGTACGGGCGGTTTACCCGCTGACTTGGGCAGTTCACCAGCCATCAGCCGTTAAACGCCGCTACATTCTGTGGTACGATCGGTTTGACCGCCACCTGGGCAGTTGACCCACTGAAAGTTACTGGCCGTCGCTCAGATTCTGTGGTATGGGCGGTCCAACCACCTCTCACCAGTGGTTTACCCACTGGAATTTCCGTAAAAGTGGTTCCCTTCAGTTTTCGAACTCTGACTTTGACTTAATGTTGACCAGCTCCTTGATCAACTGATTGAGCTCAACCTAAGCTCAACCAAACCCAGTAGTAGATCTGGTTACCTTATCGAGTTGATTTAGATTCCTTCCAAATCCAACTCAAATTGGACTCACTTTCTAACTATGACTCAATGATTACAACTCTTGTTGACCACAGGCTTAATTACGACCTAACTTCCACCAATCTTATAACCTCCTTTATACTTGTGGTAAGTCTTCTGGTCTTCTTCCCGGTGATCTCCCGGTGTGTTCCCAGCGAGCTTCCGAATCTCTTCGGCAAATCTCCTAACGAATTCCACGTGAAACCCACCTCATCATCTTAACCCCGGCCTGATGCTCAAGCTGGATCTTAGCCCATTATCTAGTTGTAACTCCATTGATCCTATCATAGTTAGACATACAATTCTTTCTCTAATACATATGTTAGATAAACACATATCAATTGATCTCATCATCAAAATCTGAGATTTAACATAGTCTAGGTACAAAGACACTATTATCAAAAGGTTTGACATGAAAAATTTTAAGAGTGGTCTCATACCGTGAGATATAGAATATCACATTCTAGGAATACGTCCCTAAAGACTCCTGAAAAAAGAGCAGACATAAATAAGATACCCTATGCATCAGCGATAGGGTCTATCATATATACTATTTCAAGTATCAGGCCTAATATAACACATGCTTTGAGTGTCACGAGCAAGTAATAGGTGGATCCAGGTTTGGAACACTAAAAGGTAATAAAATACATCCTGAAGTACTTGAGAAAAACTAAGGATCTTTTACTGATATATGGAGGAGGTAGCCTCCAAATTAAGGGTTATACAGACTTGAGCTTCTTGTCTGATATCGATGATAGCGAGTCAAACTCAAGGTATGTCCACTCTAAATGGAGGAGTAGTAAGCTGGAAGAGTTCCAAATAAGATACTACTATTGACTCGACCACAGAGGTGGAATACATTAGTGCGGTAGAAGCAGTAAAGAAGAGAGTTCAAATGAAAAAGTTCATCGTAGAGTCGAAAGTCGTATCGAGCAGCGAGGAGTCGATTACCATATATTATGACAACAATTGGGTGATTGCTCAAGCAAAGGAACCCAGGTCTCATCAAAAGTCCAAGCACGTTCTGATGAGGTTCCACCTAATCAAAGAGATCATGGCTTGTAGAGATGTAGCAATAGAAAGGATTTCATCCAAAGATAACATTGCAGATCCACTAATAAAGCCATTGTCTCATATTGTCTTTGAGCATCATAGGGGTCTGATGGTGATCAGACACGTTGATGATTGGCTTTAGGTCAAGTGGGAGATTACTAGTTACAAGCCCTGTAAGCCAATCACATGAGTGATGGCATGTGTGGCACACTGTAGAATCTTTTTACTTATTATATTATTGATATTTTCTAACTTTATGTTGCTTGTTATATATATTGTGATGTCCTTGGAATTATGCAATGGAAATTGAATCATGATGAGATCATAATAATGAGATCAATTTATCTTTAAATATAAATCTTAAATAATTTTGATCATAGGTTACTCAAGAGGGACATCGAGATAATTAGACAGATCAGTGTACTATATGTTGGGAAACCCAGCAGGAATATCACATGCACAACGAAATAAAGAAAAACAAAACAAGTTTCCCTCATGCATCAAGTCATTGTGCAAAAGTTGGTGCATGAAAAAATGTAAAAACAAAACCATGATATGTAAGAGATTGATCACCTAGGAAGATTGTATATCCCTAAAAATTCATATCCAGATGGAGAGGATGAAAGAGGTCAAATGTCATCCTCTCTAGTGGTATCCATGTGATGGATCGTTGCAGCGATGCTCCTCTAATTGCAGCCATATCTTGTAATTCTTGCATAGAAGATGAGGGAGGGAGGAGAATAGAAGGGGGTAGCCAAAGGTACATCCTATCATCTATGTGCCGCCCCTGCCTCCTATTTATAGAGAGCCACTATAAAACCCTAATGGATCCTGCCTTAGTGGGTATTGGATCTCCATTCAATTACTCACTATCTTGGATTATTAGATCTCTATCCAATAATCTCAACTTGCCTCTAAATGGGCCTTATGCAAGGAGCCCATAATGTTGGGTCTTATCCAATGAGAATAGGGGCTAATTGAATAACTCATATCTAATCCTCTATGTGTGTGACCTCTAGGTTCAACACTAAGTTGACCATGAGTCTTTCCTATCATAACTCCTTCTGACTTAGTGAATTATTATTCCATAACAATTCACTCGACTTATTGACTATGGACATACTAGGTCATTGCACCACCGTCCTTAGACGGTATAGGGGATCTAATTTATTGGACCTGTCTATCCTTAGTTATTATGTATCTATAGTCCCTTATCCATCTAATATCCCCGAGACTTTATATTAGGCATGGTACTATCAAGCCACATACGAAATCTGTATAAGTCTTGCTATAATCATATTCTCCCGGAGAACTCATTCTCTCTCAATTCGAATAAATTGATCAAGGATTTGCTTGAGAGAGAATATATAGGATATTCCACTCATGATATCGATAGTGGATTGTCCTCTATTGACACTCAATAGCCTTCGTAAGGTTGGCTACCAATTTTGATAATTGATTGTACCAGATCTGAAACTTTCCAGATCTGTAAGTCCAGCATCAAAGAAAGGAGTACTCAAACAAGGCATCCTTAATGGCTCAAGTCTAAGGATCAGACACACAACTAGGACTATAAAATTATTGTCTAACATTAGGTATCATTAACTATACAACATTCTATAAGCGGATCAATCAGTAAACTCATTCTCTAATAAGCACATATATTATATCCTTAGTGTCGCCACACAAGTGGCTATAAGACCAGTGTTGAATCTCATATTTTGATGATGAAATCAATTGATGGGTTATTGATCTAACATATGTGTTAGAGATGATTGATGTATAATTAACTATGACAGAGATAGAATTAGAATCAGTGTGGGCCAGAGTCAAGTACAGGCATTGGGTCAGGGTTCAGACAATGCAGTGGGAACTCGACGAGAGACTCGCTAGAAGCTTACCGAAGGTATCAAAAGCTTGTTGAGAGTTCACTAGGAACTCGTCGAAGGGATCAGAGACTTGCTGAGAGTCCGTCGGAAGCTTGCCGAAGGTATCAGAAGCTTGCTAGGAGTTCGTCGGGAGCTTGTATAAGGTAATCAGGAGCTTGCAAGGATGGCATCATGTGTTCACCAAAAGATGACCAAGAGACTCACCGAAAAATCATCAAGGGTTGCCAAAAATATGCCAGGAGTCAGGAGGGTCTCGATGGACTTAATGGTCATATTATTGTAATTGATTAGGTCGTAGTTAGCATCAGTTTGGTTTGAGTTCTACTTGAGTTAGATTTATAAGGAATCCAAATTAACTCTAAGTGAAGCAAACCAGGTCCAATATGGGATGGATTGAGCTCAAGTTGAGCTCAATTGGTTGACTTGAGAATTAGTCAACATAAGGTACAAGTCGAGATTGGAAAAGTGGAGGGAATCACTTTTTCGAGATTCCCGGTAGTTATATCACCTAGGTCAGCGGTTGTATCATCGTCACCAAATTTTCCAAGCAACTTTCAGCGGTTGTACCATAGTACCGATGGTTGTACCACCCGTACCTAGATTTTCTAGATACATTTAAATTTTAGCTTTATTTCTGAAACCAATTGGGGTCTATAAATATCCTAAGATTTCTTTTATTTAGTATAATACTTTGGGCTAGAAATTCTGTGAAAAATAATGTGCGAGAATTGTAAGAAAAAGAAAAGGGACAAGGGAGTGAGAAGTGTATTCTTGTAAAGTCTCCCTTGTGAGTTTGTAAGGTTCATCTCCTAAGCCTATAAAAAGGAGAGAGTAGGAAGTGTAAGGGTTTGATCTTCATCCAAAGAGGATTGATAATGGATGCCGGTGGACCTCGGAGAAGAGGACTCAGGGAGTGGACGTAGGCTTGGTTGAGGCCGAGCCACTATAAATATGTGAGCATCTCTTTACATTGTCTTTTTTATTATATATATTTTTATACGGAGCTTTCCTTTAGCATGATCATAACTTAGCTTCGTTCAATTAGCTTATTGCTTGCTTACTCAACAAAACGCTTCTAATTTTCAGTTTTGCTCCAAACGAAAAGTTTTCTTGAAATCAAGATTTTCACACTTGCACTAATTCACCTCCCCATCCCCCACCCCCCTCTCTTTAGTGTCAATTGATCGTAACAATTGGTATCAGAGTGAGGTTCTACTCATTGGACTAAAAACCCAAATGAGTAAATGGCTTCGTTTGGCATAAACGAGGGACATTCTATTGCACGTCCTCCCATGTTCAATGGGACATATTACACATATTAAAAAAACTAGAATATATATATTTTTTTTTCCATGGATTTTGACTTATGACACATTGTTGATAACGGCTTTGAAAAATCTTCTAAACCCATTAATGAATGGAATGATTTTGAAAAGAAAGCTTTTTTGTTCAACGCAAAGGCAATGAATGCCTTATTTTGTGCATTTCATAAGAATGAATTTGATAAGATTTCTTCTTGTGATTCAACTTTTGAGATTTGGCATACATTAAACATGACACATAAAATGACATAATCTAAATAAATTATTAAATAAAAAGACTTGCAAAAATGAACATAAAGAACACCTTCCAAGAATAGGAAGGATAATGAACTAAGAATAAAAGAATATCTTCCAAAGAACAAGAAGAATTTTGAACTAAGAATGACATATGACTCCTCAAGTAAAACCTCGAGTGATGAGAACCTTGAACCTTTGACAAATGAATAGGATAAATTAATAAATAAAAACTATAAAAATAAACTTAAATTTGATAAAACCTCTTGCTATGAACGCAAGAAGCCGAGGCGCTCCGAAGATGAAGAGCACAACCAAAAAGTGGAGAATTTTACGCTCATGACCAACCACGATGAGGTAAGTAACCCACTTGAAAGCTCTTTACTTTTAATGAGTTATTAAGTTCTTTTCATGTACTTTATGATGAGTTTAGAAAAATTAGTTGGTCTTATAAATTACTTAAGAAAGAGCATAATTTTTTAGTTAGTAAATTTAAACAAATGTATGATGCATCACCATCACAAAATTCTTGCTCTAAATGTGATACGTTAGAAGAAGCTAAAAGGAAAATATTATATTAAAATAAACTTAAATGTGATACATTAGAAGAAGCTAAAAGGAAAATATCATATTAAAATAAATTTTAGAAAAATTTGAAATAGGGAATAAATTCCTAAATATGAGCCTTACAAATAAAGATCATGTTAATAGGAAAACATATATATGCTCTATTAGCAACATTCAACAAAAACCAACTATTTTCATCAAAGCAACCACTCTAAAGTTACCACCAAAAATTAAATACAACTTTTGTGGTAAATTAGGACATAAAGCCTACAAATGTTCATTTAGAAAATATAGTTCACATAAACTAATTTGGGTTCCTAAAGGAACCATAAACAACTTCAAGTCATTAGAGAAAATAAGAAGAACATCTCATGAAGGATCGAAACTCAAATAGGCACCTAAATTAAAACCTCTTATATTATAAATTTGTCTCCTAACAAGGCTAGGAGCACTAAATGATATCTTGAAAGTGGATGATCAAGGCATATAACTTGAGATCTAAAATATTTTTCAAGCTCACTAGCCTAAACAATGATAACAAGAAAATTATTGAAATTAAAATTATTAACAATGAATCTTTTTATGGTTCATCATTATACAATTAATCTTGATGATGCATAGCTTGAGCATACTAGTATAAAAATAAACTAGAACTAAAAAAACCTTAGTTATTGTTAATAAAAAATTATTTTTATTGAAATTTATAAAAATAAGATTTTGATGATAATTGAATGATAGGTTCAAAATCATTGACTTGGATATTTGTTGATCTAAATGCAAAGGTTATTGTTGAATGACTTAAATGTTATGGTGTTTTTGACTAAGTTAGCTTATAAATATCATTATTGAATGATTGATTTAAATGATTGAATAGTTATATGTTAAGATTGAATTTGTGTTGTTAAATGATATATTACTTTTGAATTTGATCATAAAATAAATAAAATTTTAAAAATGAGTTTGTCAACTCCTTACACTATGTGTAAAGAGTTAGACTCATTTAAATGTTGAGAATTGAGATAAGTTGAATTTTTGCTTTGAGGATGTTTTATCATTTTGATGTGTTATAGTAATTACCTTGATGATTCCTAGAATGAAATTTGGTTTTTTACTCTTACAATGTTTGAAAATATTTTACTTATTTGAAAAATATTTTATTATGATCTTGATGTTTCCTTTTATCAATGAAACTAAGTTTTTGAAGACAAAGGCATTCTTAAAACAAATCACATGAAACAACTAAAAAGAAGGATATTTCTTCTTAAAAAATCTTTATCCTATCAAGCCTTCAATTAGAGATAAGATGATACTATTATTGTTGAATCTCTTAAACTATAAATGTAATTTGATGATTTAAATTTAAAAAGTTTATTATCCAAATCATGACCTTGACATCTTAAAAATTATAATTTAAGATCTTTATATAAACCAAGATTGTTTACTAAGATTCCTTTCCTTTATTTAAGAGAATTTTATAAATGAATCATAAGTGTATCTTTTTGGAACTAAAACATAAATCTTTTTATAAATAATGATCTTGATGATTTTAAATCACTTATACATAAATTGAGACACTGTATTTTCATATCTCATTTTACAAAATCATTATCTTAATTTCTAGATATTTATAACTTGACAATTCTCATAAACTAATATTTTGCTTACAAAATTGATCTCTTAAAAATTCATTTTATTATATAAGAAGAGATTTATCAAAATAAGTCATGTCATTTAGTATTCATGATTTGATATTAATATCCTTCATGATATGATTATTTATGATTTCCTTCTTAGTATAACTTATCACCAAAATTAATATTTCTTGAATTTATGATAAGTTAAAAATTAAATGAGATTTATTTTATCATTAACGTTATTTTGATTTCTTGATATGACTTATCCTTTATGGGAATCACGTTTAAATCTCTATGATTTTCTCTTTTTAATAAAAGGGAGATTTATGATCTTAACAATTATAGTTGAAATTTTTATCAAGATCATTCTTCTATTTTATTAAAAAGTTTTATCTAAATAAATTAGGTATCTTAAAATTTATCTTGAATGAATCAAGTTTATTTAATCCCCTAAGACTCATTTTCATTATTTATAGAAAAATAGGCAGGGGGAGATTTCTTAAAAGAAATCATATCTTTGGTAATTAGAATTTAATCTTTTATCCTTAATGACATGATTCCTTTATACTCATGGTTATATTTAGAACATGGATGTAAATAATAATAATAATAAACTATTATATTTTTTATAATAAAAAAAGAGGAGTCAAAATTATTAATTTGGTTGGAAGAAAAATTGAATATAAAAAATCTTCTAATGAGAAGCGATTTGCTTAAAAGAAAATTAAGAATTTTAAATACATGAGATTTGCATGATTTGATTTCTATTTTAATTGAAATTTTAAATTTGTAAGATTTATTGATTACTTATGTTAAAATTCATAAATAAAAAGGAGAGGCAAATTTATTAATTTAAATAATATCTTTAGTACTTAAAGATTTGATTTTATCTTTAATTACATGATCCACTTATACTTTTGGGCGTGATTTGAAACATAAATTTCTTAGCCTTTATAAATTGCACTTCTTATCAAATTTACATGAGAAATCCATGAGAATGCATGAATTGCTTGATTTGCTACTCTTGTTTGAAATATATATAAAATAAATTAAATTGTATTAGTAATTCTTAACTCTTGAATTTTGGAATTTACTAGACTAAACTCTATTTTTGTGATAATGTTTTTCACTTCCCTTCCTTTTTTCTACTTTCTTGTTTACAAAAAGGGAAGAAAATTTATATAAAGATGATCCTAAAAAAAAAGATTTGCTATTGAAGATCACATAATTTAGATATATGAGTAGCTCTTAATTCTTCTTGGATTTCTCAGATTTTTTTAGCTCACTTTCGAAATGACTCTTTTTTATTAAAATAAACATAAGAAGAGGATTCAAATTTTTGTAATAAGATATTTTTAAAGATTATTCTTGTTTCATGAATCTTGATAAATGTTTACAAAAGAAGAATATATGGCAAGAACTTTTATGTTTGATATGAGCTCTCTTTTATTCCTTTCACAAAAGTTATTTTGATTCATGAATTTTTTTTGTATCTCTCCCTACTTGACATTTGTTCTTTTGGATACTAAATTTTTGGATCCTTAACACCCCTTCCTTATTTCTCCTTATTATTCAAAAAGAGTAAGAAAAATTTTCATAAGAAAATTATGTTTTACTAAGATGGAGCAATGCAAAATTTAATCAATATTTATTTTGAGAAAATATGAGAAATTTGACGCATGATGAATTAATGTATTATGAAATTATTTGCTCATTATTTCACCACTTTTTATTGATGACAAAGGAGGAGAAATAGTATATTGATGACACATATATGATACATGATAAAGGGGAAGAAAATTTTTCATGAGAAAATTATGACTCATATCCTATTTTACAAAGGGGCAACAATGACACATGTGCACTGAAATCATTTGCTCTAACATTTTATTTTTTTGTTGATGACAAAGGGGAAGAAATGACATATTGATGACACATATAGAAAAATAAAAAATAAATATTTCTCCTATTTTTGCTGATAAATAAAGGGGGAGAAATAATTGATGACTTAAGGAAGAGAATTTCAACTTAATGTATGATTGATGCATAATTTTGAAATACATATTATATACTTTAAAATTTTGATGATTCATTGTTGGTTGAAATTAATGTTATATCATGTATCATTGATGATTTGATTTTGAAATTCATGGTATATCATTTCAAAATTTGATAAATAGATGTTATGATACTTAAATTCAAGAGTGGTTGGTTTTTTTAATTTAAGTTTTTCTTTTTTGAATTATGGCATCGATTTAGGGGGAGTAAGGTTTAACTCCCATCATCAATTGATTGTCATCATAAAAAAAGGGGAGATTGTTGAATCTCGGATTTTGATGATGAAATCAATAGATGGGTTATTGATCTAACATGTGTGTTACAACTAATTGATATAGGATTAACTATGAGAGAGAGAGAATTACAATTAGATGTGGGCCAGAGTTAAGTTCGGGCATCGGGCCGGGGTTCAGACGATGCAGTGGGAACTCGTCGAGAGACTTGCTTGAAGCTTGTCGAATGTATCAGAAGCTTGTCGGGTGTTCGCTTGGAGCTCGCTGAAGGGATCAGAGGCTTGATTGGAGTTCGTCGGAAGCTTACCGAAGGTATCAGAGGCTTGTTGGGAGTTTGTCGGGAGCTTGCTAAAGGTAATCAAAAGCTTGCCAGGATGGCGTCGGGAGTTCACTGGAAGAAGACTAAAAGACTAGCCAAAAGATCATCAGGGTTGTTGAAAAGCTTGCAGGGAGTCAGAAGGGTCTTGTTAGACTTAATGATCAGATGATTGTAATTGATTAAATCATAGTTAGCATCGATTTGGTTTGAATTCTACTTGAGTTAGATTTGGAAGGAATCAAAATTAACTTAAGTGATGTAAACTGGGTCTACTATGGGATGGATTGAGCTCAATTGATTTACCTAAGAATTGATCAATAGAAGGTACACGGCGAGATTGGAAAAGTGGGGGGAATCACTTTTTCGGGATTCCCGACGGTTATACTACTAGTGCCCGACGATTGTACCGCCCATACTGGCGATTATACCACCCAGGTCAGTGGTTGTATCATCGTCTACTAGTTTTTCGAGTAGCTTTCAACGGTTATACCATCGACGATGGCGGTTGTACTGCCTGTACCAAATTTTCTGGATACGTTTAAATTTTGGGTCCATTTCTGAAGTCAATTGGGGTCTATAAATAACCCAAGATTTCTTTTATTTAGTACAATACTTTGGGCTAGAAATTCTATGAAAAATAGTGTGTTAAAATTGTAGGAAAAAGAAAAGGTGCAAAGGAGTGAGGAGAAGTGTATTCTGGTAAAGTCTCCATTATGAGTTTGTAAGGTTCATCTCCTAAGCCTGTGAAAATGAGAGACTAGAAAGTGTAAGGGTTTGATCTTCATCCAAAGAAGATTGATAGTGGACGTTAGTGGACCTTAGAGAATAGGACTCGGGGAGTGGATGTAGGCCAAGTTTAGGCCGAACCATTATAAATCTGTGAGCATCTCTTTACTTTGCCTTTTGATTATGTATGTTCTTATATGGAGCTTTCCTTTAGCATGATCATAACATAGCTTCGTTTAATTAGCTTATTACTCACTCAACGAAATGCTTCCAATTTTAAAAGAAGATACTTGTGCATTTCTTTGAACTAATTAAAAACAACCAAATTTGAATGCAATAGTAAAGAGAGGCAAGAGTAGAGATGCTCACAGATTTTATAGTGGTTTAGTCAAAAACTTGATTTACGTCCACACCCGAGTTCTTCTTCGTCGAGGCCCACTGATGTCCACTAATGATCTTCTTTCATGGGCAAAGATTAAACACCCCTTACACTTCTTTTCTTTTCACAGGCTTAAGAGAGGAACCTTACAATCTTTTACCTCTTCTCTTAAACTCACTTTACACTTGAAAGATATAAGGGAAGCTCTCAATTGATTTTTATAGAATTTTCCTAAAGATTTTGTTCACTATCTTAACACTTGCTTATTTTTTCATGCAAGAATATTTAGGGTATTTATATACCTTAATTGGCTTCACAAATTAGAGTCAAAATTCAAAGCTTCCTTAGAAAATCCAGGTACGACCAGTACTATAGTCGGCACCAGTGGTACTACTACCGAAAGTTGCCCCGAAAACTTGGACGACGATGATACCGCGGGGCGATAACGGTACCATCATCACTTGGGCATACCACCATCGTCCACAGGCAGTACCATCGCTGCCCACCAGTGGTACCATCACCCAAATCCTTGAAACAGTACTAAAAAGTATTGTTTCATACCTGAGCTTTACCTTTTGTTGATTTCCTTCTAGGTCAATGAAATGAGCTCTATCATGAGCTCAAATTAAACGCAAAGTGGACTTGATTGGCCTCTAATTTTAGTTAGTAGGATTTCTCTAAAACTAACTCAAATTAGGACTCAAATTAAGATGCTAACTACATCACACTAAGACAAATAATTACAATCGATCTTGTTGTCCAACACGTCAATCGATCTTTCGAACTCCCGACAAACTTCCGACATCCCTTCGACGAACTCCCAGCAAGCTCTCGATCATCTTCTGACAAACTCTCGGTGTACTCCTGGTGAGCTCCCGATCATCTTCGGTAAACTCCTGACAAGCTCCCGCTGCATCGTCCGAAACCCCAACCCGATGCCCAATCTTGACTCCGGCCCAACATCATATTGTTTTGCCTTTTCACAGTCATAGTTAATCCTGCATCACCTAACTCTAACACATTGATTAGATCATAAACTCACTAATTGGTTTTATCATCAAAATATGAGATTTAATAATCTCTCTCTTTTGATGATGACAACTAATTGATGATGGAGTTAACCTTAATTTCCCCTATCTATATGTCATAAGAGAAATAGAGCAAACTTGAATTCAAAATAAACCATCACCTTTAAATTCGAGTATAGCATTTTAATTAATCATCAAAATTTTAACAATTTAACCATTCATTAGCAAGATAATATACATGATAAAATTTTTAAAACAACATTTATCTTCTTAGTATCATATGATAAAAATTTTAATCAAAAATATTTTGCACAGGATAAATATTTCAAACATTGTGGTTTAAATTATCAATTATGTCATTTCTCTCATTCTGTCATCAACAAAAAAGGAGAAATGTTTAACTTATATTTGAACATTTTTAAACATTTATCATAACACTAGCATATAAAGAGAGGAATTTAGTCCATTTCTCTCCCTTTGTAAAATAAGAAGAAGAATAAAGAGAGGATATTATTCATCACAACCGCATCAAATTTTTTTCTCTCCATTTGTAAATAAAATAAAAGAAGAAGAAGAAGAAGAAGAAGAAGAAGAAGGGGGTGTCAAGTATATTAAGAAGTCCAAGAATCAAAGATCAAATATCCCAAAAAAATATCGAATATCAAGACGAGGGTACCTTTGAAAGCATTGCATCAAAGATTCATGAATCCAAGAATCAAATTATTTTTTTTAAAAAAAGGAAGGATTCGAATGAGAGCTCATAAATTCAAAAATCCAATAATCAAATATTAAGAAGTATGATTCGAAAGAGAGCTCATGAATCACATATCAAGCATCACAAACATTCATGAAACATATTTTTCTTTTATAAATTTTAAGAATAATACAAAATCATTTTTAAAAAGAGCTCATTTTATAAAAATCGAGAAAAATATAAGAGCTACTCATGCATTTAAAGTCATCTCTTGTAAATTTCAAGAAGAAGCTCAAGAAATCTAAAACATTATGTGATAGCAAATTATACATTCAGAAGGTTTAACATTCCTAATTCTCTTCTAATAAAATCAAATTATTCTTCATTTAATGGCTTTATAAAAATATAAGCTAATTGATATTTTATATTAATAAATTCTAAATAAATATCATGATTATTCATGTGATCTCTAAAGTGATGTCTTGAGTGTTGAATAGGATTTTTAGTTAAATATATTGCATTAGTTTTTTTTAAATGAATTTCATAATCTTCTAAGATATTTTTCATCCAAATAACTTGTGCACAACATGCACCTGCTACTATATACTTAGCTTCGACGGTAGAGAATGCAATCAAATTTTGTTTCTTGGAATTCCAAGAAACAAGAGCATGTCTTGAGAATTGGCATGTTCCGATTGTACTCTTTCTATCTATTCTATGACCGTCAAAATCGACATCCGCATAGGCAAGTAAATCAAAATTTTTAAACTTAGGATATCATAATCATAAATTTGAAGTTCTTTTTAAATATCTAAATATTCGTTTAACTGTTGTTAAATGAGAATGTTCAGGATTAGATTGAAATCTTGCATAGAATCTAAAACTAAATATTGTGTTTGATCTTGTAGCAGTTAAATATAACATATTCCCTATCATTGTTCTATATGATTTTTTATTAAAAATTTTTATCTTCATTATCCAAGTCTAAATTCGTAAAAGTACTCATGGGTGTGTTTATTGCCTTAGCATTATCTATACCAAAATGTTTAAACAAGTCTAAGGTATACTTAGTTTGACTTATAAAAATATTATTATTTAATTATTTTATTTGTAATCCTAAGAAAAAAGTTAACTCGTCCATTAAGCTCATTTCAAACTCTTGGCTGATACTCTTGGCAAAAGGTTCATATAATGATTCATCAGAAGAACAAAAAATAATGTCATCCACATAAATTTGAATAATAAGAAAATAATTTTTAAAATACTTAATAAATAATATGGTATCAACCTTGCCTTTTAAAAATTATTTGAACTAAGAAAAGAGCAAAGTCGTTCATACCAAGCCCTAGGGGCTTGTTTCAAACCATAAAGAGCCTTGGATAATTTGAAAACATGATTAAAAAAAATTATTTTCAAAACCAGGGGGTTATTCAATATAAACTTCTTTAGAAATGAAACCATTAAGAAAAGTACTTTTGACATCTATTTGAAATAACTTGAAATTCTGAAAAGAAGCAAAGGCAAGGAGCATCTTTATAACTTCAAGTCCAACCAAAAGATCAAAGGTTTCTTTATAATCGATCCCTTCTTCTTGGTTGAAACCTTTTGCCACTAATCTAGCCTTGTTTCTAACCATGATATCATTTTTCATCTAGCTTATTTCTAAAGACACATTTAGTACCAATCACTAAATAATCACTAGGTCTAAGAAACAAGCTTTCACACCTCATTTCTCTTAAATTGGTTCAACTCTTCATGCATTGCAATAACTTAAGAATCATCTTTTAGGACTTCATCAATGCATTTGGTTCAATTTGAGATTAAAATATGGCATTAGCATAAAAATTCTTAAAAGAGAAACGAGTTTAAATACCTTTTGATGTAACTCCTATTATAAGCTCATTAGGTTAAACATTTACATACTTCCATTCCTTGGGTAAAGATTTAGAAGTAGATTCATCCAAGTTGCTTTTATGAGGATTTTCATTCAAATTTTAAAGTGCCAAAATCAAAATCATCATTCAAATCAATTTTCTAAAATTTAAAAATCTCATTAAAAATGATATGAATAGATTTTTCAATAACTAATGTTCTTTTATTAAAAGCACGATAAGCTTTTGAAGTTGAAGAATAACAAAAAAAATACCTTCATTGGATTTTGCTTCAAACTTTCCTAAGGCATCTTTTTCATTTAAAACAAAGCATTTACAATCAAAAACTTTGAAATATAAAATATTGGGTCTTTTATTATTTCAATTGGTTTCATCATCAAAATTTGAGAATCAACACTTTTCACGAAAGCAAGGTTCGTAAGTTGCTATGACTCATAGTCAAATGGATCTAAGTATCCATCTTTCAGTAATTTTTGAATCCCTCCTTCATGGATATGACCTAGCCTACAATGTTATAAGTACATCTCGTTCACCTTATCTCATTTCCTCTTGGACATATTTACATTCATGATATGTGAAAAAGTATCTAACGTATAAGTCATTAATCAAGGTCTCTCTTATGATGACCTTATCATCCCAAATTAATGAACAACTATTACTCTCAAAAACTAATTTATATATACTAACTATCAAAAAGAAATAAAAATAATATTTTCAATAATAGAGGGAATATAATAGCATGCATCCAATGTAATGGTAGCTCCACCAAGCAAATGTAGGGTGACCTCGCCAATGGCAGCTGCAACAATTCTTACTTCATTGTCCATCTTGAGGTCCATCTAGCCTCTCGCTAGTCTCCTATATCTTGCTAGAACCTATAACGAATTACAGATATGATAAGCACTTTTGGTATCCAATACCTATGCGTTATCATAAAAATCTAACAAATGGAGAGTGATCATAAATGTATCTGAAGCTTCTCCAAGCTTCTGCTTCACCTTTTCTGTAAGGTAATTCTTAATGTTCCTCTTCTAGTGCTCATCTTTGCCATATTGGAAGCACTATCCATTGTCTTTTGTCGGGTCTTTCTTAGCAACATTTGTCTTACCTGGTCTTTCATTGCCCTTGCTCTTCTTAAGGGTCTTATTAGCCTTTCTTTTCTTCTTGGTCTCACCAATATACAAAAATGGCTTCTCTTTCTTGATGATACTTTCAGCCACCCTGTAATATCCCTCATTTCTGAAATATTTATAATGATATATTTTAAATTATTTATGAGGACCCATTTATAAATTTGAGGATTTGTTTATTAATTATTTTAATTAAAGAATTTTATATTCAAAATTAATTACTAGGGACCTAAATGTGAATCTTAAAAATATAAAATAAATTTTGAAAGATTCACATTAGGTTAAAAAAATAAAGAAAACATCGTGAGAACATGTGTCACTACCTTGTTTAAAGTGGAGCCACTTATGCATATGCGTAGGTGACACATAAGCACATTGCATGTATGTTTGTCACTTGTCAACCCCATATTTTAGCTTAAACAATTAATAATTAGAGAAGAAAGGGTTTTGGCTGTAACGTAAACTTAAGGAGAAGAAGAAGAAGAAAGAAGAAGAAGAAGAAGAAAAGAAGGAAAGAAGAAGAAAAATTTTTGGGGGTTTTGAGATTGTGATCTAATCCATACCTTTGCGATCAAAATATTCAAAGGCAAGTGTTCTATCTTCCTCCTACTAAAATTTATCTTTGTTTTTGCCTTGATTTATGTAGAAAATTTGGAACAAATCTGAAATCTTTTTGTTGGCTGCCTAAGTGTGAATCTGTAATATTTTTGAGGTTATAACATATCTGTCTTGTTCTTATTATAACTTTTAATATAGGCCTTTAATTTATGCAAAACTTGGTTTCTTCATAATAGATTCACATATCTTTCTTTTGAACCTGAGTTTAAAGAATTTGGAGTTCATTTGCTAGCCCAAACATTTATTTCGATTGAGCATATAAAATCAGTAAAATAGAGTCTATAGCTCATGACCTTTCATCACTATATTATTTATATCTTCCTGTTTGAGTCATTGATTTATGTAAAACTTAATTCATTAGAATATAGGCTCATAGATCTTTCATTTGATACTAGGATTTAAAGATTTGGAGTCCAAATACCTATCGAAATTTCTATTTTGTTAGACTTTATGGATTATGTAAAATAGGGATCATAATTCCTAACCTTTGGCTGCCCAACCATCTATAATTTTTTGTAGAGGCCTCTAATCCTCTAATTTGTATGAAACTTGATTCCTTTGAAATTAGATTGATTTAACTTTTAATAATACTTTTTTGAGAAATTTGGAGCAAGTTTGACCATCTAAATAACTTTGTAAATTGCCTTTTGAATTCTGCCAGAATAGGGATCGTGTTGATTTTGCCTCTACTTACTTTTTTCATTTCAAAGCTAAATACTTTGATGGTCTTGTCTTTAATTCCCTTACACATCGATATATGTTAAGTATTAATCAATTTTTACCTCATATTATTTTATATGGTGCATGCATGATTCATTGTTCTGCATGTGCTTCTGTTATATGTCAAATTCATTGCTCATGTCTATTTGTACTCTGGTGTTTATGGGATAATGTGAACCTTTGTTAGAAATGTTAAAAGAAGTTATTTAGAGCCCGCGATGCTCTGTTGGCCTCCTATGACTTCACAAAGACATGGGTGGATGGAGCTCCCAAACGTGTGAGACTTATGTATGGTGGTCATTCAGCGATGGATGATCCACATTATGTTTATGTTTCCATTTCACCCTCTATATTTTATTTGACATGTTATCCAAAGTATTGCTTATGTGTTTCCTATTATGCTTTCGATAGGAATGATATGCATCCAATTTCAAATGTGACATAGGAGCTTAAGTTTGTTATTTGTTCTCTTAACATGTTTAGAAGTGCTTCATGTGTTATTGATATGCTCCTAAAACTTCATATATCATTGATACATACCAAAATGCTTCTGATTGCCATATATGCTCCAATTACCTTTTACAAATTGTTATGGATTTACGTATACTTCGGACAAGACAAACCTTGTGGTTTTGAATCAAATTTGATGCTATATGTGAAAACTTTTGTATTTCCTACTTTGCATTCTTATATCAGGTTCAATTTGTAAACACCTTTCCTGCTTTGAACCTATTTGATACTTATTGGGCTTTTTTTAGCTCACTCTGTTGCTATCTAATCTTCTCTAGGTTAGCTTGGCATTTATTGAAATACTTGATACGGGGCTGAAGCAGTGGGAAAGCAAGAAGTTTTTGTGCTAAATATTTAATAGATAATATGTTATCGTTGAAGGTGTATACCTGGTATCTAAAGTAAAAGTTGTAGACATATTTTGAAGTGGGGTAACTATGTAATGGTCTTAAGAGTACCCCCTTGTTTGGGATCTTGAATGTTAAACTTGTTGTATAATATATAAAGTGGTGATATATTGTTGTTTTCAAAGTCATATAGATTTTATCATATTGGTGGACTTTATGAATGTAAAATTATATATAGTTGTATTGGTTTTGGATCGATTTTGTAATTTACTAGGAGGAGAATGTGAAGAGATTATAATCTGCATAGGTTTCTATGAAAGTGATTGAATGACTCTGCATATTTTTTTTAGTATCCCCAAATATTTATTTGGATCCTGGATGGATTATGTTGTTGATAATATTATCGATTTTAAGATAGAGTCACACCTTTCGAATGTGCTATAATTCAAGGAGCGTAATAGAGATGGTATCAGAGCATGATTTGAGGATCACTAAGATATATTGATAGATATGCCATATTTGAAATATATGTTGAGGTTTAGTGATTTTTATCGAATGATTAACAAACAAAATTTCTTCTTTTGATGATTTTAGGAAGCAAGAATGACGAGGTCATCAAGTTCTCCTGTGATATTGACTTCTGATCAATTGAGCGGGATTATAAAAACCCTTGAGGCTATAACACGTGATGTAACAACAAGTCCAACAAGGAGGAAATGATAAAGCTGGGACATCAACTCAAGCTGGATTGGGAATAGAATAGTTCAAAAAGCTTAGTCCTCCAAGTTTTAGCAGTGAACCTGATCCAATGGTAGCTGAACAATGAATGATGCAAATAGAGAATATATTTGACGTCTTAAATTATCCTGAAGATCATAAGGTTCCTTTTACCACTTTCATGTTTGAAGGGGAAGCTAAACATTGGTGGAGAACAATAAAGAGAATTAGTGAAATTAGGCATGAGCTCATTACTTGTAAAGTATTCACAAAAAAGTTTAATGATAAATATTTTCCAGATTGTATCCATGAGTAGAAGGAATTAGAGTTCTTAAATCTCATACAGGGAAACTTGACAATAGCAAAATATAAATCTAAATTCACTGAGCTCTCTAGATTTGCCACTCACATGACCGATGATGAAATTAGGAAGGCAAAAAGATTTGAGAGAGGTCTAAGACTGGTGATAAGGAGTCAGATATCAACCTTAAAACTTCATTTATATGCTGATGTGGTAGAAAGGGCCTTAATAATTGAAAGGGACTTGGAGGAGATATAAGAAATTTGGGGTAAGAACTACAAGAACAAGTTTAAAAGCTAAAGTAAGAGAGTGAATGAATATGAAAATAGTAATAAGAGGGTAAAGATGTCAGGATTAGGGAAAATAGGGTCACCTCAGAGGATCGAGCCATGTGCAAAATGTAGATATAATCATGAAACAAGTAAGTGTTTTCGGATGACTGGAGTCTATTTTGCTTGTGGGAAACTAGATCATAAAGTAAAGGATTGCCCATTGAATAAGGAGTCACTACCACCCAAAACGACAACCCATACTAGAGTTTATATCATCACTGAATAGGACTCTCAGGCTTCTATATCAGTAGTCGAATTTATTATTCATCTTTCTAATAAGAATGCAAAGGTTTTGTTTGATCCTGGGTCTAATCTATCTTTTGTTTCAGAAACTTTTGCTTGTCACTTGGGCATTCAACCTAAACAATTGGATTATGAGTTGTATGTAACTACTGCAGTTGGGGATAATTTGACAACAAACTTGCTTTATCCGTCTTGTTTGATTTTTAGTAGAGAATATAAACTCCTTGCTGATTTAATTCTCCTAGAGATTCAGGGCTTTGATATTATACTTGTCATGTATTAGCCATCTTCATATCATGCTAGTATTGATTGCTATATAAAAATAATCACTTTTTGCATACCAGATCAGCTCATCTTTTATTTTATAGGTATTAGGCATGACTCACTTCCTTACCTAATATCAACGTTTCAAGCTCATTGATTTATACAGAAGGTTTGTTCTTGTTATATTATATGTGTAAAGGAGAATTTAAATCAAGCAGCTCCTCTAAATGAAATTTCGGTAGTCAAAGAGTTCCCTAATATTTTTCCAAATGACTTGCATGGATTACCTCCAGATAGAGAGAGTGAATTTGCTATTGATATTGTCCCTGGAACAACACCAATATCCAAGCCTCCCTATAGAATGGCACCACTCGAGCTAAAAGAATTGAGAAAGCAACTACAAGAACTATTAGGTAAAGGTTTTATTCGACCTAGCATTTCACCATGGGGTGTTCTAGTACTGTTAGTTAAGAAGAATGATGGGACATAGAGGCTTTGTATTGATTATAGAGAGTTGAACCAAGTGATAATAAAAAATAAGTATCCTCTACTCAGGATTAACGATTTGTTTGATCAATTGCAGGGTGCACAAGTATTCTCTAAGATTGACTTGAGGTCAGGTTATTATCAATTGAATATCAAGAAAGAAGATATCCCTAAAATCGCTTTCAGAACTCGGTATGGACACTATGAATTCATAGTAATGCCTTTTGGTTTGACTAATGCCCCTGCAGCTTTCATGGAATTAATGAATAGGACATTTCATCCACTCTTGGACAACTGTGTTATTGTATTCATTGATGATATATTATTGTATTCAAGGAATGACCTAGAGCATGAGGAGCACTTGAGAAATGTATTCTCTATACTAAGAGAAAACAAGTTGTTTGCAAAATTCAGTAAATGTGAGTTTTGGTTAAATGAAAGTTGCTTTCTTAGGCCATGTGATTTCAGGCAAGGGCATCTCTGTTGATCCAAAGAAAGTTGAAGTAATAGTTCAGTGGGAAGTACCAACAAATGTAACAAAAGTTAGAAGTTTCTTGGGCATGACAAGTTATTATAGGAGATTTGTGGAGGGGTTTTCTCGAATTGCTAACCCCCTCATCAAGCTAACTCAAAAGAATGTGAGATTTGAATGGGTTGATGAATGTGAACAAAGCTTTCATGAGTTAAAAAGAAGATTGACTAGTGCTCCTATTCTCACAATTCCTAGTGGTAACGAAGGATTTGTAGTTTACACCGACGCTTCAAGGAAGGGCCTTGGATGTGTTTTGATGCAATAAAGGAAAGAAATTGCTTATGCTTCTAGACAACTGAAGAGTTATGAACTAAATTATCCAACCCATGATATGGAGTTAGCAGCAATTATCTTTGCACTGAAGATTGTGAGACATTATTTATATGGGCGAACATTTGAAATATTTACCGATCACAAGAGTCTAAAGTATATCTTTACTCAAAAGGAGTTAAATATAAGGTATTGAAGATGGATAGAACTTTTAAAGGCCAATGTTGTAGTCGATGCACTTAGTAGAAAATCTGTAAATTTTATGACTAGTTTGGTCGTGAAGCAATGGGGATTATTGGAAGAAAATGGTGATGAGAATTCTATCAAGAATGAGCAAAACTCAATGATATTGATGGCCTCTATCCAGGTTCAATCTGATTTCATTCAACAAATTAAAGAGAGACAGACTTGAGGAAAAAAGTATAAAAAGGATCAAAGACATGTTTTTATGTTTCAGAGGATGGTCTATTAAGAATGGGGAATAGAGTATGTGTTCCAAATGACCCAGATATTAAGGATCAAATCCTAAAGGAAGGTCATAGCTGTAAATGTACCCTACATCCGGGTAGCATAAAAATGTATAAAGATCTTAAAAGTCATTACTGGTGGGAAAGCATGAAAAAGAAGATTGCAATATATATATCAAAATGTTTAACTTGCCAGCAAATTAAAGTTGAACACCAAAGACCTGGAGGGTTATTACAACCTTTAGATATTCCTGAATGGAAATGAGAAAGTATCACCAAAGATTTTGTTTCAGGTCTAACCAAAACCTCCAAAAAGCATGAGGCTATATGGGTGATTATTGATTGGTTAACCAAATCGACACATTTCCTACCGATCAATATGACATATTCTATAGATAGGCTTATTAATTATATATTGGTGAAATAGTAAACCTTCATGGTGTTTCAAAGGAGATTATCTCTAACAGAGACACCAGATTCCTTTCTAGATTATGGAGAATATTACAAGAATCTATGGGCACTAAAGTCAAGTTTAGCACTGCTTATCACCCTCAAATTGATGGTCGATCAGAAAGAACAATTCAAACACTTGAGGATTTGCTTAGAGCATATATCATGGATTGGAAAGGGGAGTGGGATAAAGATATTTCTCTTGTTGAGTTCACCTACAATAATAGTTACTAGTCTAGTATTCAGATAGCTCCTTATAAAGCTTTGTATGAGCAGAAGTGCAGAAAGCCTATATGCTGGGAGGAAGTTGGTGATAGGAAACTATTAGCACTACATAAAGTGTAGGAGACTATCGAAAAGATTCAAAAGACTAAAGACTGCTCAAAGTCATCAAAAGAGCTATGCTGACAATAGAAGAAGAAAAATTGAGTTTCAAGTAGGGGATTTTGTATTCTTGAAGGTCTTTCCTTCTAAGAGCGTGTAAGATTTGGGAAGAAAGGAAAGCTATGCCCTAGATTTATTGGACCATTTGAGGTCCTTGAGAGGATTGGTTTTGTCACTTACAGGATTGCCTTGCCACCATCCATGGGTCTTATCCATGACATATTTTATACATCAATGCTTAGAAAGTATATTCACGACCCTTCTCATATCATTCAGTATAAGTCGATTGTAATCGATCACAACTTATCTTATATGAAAGAACCTATACATATTATTGATAAGAAAGAAAGATACTAAGGAATCAGGTCATTCATCTAGTTAAAGTGATATGAAGGTATCATTCTATGGATGAAACAACGTGGGAGCTAGAGGAAGAAATGAAGAAAATTTATCCTCATCTTTTCGTCGATGGAGGTATGATAAATTTAGAGGACTAAAATTTTATTTTAAGGGGGGAAGAGTGTAATATCCCTTATTTCTAAAATATTTATAATGATATATTTAAATTATTTATGAGGACCCATTATAAATTTGAGGATATATTTATTAATTCTTTTGATTAAATAATTTTATATTAAAATTTGATTGCTAGGGACCTAAATGTGAATCTTAAAAATTTGAAATAAATTATAAAAGATTCATATTAAGTTAAAAAAATAAAAAAATATATGGTGAGGACATGTGTTACTATCTTGTTTAAAGTAGTGCCACTTATGTATGTGCATAAGTGACACATAAGCACATTGCATGCATTGTCACCTATCAGCTCATATATTAGCTTAAACAATTAATAATTAGAGAAGAAAGGGTTTTGGCTGCAACTTAAACTTGAGGAGAAGAAAGAAGAAGAAGTAGTAGTAGTAGTAGTAGTAGTAGTAGAAGAAGAAGAAGAAGAAGAAGAAGAAGAAGAAGAAGAAGAAGAAGAAGAAGAAGAGAAAGAAGAATAAAATTTAGGGGTTTTGAGATTATGATCTAATCCACACCTTTGGGATCAAAATATTCAAAAGCAAGTGTTCTATCTTCCTCCTACTAAAATTTGTCTTTGTTTTTGCCTTGATTTATGAAGAAAATTTGGAACAAATCTGAAATCTTTTTGTTGGCTGTCTAAGTGTGAATCTATAATATTTTTTGAGATTATGACCTATCTATCTTGTTCTTATTGTAACTTTTAGTACAGGCCTCTGATCTAGACAAAACTTTATGTTTTCAAAAATAGATTCGCATAACTTTCTTTTGAACCTAAGTTTGAAGAATTTGGAGTTTATTTGCTAGCCCAAATATTTATTTTAATTAAGAATATGAAATCTATAAAATAAAGTCTGTAGCTCCTGACCTTTCATCACTATATTGCTTATATCTTCCTGTTGAGTCCCTGATTTATGTAAAATTTAATTTATTAGAAAATATGCTCATAGATATTTTATTAGATACTAGGATTGAAAGATTTGGAGTCCAAATAACTATCAAAAATTTTATTTTTTAGACCCTATGGATTCTATAAAACAGGGATCATAATTTGTGACCTTTGGCTGCCCAATTATGTATAACTTTTTGTAGAGGCTTCCAATTTATCTGAAACTTGATTTCTTTGAAACTAGATTGATTTAACTTTTAACAATACTTTTTTGAGTAATTTTGAGCATGTTTGACTATCTAAATGACTTTGTAAATTACCTTCTAAATTCTGCCAGAATAGGGATCATGTTGATTTTGCCTCTACTTGTTTTATTCATTTCAAAACTGAATTCTCTGATGTTCTTGTCTTTGATTCCGTCACACATTGATATATATTAAGTATTAATTAATTTTTACCTCATTATTTTATATGGTGAATGCATGATTCATTGTTCCATATGTGCTTCCTTTATATGCCAAATTCATTGCTCATGTCCCTTTATACTCTGGTGTTTGTAGGATAATATGAACCTTTGCCAGAAATAGTAAAGAAAGTTATATTTAGAGCCCATGATGCTATATCAACCCCCTATGACTTCACTCATACATGGGTGGATGGAGCTCCCAAACGTGGGAGACTTATGTATGATGATCATTCAGCGATGGATGATCCACATTATGTTTATGGTCCCACTTCACCCTCTATATTTTATTTGACATGTTATTCAAAGTATTGCTTATGTGTTTTCTATTATTCTTTGGATAGGAATGATATGCATCCAACTTTAAATGTGACATACGAGCTTAAGTTTGTTATTTGTTCTCTTGACATGTTTAGAAGTGCTTCATGTGTTATTGATATGCTCCTAAAACTTCATATGTCATTGATACATACCAAAATGCTTCTGATTGTCATATTTGCTCCAATTAACTTTCTCAAATTGTTATGAATTTACGTATACTTTAGACGAGATGAACCTTATGGTTTTGAATCAAATTTGATGCTATATGTGAAAACTTCTGTATTTCCTACTTTGCATTCTTATATAAGGTTCAATTTGTAAACACCTTTCCATGCCTTGAACTTGTTTGATATTTGCTGGGCTTTTTTTAGCTCACTCTGTTGCTATCTAATCTTCTCTAGGTTAGCTTAATATTTATTGAAATACTTAATACGGGGCTAAAGCAGTGGGAAAGCAAGAAGTTCTTGGGCTAAATCTTTAATAGATAATATGTTATCGTTGAATGCGTATACATGGTGTCTAAAATAAAGTTGTAGACATATTTTAAAGTGGGGTAAATATGTAATGGCCTTAAGAGTATCCTCTTGTTTGGGATTTCGAATGTTAAACTTATTGTATAACATATAAAGTGGTGGAATATGGTTGTTTTCAAATTCATATATATTTTATCATATTGGTGGACTTTATGAATGTAAAATTATATATAGTTGCATTGGTTTTGGATCAGTTTTATGATTTATTGAGAGAATGTGAAGATATTATAATCTACACAGGTTTCTATGAAAGTGATTGAATTACTCTGCATATTTTTCTTAGTATCCTCAAATATTTGTTTGGATCCTAGATAAATTATATTATTGATAATATTATCGATTTTAAGATAGAGTCACACTTCTCGAATGTGATATAATTCGGGTGGCATGACACTCCCTCAACATATTGAGGAGCTTAGGAAGAGTAAATTCAAATTTGCTCATATTGAAGTGACAAAAAAAATCTAGTGGATAAGACCAACTCACTAGTTTTCATCTAGGACCATTCTTAGACCTGTGAGTTTCTCATTTCACTCTTGCATCTATATACTTCATATAGTGAGTTATCTTATCCTCACTCACCTCTTCCTTTGGCGTGGTCACAATCGTATCAAGTACATGGATAATTTTCTTCATCGTGAGAACAATTCTCAAATTACGAAGCCAATTTGTGTAGTTTGGACCAGTAAGATGGTTGGCATCAAGTGTAGAACCAAAATAATATCATCAACATAAATTAGAACAATAAGAAAATTATTTTTAAAATTATTAATAAATAATATGGTATCGACCTTGTCTTTTAAAAATTTATTTTGAATAAGGAAAGAACTAAGTCTCTCATACCAAGCCCTAGAGGCTTGCTTCAATCTATAGAGAGCCTCTGATAACTTAAAAATATGGTTTAAAAAAAGAATATTTTCAAATCTGGGTGATTGCTCAACATAAACATCTTCAGAAATAAAGCCATTAAGAAAAATATTTTTAATATTTATTTGAAAAAACTTAAATTTATTACTACGTGCATAGCAAGGAATATCCTCATGGCTTCAAGTCTTGCCACAGGAGCGAAGGTTTCTCCATAGTTGATACATTTTTCTTAGTTAAAACCTTTGACCACTAATCTAGCCTTGTCTTGAACCATAATACCAAATTCATCTTATTTATCCCTAAAGACTTATTTAGTGCCAATTATAATATGGTCACTAGGTCTAGAAACAAACATCCAAACTTTATTTCTTGAAAATTGATTTAATTCTTCATACACTAAAAACCCATGAATCATCTTTAAGAGCATCGTCAATGCATTTAGATTTGATTTGAGATAAAAATGTCTTATTCAGACAAAAATTTTAAAAGAAGAATGAATTTAAACACCTTTTAATGTATCTCCAATAATTAACTCCTTAGGATGTACATCTACATACTTTCATTCCTTAGGTAAGGATTCTTTGAAAGTAGATGCATCCGAGTTACTTGGGAGAGGAGAATTCTCATTCAAATTCAATGTATTAAATTCAAAATTATTTTCTTAAATATGGAAAACTCATTAAAAATAAGGATGGATTCTTTAATAACTAAAGTTTTTATATTAAAGACATGATAAGCTTTAGAAATAGAGGAATATCCAAGAAATATGTCTTCATCGAACTTTATATCAAATTTTTCTAAGACATATTTTATTTAAAATAAAATATTTATAATCAAAAACTTTAAAATATAAAATATTGGGTCTTTTATTATCTAGTAATTTATAAAGAGTTTTAAAAAGTAGTGGTCTTACGAGAATCATATTCATAACATAGCATGTTGTGTTTATTAAGCATGGTTATTGCCATCTCTTGTAAACTCATATTCTTTCTCTCAACAACTTCATTTTGTTGTAAGATTTCTTAGAGTAGAGAAATTATGATCGCACCTATTTGACTCATAAAAATCTTAAAAATCATGGCTTTTAAATTCACCACCATAATCACTACGAATAAACAAAATCATAAAACCTTTTTCATTTTAAACTATTTTATAAAATTTTAAAAAATATTTAAAGTAATCACTTTTATGTGCCAAAAAGTATGTCCAAGTAAATCTACTATAATCATCAATAATTAAAAAGACATATTTACTACCTGCTATACTTGTTTTATCAATTAGTCCAAATAAATTCATATGGATTAATTGTAGTGGTCTAGAAGTATTTACTTAATTTTTAGATTTAAAACTACTCTTTGTTTGTATAACTAGTTGGTATGCATTACAAACTTTATCTTTGACAAACTTAATTATAGGCATACCTCATATAAGTTCTTTAATTGTAATTTGTGGAATTAGTTTCATGCTTGCATAACCTAATCTTCTATGCAAAAGTCATACAATCATTGTTTAAAATTGAAAAATAGGTTTCGTCATGAAAATCATTAAGATCAATGATATAAACGCTATTGTTCCTTAATGCAATCATGGATTTATTCTTACATGGTATATCTATAAAGCATGCATTATACATAAATTTGATATTATATCATTTATCACATAATTGATTAATGATTAATAAGTTATATTTTAAGCCATCAACTAACAAATATTTTCAATTAATAAGCTTGATTTATTAACAATATTTCTAATATCAATAATCTTTCCTTTGTTGTTGTCTCCGAAGGTGACATACCCCTCCGTCTTAGCTAGTGAGCTTAGAGAATTATGTTGGATCTCCGGTCATGTATCTTGAACATCCACTATCAAGGTACCATCTATTGCTCCTAGCTTCTGATTGTAGACATATCTACAAGAAATGGCAGTTTGCTTTAAGTACCCGTTTAACTTTAGGTTGCTCATGAATAGATCTAATTATCTTGATTATTGGTATTGAGTTGTTTATGGTTCCTTTAGGAACTCAAACTAACTTGTATGAGCGATATTTCTTAAATAAATATTTATAAGCATAATGTCTACATCTACTACAAAAAATATATTTAGTTTTAGGGGAAACATATAATGTGGGTCCTTTAACAAATATTTTCAGCTTTTATTGAGTGTTATTACTCATAAATTTGATTCCTTCTTTTCTATAGACATGATATTTGTTCATAAGGTTCATGTTTAATGATTTGCTTCTGATTTTAAACTGTTCTAATATTTATTGTAATACCACATTTTTCTTTTTGACTAAGTCTAACTATTCACTTTTAGTACTAGAGGTTATCATACAATTGTCATGCTCATTTTTTAATTTTTCAAATTTACTAAAAAGAGAATCATAATCCTTTTTTAGATATTTATAGTGTTTACTAATTAATTTAAGTTTATCATACAAATCATGAAAAGCATCAATTAATTCATTGTAAGGTAAAGAAGATTTGATTGAGTCACTTACCTCATCATTGAGAGCCATTAGAGCGTAATTTACTACCTCATCTTCATTGATTTACTCCTCGTCTTCAAATGCACTCAATTCGTCTCAAGTCGCCTTGAGTGCTTTATTCTTCTTGGGCAGCTTCTTCTTCAATTGAGGACATTCATTTTTGAAGCGTCTCGACTTCTTGCATTCGTAGCAGATGATTGTGTCCTTTTTTAGTTCATTTTTGTTCTTTATATCTTGTTTTACAATATTTACTTTTTTATTTTATGAATTTTTTAAATTTTCTTGTTAGGATTGTCAAGTCTTCATCGTCACGTGAGGTTTCACTCTAGTGGTCTTCTTTAGTTCTAAGTGTCATATCATTCATATTCTTTGGAATGTTGTTTTCAAGTTCATCATGTGTCATACAAGTCATCTCATATGTCATTAATGACCCGATAAGTTTTACAAGTCAAACCATTGATAACATCAGTAAAATGGGTGTATATGTCACCAATGATTTCGCTTGGTTTCATACGAAACAATTCATAATTATGTACCAAAAGATTAATCTTAGTGCATTCATGTGTGACTTCGAGTGTGTCAAATATCATGTGCAGTTTCACTTATAGAAACATGATTAAGCGCAAAACAAAGCATTCATAGCTTTCATATTTAAAGAAAATTATTTTTTGTCTAGATCATTCCATTCATTCATTGGTCTAGAGAATTTTTGAAAGCACATTCGATGATATTCCATAAATCAAAGTCCATATAAATTAAAAAAAATCCACATACGTGTTTTCCGATACGTGTAGTCCAACCTATTGAACATAGGAGGACGAGTGATAAAATGATCCTCTTGATCGTCGAAAAAAATCATTTAGTCTCTCTTGGGTTTTAAACCAATTGAGAAAATTTTGGTTTTGGTACCAACTGTTAAGATCGTATCGGCACTAAGAGGGGGGAGTTAACTAGCGCTCTTTGGTTTAAAAATTTTGTTTGATGAAAACTGATATTGAAAGTGTCTTTAACTTGAAAGGTGTTATAAGCAGTTAAATCAAAAAGTAATAGTGACGAAAAACATAAAAGAAAATACACACCAAGACCAAGTTTATAGTGGTTCGGTCATCGTGACCTACGTCCACTCCTGATTCCTCCTCCGTCGACGCCATTAGCTTTCACTAATGATCTTCCTTTAATGGACGAAGATCAACTACCATTTTACAACACTTTCTCCTTTTCACATGTTTAGGAGGGAACCTTTACAAGCCTCAGACCTCTCTTAGAATAAAACCTAAGCTTTAAGAGGAGAACTCTCAAGATATTACAATAGTGTTTGCACTCTAAAAGTCATAATTTTTTTATCCCAGTTCTTGCTTTCTCAAGCAAGAATGAGTGGGTATTTATAAGCTCCAAATGGATTCAAAAATGGAGCTAAAATTTAATTTTTTGGGGGTTTCCAAGATACTAGCTACCACTGTTATTAATGGGCGGTACTACTGCCGCACAGAGTCTGAAACCTCGAGCTCTAGCAGTTCCACCACTTGACACAGCCTAGAAGAACGTGTCTTCTGGGTAGTACCACTACCGGTTCTGGTGGTGCCATTACCTAACCCAATATTAGTCACTGAATGAACTTCTAATCAGCCCTATTTAAGGCCCAATGGGCCCTTAATTGAGTTAGCATGATTACACCAAAAAACTAACTCCATTAAGACCTAAACTATGATGATCATGACATAAATGATAATATAATATAAATCTTATGTTGTCTAGCATGTCATTAGTTTATCCAAACTCTCAGTGCATCATGCTTTCCTTCGACATATTGCTCCATCCATCGGTATGTTGACTCCCACAACATCTGATCTTGATGTAATGTCTATTCTTTCGGCCCAATACCTGATCATTGACTCCAACCCAATGTCTGATTTTTCTGCTTCAATCGTTTTGCCTTTTCATGATCGAAGATGGTCCTACATCACTTTTCTCGAACATAGATTAGATCATAACTTCATCAAGTGATTTCATCATCAAAATCTGATATTCAACACTTGCTCAAGCAAATCCCTAGCTAGAATCATTCGGATTGAGAGAGGAGTTCTCTAGATAATCTGATTAGAATGAGACTCGAATAGATTCTGTATGAGGTCCAATAGTGCCATGCTCAATTTATGATCTCTAAGATATTAGATGTATAAGAGACTATAGATACATAATAACTGAGGATAGATAGGTCCAATAGACTAGATTCTCTTATACCATATAAGGACAATGGTGTAGCCTAGTACTTCCATAATCGATAAGTTGAGTGAATTGTTATAAGATAATAATTCACCAAGTCAGAAGGAATTCTGATAAATGCAACTCACGGTCAACTTGGTATTTAGCCTAGAGGGTCACACACACATTATATATATTTCGACGAGTAGAGGTTTGGGTATGAGATATCCGTAAAACCTCTATTTTATTGGATATCCAATAAGCCCCTGTATTATTGTATCTTATAGATGAGATCTAATAAGAGATTTTTGGATAGAGATCCACTAATCTTTAAGAGACTTAGTTAGTTGGATAGAGATCAAGTACCCAATAGGGTAAGATCCATTAGAGTTAAACTATCATACACCTCTATAAATAAGAAGGGGCCACAAGGCTCATAAGCTAGGGCTTTCTTGGTTGCCCCTCCTATTCTCCTCTGCCTCCTCTCCTCCTCAACTAACAGCCCTTGTTTGGGGCGTGTGGATTGCAAGAAGGGCCGACCCCTTCTTGAAAAGAAGTGTTGCCTTATGGTGCACACGAAGAGAAGATCCTACATCAATTTAAGGAGCATCATCGTCTTATTTGTCATGTGGATCATGCTAAAGAGGAGGACATCTAATGTCCTTCATCTACGCCATAGAATCTGAAATTTTCAGGGATATATGATTTCCTAGGTAAAACATGTAACATATGATACGTAGTTTTCAGTTTGTGATCATTTGCGTATTAATCATCGCACAATGATTTGATAAGACATGGGAAACTAGTTTTGTTTTTCGCTCATGTGATGCTCTATTGAGGTTTCACAATATCAAGAAGAGCATACTATTAGGATCAATTGGCACAAAGAGCAGGGTGGGTGAATTAGTGCAAGAGTAAATTCTCATTTTAACTTAAAACTTTTTGCTTAAAGCAATAGAGGAAAATCTAAAGCTTTTAGTTCAAGTAAAGCAATTTAATCTTATAGAGAAATGCTAAGCTTCTTGCTTGAAGATGACTCAAAAAAGAATAAGCAAATCCGAATAAGAGAATAGGCAATGTCATAAGTGAAGTGTTTGATTTCGAAGACTTGCTTTCAAAACGTAAATAAAATCAGAAGTGTCAATACAAAAGTAGTAGCAAGGTAAGCAAAAAGGAACTCATAATTTTATAGCGGTTCGGTACTAACCGACCTACGTCCACTCCCGAGTTATCCTCCTTGAGGCACACTAGCGTCCACTATCAATCTTCTTGGGGTGAAAACCAAACTCTTAAACTTGAGCTTACAAAGGAGACTTCAATAATTTTTCTAACTCTAAGCTCTCTCCCTTCCCCTTTTCTTTTTCTTGCAATTCACACGTATTTTTTTTTACAGAATGTAATCCCTAAAATTATTGTGTAGAATGCAAGAAAACTTGGGATATTTATAGCCCCAAATAGCTTTAGAATTTTGGAGCCAAAATTCAAACATACCTAGAAAAATTGGGTATGGGTGGTTCAGTCACCGACCTTGGTGGTTCAGTCGCCCGAAATCCTGGTACAGGCAGTATACCCACCGGTCCTAAGCGGTTCAACCACTGACAGTCGTCCTGTTTCCAAGGGACGATCGGTTGAACCATCGCTTACCAGTGGTTCAGCCGTCAGAAATCCCAGAAAAGTGATTCCCTTCACTTTTCCAATATTGATTTGAACCATCCGTTGACCACTCTCCTCGTCAACTAATTGAGCTTGACCTGAGCTCAATCAAATCCCATAGTGGACTTGGTTGCCTCATTGAGCTGATTTGGATTTCATCCAAATCAAACTCAATTAGGACTCAATTCCTAACTATGACTCAATGATTACAACTCTTAATGACCAACAAGCTAAACCAAGACCTAACTCCCACCAATCTGGCAGCCTCCGGCATTCTTGCTGCGAGTCTCACGGTCTTCTTTCGATAATCTCCCAGCGTGTTCCTAGCGAGCTTCCCGATCCCTTCGGCGAATCTCCTAGCAAACTCCCGGTGAGGTCCCACTGCATCGTCCGAACCCCGGCCCGATGCCTAAGCTTGGTTTTGGCCAATCATCTGGCTGTAACTCAATTGCTCTATCATAGTTAGACCTGCAATACTTATTCTAACCCACATGTTAGTTTAAACACTCATCAATTGATTTTATCATCAAAATCTAAGATTCAACAATCTTCCCCTTTTTTATGATGATAATCAATTGATGATGAGAGTTAAACCTTACTCCCCCTAAATCTATGTCATAATAAGGAAAACTTAAATTCAAGAAAACCACATACTCTTGAATTCAAGTATCATGAAGCAATTAATATCAAGCAAATAATATTTAAAGGATTGCAATGAGACACTCATACATCAATAAAGATTTGCTTTTAAACTATCAAGTCATCAACTCATCAAGGATTTTCATGAATTTCAACAAGAATTATGCATCTATATCCAAGTATATCATCAATATCATGTGTCATCAATGTATATCATTAATATCATGTGTCATCAATGTATATTCTCCCCCTTTGTCATTAACAAAAAGGTGAAATAAAGGATAAAGATTTTAAGGCACATGAGTTTTTGCTCTCCCTTTTTAAAATACGATACAAGTCATAAAGAATTTTATTCCTCTTGTGAAAATGAAGGAAAGAAAATAAGGGAGGAGTTATAAAACATCAATAAACATAGCTCTCAATTTTGTAGACATGAATTTTAAAAATATGCTCAAAATTCCAAGATATTCAAGAAAATTCAAAAGTTTAAGAGCTACTCATGTATTTAAAATCATCTCATGTAATTTCAAACAAGGTTAGCAAATAAGTCAGTAAAATAGCAAGACATCATGCAAATTTTCTTCCCTTTTTTGAATAATAAGATAAACATCTCATGTGAACAATAAGATAATTTCATGTGAACAATAAGATAATTTTATATGAATAATAAGATAATTTTTCAAAAATATGATCATAATAATTTAATATCATGAGATCTAGATCTAGATTAATAATAAGATAATTCATATATTTTCATGATTTAGCATTTCAAGTTCTCTTCTAAGAAAATCAATTTTTTCTTTATTTAAAGGTTTTGTAATAATATCCGCTAATTGATGCTTAGTGTCAATAAATTCCAAGGAGATATATTGACAATTTACATGATCCCTTATAAAATGATGTATAATGTCAGTATGTTTGGTTCTTGAATGTTGAATAGGATTGTTTGTTAAATATATAGCATTTGTATTATCATATTTTATAAGAATATTTTTCAATTTTATTCCATAATCTTCTAGTATATTTTTCATCCAAATAACTTGGGCACAACATGCACTAGGTGTAATATATTCTGCTTCCATAATAGATAAAGCTACTAAATTTTGTTTCTGAGAAGCTAAGAAAACATGTCCCGGTGGTACTCTTTCTATCTATTCTACATCCACCAAAATCGACACCTGAATAAGAAATCAAGTCAAAATTCTTTAATTTTAGATACCATAATCCTAGTTTAGATGTTCCTTTTAAATATATAAAAATTCATTTAACTGCTTTTAAATAAGAGAGTTTAGGTTTAGATTGAAACTTTACACACAATTCAACACTAAACATGATATTCGGTCTAGTAGCAATTAAATATAATAAACTTCCTATCGTTCTTGTATAAGTTTTTTTATCAAAGTTTTCTCCTTCATTGTCTAAGTCTAACTTTGTAGATGTGCTCATGGGAGTGTTTAATGCTTTAGCATTTTCCATCCTAAACTATTTTATCAAATTAAAGGTGTATTTATTTTAACTAATAAAGATACCATCATCTAGTTGTTTTATTTGTAATCCTAAGAAGAATGTTAACTCACTCATTAGACTCATTTCAAACTCTTGGCCCATTTCTTTAGCAAAAGACTCCCATAAAGATTCATTTGTAGATCCATAAATGATATGATCAATATAAATTTGAATAACAAGAAGATCATTTTCAAAATGCTTAAAAAATAATGTGGTATCAACCTTACCTTTAGAAAATTTATTTAAAATAAAAAAGAACTAAGTCTTTTATACCAAGCCCGAGGAGCTTGATTTAATCCATAAAGAGATTTTGTAAGTTTGAAATCATGATTAGGAAGAAGATTATTTTCAAAATCGAAGGGTTGTTCAACATACACTTCTTCGGAAATGAAACCATTTAGAAAAGAACTTTTAACATCCATTTGAAACAACTTAAAATTTTTAAAAGATGCAAACGCAAGGAGCATCCTTATGGCTTCATGTCTAGCCATAGGAGAGAATGTTTCATCATAATCGATTATTTCTTCTTAGTTGAAACATTTAGCCACTAATCTAGACTTATTTTTAACCACGATATCATTTTTATCTTACTTATTTCTAAAGACTCATTTAGTACCAATCATTAAATGGTCATTAGGTCTAGGAACAAGCTCTCATACCTCATTTCTCTCAAATTGATTAAGCTCTTCATGCATTGCATTAACCCAAGAATCATCTCTTAGGGTCTCATCAATACACTTTGGCTCGATTTGAGAAAGAAACACGGTATTCGCACAAAAATTCTAAAAGAAGATCAAGTTTGAAATCATTTTGATGTTTCTCCTATTATAAGCTCCTTAGGATGATCATTCACATACTTTCATTCGTTGGGTAAGGATTTGAAAATAGATTCATCCAAGTTACTTTTAGGAATATTGTCATTTAAATTCAAGTTACCAAGATCAACTTCATCATCAAAATCAATTTTCTTAAATTTGAAAAACTCATTAAAAACAACATGAGTGGATTTTTCTATTACTAATGTTCTTTTATTAAAAATATGATAAGCTTTTGAAATAGAAGAATAACCTAGAAAAATACCTTCATCGGATTTTACATCAAATTTTCCTAAAGCATCATTTTTATTTAAAATAAAACATTTGAACCAAATATTTTAAAATAAAAATATTAGGTTTTTTTACCATTCCACAATTCATAAGGAGTTTTAGTGAGTAATGATCTTACAAGAACCTTATTTAAAACTTAACATGTCGTATTAACGGCTTCGGACCAAAAGTATTTGGGTAGACTATGTTCATTCAACATTGTTCTGGCTATTTCTTGTAAGCTCCTATTTTTTCTTTATACTACTTCATTTTATTGTGGATTCCATGGAGTAGAGAAATTATAAATATATCTATTCAAATCATAAAAAATTTAAAAACCATTATTTTGAAATTCTCCATCATGAACACTTCGTATTGAAGAAATCATACATCATTTTTTATTTTGAATAATTTTACAAAATTTCGTAAAATATTTAAATATATCACTTTTATATGCCAATAAATAGGTCCAAGTATATCTATTAAAATCATCCACTATAACAAATGCATATTTACTATCACATAAACTTGTAATGTCAATTGGTCCAAATAAATTCATATGGATCAATTAAAGTAGCCTAGAGGTGCTTATTTGATTTTTCAACTTAAAACTACTCTTTATTTGTTTTCCTAATTGACAAGTATCACATAATTTATCTTTAATAAATTTAAGATTATGTAAGTCTCTTACTAGTTCCTTGGTAGAAATTTGGTCTAAAAGTTTCATGGTAGCATGACCTAGACTTTTATACCAAATCCAATTGTCATCATTGAAAGCCAAAAAATAAGTTTCATCATAAAATTTTTCAATATCTATGGTATATATATTTTTGTTTCTTAAGGCAATCAAAGATTTATTTTTGTGTGGTAATTCAATTATGCAAGCATTAGGTTGAATTTAACTCTATATCCCTTATTACATAATTGACTAATGCTAAACAAGTTATATTTGAAGCCATCAACTAACAACACATCTTTAATCAAGAGGTTTGATATGTTACCTATTATTCCTTTTCCAATGATTTTACTCTTGTTGTTGTCTCTAAAGATAACAACTCTTTCACTTAAGCTAGTTAGCTTAGAAAAATAAGATGGATCTTCAGTCATGTGCCTTGAGCATCCACTATCAAGGGTACTCCTAGCTTTAGTTCGGAGACAAACCTACAAAAAAGATATTTTTGGTTTAGGTACCCATTTTATATTTGGTCCTTCATAAAGAACCTTATCTTTATTTTCTATTTGTTTTTTTGTTGTATAAAGTTTCCTTGGGAACCCAAACTAGTTGATGTGGACTATATTTTCTAAATGGGCATTTGTTTGCCTTATGTCCTAATTTTTCACAAAAATTACACTTGATTCTTGGTGACACATTTAAGGTTGGTCCTTTAATAAACGTGGTTGGCTTTTGTTGAAAGTTGACTACAAAGCTTATACCATTTCTTCTATTAATATGATCCTTATTCGCAAGGATCATATTTAAGGATTTGTTCCTAATTTCAGATTTTTCTAATGTTATCTTAAGCATTATATTATCTTCTTTAACATTATCTAGCATATCACATTTAGAACATGGTTTATGTGATACTAATGAATCATGCATTTCATCAAGTCTACTAACTAACAATTTATGATCATTCTTAAGCAACTTAAAAGATTTGCTAAGTTTTCTAAACTCGTCAAACAAATCATGAAACATATTTAATAACTTCAAAAAAAATACTTAAAGACTCAGTAACCTCATCTTTGATCACCATTAGAGCATAGTTAGCAACTTCCTCTTTGGAGTGGTCTTCTTCATCCGAAGAGCTTGAATCATCCCAAGTGGCCGAAAGTGCTTTCTTCTTGTGTGTTGACTTCTTCTTCAAACGAGGACATTCATTTTTGAAATGTTCTGATTTTTTCGTATTCATGGCATATGACATTGTCCTTCTTCAGTTCCTTTTTGTTTTTGTAGTTTTTATATTTTTTATAATTTTTTAAACTTTATTGATAATAATACAATATCATAATCCTCATCACTCGAGGTTTCACTCTATGAGTCATTTATTATTCGAAGTACTATATCATTCATGTTATTTGGAAGGGGTTCATCAAGCTCATCATGAGCTTTACAGTTCAATTCATATGTCATGAGTGAGCAAATCAGTTCTTCAATAGGCAAGTTATTTGAATCTTTGACCTCTTGAATAACGGTTACTTTAGGATCCCAATTTTTAGATAAAGATATTAAAATTTTACTAACAAGTTCAAAATTTAAAAAATATTTTTTAAGTGCTTTAAGGTCATTAATGACATCTGTGAAACAAGTGTACATGTCTCCAATATACTCACTTGGTTTCATTCGAAACAACTCATAATTATAAACTAAAATGTTAATCTTAGATTCTTTTACTCTATTAGTCCCCTCCTGTATGATTTCTATTGTGTGCCAAATATCAAAAGTTGATTCACAAACGGAAATGCGATTAACTTATTATCGTCAAGAGCACAAAACAAGGCATTCATAACCTTTACATTCAGGAAAACTCTTCCTTTCCAAATCATTTCACTCATTCATTAGATTGGAAGATTTTTTAAATCCATTTTCTACGATGTTCCATAAATCAAGATCTAAAGAAATAAGAAAGATATGCATCCTTATCTTCCAATATGTGTAATCTGTCCCATTAAATATGGGAGGATGTGAAATGGAATGTCCCTCATTTATACCAAAATAAGCCATTTACTCAAGTGGGTATTAATCCAATGAGTAACTACTTTGCTCTGATACCAATTGTTATGATCAATTGGCACTAAAAAAGAGAGGGAGGGGGGGGGGAGGGGGGGGCGGCAGGGGTTGAGGGGGGGTCGGGTAAATTAGTGCAAGAGTAAATTCTCGTTACTTTTCACTTGAAGCAAGAGAGGAAAATCTGAAGCTTTTAGTTCAAGTAAAGCAATTTAATCTTATAGAGAAATGCTAAGCTTCTTGCTTGAAGATGACTCAAAAAAGAACAAGCAAATCCGAATAAGGAGATAGGCAATGTCGTAAGTGAAGTGCTTGATTTCGAAGTCTTGCTTTCAAAATGTAAATAAAATCAAAAGTGTCAACACAAAAGTAGTAATCAAGGTAAGCAAAAAGGAATTCACAGTTTTATAGTGGTTCAGCACTAACTGGCCTATATCCACTCCCGAGTCCTCCTTGAGGCACATAGGTGTCTACTACTGATCTTCTTTGGGTGAAGACTAAACCCTTACACTTGAGCTTACAAGGGAGATTTCAAGAATTTTTCTAACTCTAAGCTCTCTCCCTTCCCATTTTCTTTTCTTACAATTCACACATAATTTTTTCATAGAATGTAATTCCCAAAATTATTGTATAGAATGCAAGAAAACTTGGGGTATTTATAACCCCAAATGGCTTTAGAATTTTGCAGCCAAAATTCAAACATACCCGAAAAATCGGGTACGGGAGGTTCAACCGCTCGAAATCCTGGTATGGGCGATTTACTCGTCAGTCCTAACTAGTTCAACCACTGACAGTCGCCCTATTTCTAGGGTATGATCGGTTGAACCGTTAGTTTAGCCACCCGAAATCCAAGAAAAGTGATTCCCTTTACTTTTTCAATCTCGATTTGAATCATCTGTTGACCACTCCCCTGGTCAACTAATTGAGCTTGACCTGAGCTTAATCAAATCTCATAGTAGACCTGGTTGCCTCATTGAGTTGATTTGGATTCCTTCTAAATTAAACTCAATTAGGACTCAATCCCTAACTACGACCAATGGTTACAACTCTTAATGACCAACAAACAAACCAAGACCAAACTCCCGCCAATCCGACAGCCTCCAGCATTCTTGTGATGAGTATTACAGTCTTCTTCTGACGATCTCCCAGTATATTTTCAGCGAGCTTCCCGATACCTTCGGTGAATCTCTTAGCGAACTCCCGGCGAGATCTCACTACATCATTTGAACCCCGGCCAAGCTTGATCTTGGCCCATCATCTGACTATAACTTAATTACACTGTTGTAGTTAGACCTGCAATACTTCCTCTCTTATACATATTAGATTAAACACTCATCAATTGATTTCATCGTCAAGATCCGAGATTCAACACGTACAATATGCAAAAGCTTCGTAAATGTCTCAGATATGTGGTTGATTTGTAAAAGTCTTTATCAAGATCATTTTGGGATAATTTGAGTTGGTATTAAGTCGAAACAGTGTTAACTTATTAAGAAAGTCATTGGGCTTGAAACTGGGCCAAATTGGACTTGTCAAAAATCTAAACTGATGGAGTAGGCCTTGACGATGGTACCACTAAGCCTAAGTACCACTTGAGTCAGCTGACAAGCATAATTTATGATTGCCAACCTTTCTAGCGATGGTATTGCCTATAGTCAAAGTAGTACTACTCAGGGCAAGGTTGCCATCTAGAATTTTAATTTTGTCATTATAGTACTAGTAGAGTCCAGAATTATGACATTAAAAGTTACGACGATAGTACCACCCAATGTTAGTGGTAGTATCACACGTACCCTAAAATTTTAAGGATTTAAATTTTTTGACTCTATTCTCAAAGCCATTTGGGGCCTATAAATATCTAACTCAGACCCTATAAATATCTCACTTGGGCTTAATTGATAGTATATCTATTTTTGAGTTTGTGAAGTGTTGTAGCTCTCTCTTTTAGCATTGTTTAAGTCTCTTCTTTCCTTTTGAGCTTAATTGTGATATTAAGTTGTAAGATATAAACGATTTTTTATAAAAGAATGAGCATGGAAGTCTTATCTTAAGCATATAAAAAGGAGAAAAATTATAACAAGAGTAGATGATCTTCATTCATTGGAAAGAAGATTGGTTGTGGGAGTTGGTTGCCTTGAGAGAAGAGAAATCGAGAGTGGATGTAGGTTAAGGAGGCCGAACAATTATAAATCAATTTGTATTTCTTCTCTTACTTGTGACTTTTATTTATGATTGCTTACTTATTATTCACTTTACTAGTAACCCTTACGCGCACTCGATATTTTGTTAATCATATTTTTGATATGGATTTTATGATTAGTGACTTGTATTTGTGATTGCTTACTTATTATTTACTTTACTCGCAACCCTTGTTCACACTCAATATTTTGTTAATTGTATTTTTATATGGATTTTATGAACAAAATTTAAATTTATTATAACACTAATTTATACCCCCCACTCCCCTTCTCCTTTCGCTTCGCTGATTCTTTGTGTCATTAAGATCCTAACACAACACACACCATAAAACATCATGAAAACCAAGAGATGGAAATGTTAGATTATGTGATCCTATTTAATTAAGTAAGATATATCATGAATATGATTGGATTCTGATTATGGTTATTAGCCAATAGAGACGAAATCCAATTAAAGTATGATTCTTTATGAGACGCCCTAGGAGGAACTCTCCTAAATATTTATCCAAGACACTCTGCTCTCTCTTATAAAAAGACAGAACCTCCTAGGGACACAACAAGGAACAGAAAGGAATGATTATGAGAATGACAGAAACATGACATAGTTGAGAGATTACATATTTTTATCTATCTCTCTTTATTGCGTGAACTAATCAATGAGAAATTATAGTTCCTCTCTCATATTATTGTTCCTAAATCCATCAATTGTAGTGGCCCTATTGAAAGATATAAAGAGATGAAAAGGTGAGTCTAGGTCTCCTTGCAGATTGACATTATTGCAGATCTTAGATCCGATGATAATGCACTTATAGATTAGATGAAGGTTTTTTTAAATAGCAGCATTAAAAGGTACCGTGTAATAATATTTTTAGATCCATTGTTATTTGATTTCAGATCCTAGAATTAAAGTTTTTCGACATAACAGATAGTATGTTATGGAATTTATGCTAACAATTGATATCAGAGCCATGGTTTTGAAATCAAATAATTTGGATCTATTTGTTAGCATCTTTCATTTATAAGAAGATGTTAATCAATTTTTATTTATGATGCGAATGAATTATCGATATTGTCGATCTATTTTCATATTCAATCTATCATATCACTTGCATGAGGACAATTATAGTTTTTATGTTTGATCGATGGATTTGTTGTTTGTTATCAACGTTATTGAGGGTAACGATCTTTGTTGATCACCTGTTCCATTGTTGGTAGCAGTTATATAGCGTCGCTGGGTACGACGACTACAATAGCAACACTGTTGTATGATGATAGCAGCTGCGACAACACCGCTGTGAAGCAGCGTATACGCACGGCCACCAACCGTGCATAAGCAACAACAGTGCGCCTACCCATAGATGGTGGCCACACAGGCAGCGGTCACCCGCTAGTAAAGGCAGCAGCTCCAACGCGCAGAGGTGATGCCCGATCATCCACAATGGTAGTGGTTGTCATGCGCATAGGCAGCGGCTACAGGCGGAAGCGACAGCACCCGTAAGGTAGTCGCCTCCCACAACCACTAACGGCGATTGTGGGAAGAGGTGGCGTCACGTCCGCCTACAGTAGAGGATGGTGGCTGCACATAAAAGGCAGCGACTGTCAGCGCGAATAGGCGGTGCTCGCCCATAGAGGCAATGGTCGCGTTCACAAGGGGCAGCAGCTGGTGCACAAGGGGCGGCGGCATAGGGAGATTAGGGTTTCTCTTCTGAAGGACATTTGTCCTTCAGAAATACAAGATGTCGAAGTTTATCCTTTTATTTACTTTCCTCTAATGCCCATCATAAATTAGATATTTCCCTACATATCCTTTTGATAGTTCTACCCTTTATGAATCTCGTTATTCTTGTTTATGTCTTGTCAATAAAATTATAATTTTAACCTTATAAAATTATAAAATTCTAATCAATATTCTTGATTATAAAATGTTCAATATGATTTAATTTTAATTAAATTTAATCATTATGACTATTGATTTAATTTATTTTTGATCAAATTTAAAAAATATTAAATTTTGATCAATTTGATTTTGATCAATTTTTATTTACTGACTTAATTGGATTGATGTTTAACCTAATTCTGAGCATACTCAATCAAATAAAGTTGACTGGTATAATAATTCATCAATGGTTTTCTCATATGGTTCATTGATTAAATGTGGTAAATAAAATATAATTATTATTCTTGGATATTTATTTGGTTATTCACATGTATATGTTTAAAATTACAAAATAATATTTTTCATTCATATAAAGGCTTATCATGATCTATATATCATCATGATTACAGTTATTATATAAGTTTTCTTTATGCTTATCAATGTTTAATAATTATTTTATTATTAAACTATTTTAATATAAATTAAATAAAGAAACTTGATGAATATTATTTAGAATTGATCTTCGTAAGTTTTATCTAACCGGTAGCTACCAAAGTAGCCTAGGATGGTAAACCTATGGGATGTGAACTATAATAAAGGTCTTATCATTTATAAGAAATTTTGGACTATATTTTACATTCTTATATTGATCCTGTAGCCACCAAGTGACCTGGACTAATAATTTATAAAATACATTATGGAATTAGTCCTAAATGATATAAAAAAATCATATTCATAATTTCACACATAATTACGAGATTTAGATATTCCCAAATGAAAATTTGTTTCGAATAATTATGTGATAGTGTAGGATGATACTGTTCTGGTTATCCTTGTAGTTAAGGATTGTATACCAAAGGTAGCAATACTATTCCACAAAGATGATATCACTCCTCCATAAATAATTTTATATGAACACTAGATATGTCCATATTCACCCAAAGGTGATGATATCAATAGTTCAATAATTATTGAAATTCTCAAAGTATTAAATTATTATAGTGGTACTTCATTTATTTTAATAGCTTTAGCATATGCAATTTGTATGTTAGAACTCTTGCGGATTCTAATCTTGGGGTGATCTCTATAGGAGATCGACCTCTTTGGAACTCTATAAGGGTTATTCCCTCCTTGGTACTCAAGTCATTGGTTAAAGAAAGACTGATCTATTCTTGATAAAAGGTGGATGATTACAAGGCTATTTATAGGCCTTCAATCCCTAATTCCTAAAAGGACTCCTACTTCAAGACTCCTACCCTCAACCAACTCCTAATGCAACTCTAAGTCAAACCACCAACCGGCCCATCTAGGGGTGGTCAGTTGCTTTATTATTTCCTAATCCTATTCTAATTTAATCCCTCCTCAGCTAACCCCTCTTTAACTAGGATAAGGGGTGGTTAATTTAGGTAACATGCATCTTACTCTCCCCTTAAATATCTTCCTCAATTAATCCTAACCTAGTCAGTCTCCTTACTTTCCTTAATAGGGGTTGGCTATATAGGATTTACATGAATGCCCCTTAGATTTTACATGATTGTCCTCTTCCATGAAACTAAATTAGGACTCCTCTAGTTAGAGTCCTAACATTTTATTAAGTGAGTTAGACCTTGATCAAATTAATTGAAAAGGAACATAAACTTAATTATTAAAAGTTCTATAGAATAAATAATTGATATAACTAATTAGGAAATGTCTAAAAGATTCAATGTTATGATAATTGCTAATAATATTTAGACTTTAGTAAAGTTTATAATTAGCATATAAGAATATTTATAGATCAATTTATATTTATTGATAAATCATTAGCAGACACCTTAATGGAAGAATTGACTAAAAATGATAGTATTTGAGGAATTTAAGATTATATCCTCAATATAGCTAATAAAGTTATAAGCTCAAGAATATTGAGCATGATTATAATTGAGTCATTTCTCATAATTTATTATCTTTCTTCTTAGTTTGACTCATTTAAAATTTAATTATTGGTAAATGAAACTTAAATGAGTCAACTAATATCTGAACAAAAAGTATTAAAATTAAAATATAAAAGACTGAAAACATTTTGGGTACTACTCAAGGAGTGAGTAACAATAAAAGAAAGTTGAAGCACAACTCACTTGAGTTTATAAATACAATATAAACTCATAAAAAAAATTCTTCACAATAAAGTGCTACTTCCATTGTAAGAAAAGTAGTGCTAATTCCGTAGCAAGAAAAGTTATCTGAAGAAGAATTATAAGATTTGATTTAAAAGGAAAAATTATAAGTTTAACATTTATATGGTTTAAATCAAATATTATAGAAATCATTATCTAAAACTTGATAAATTAATTTTGATGCTATATGTTACCAATAACAAAATTTTATTTTAATATGAAAAACCAAAAGAGAATAAAATATATATCGTTATAAGGAATCATCTTAAAGCGAAAGCGATAATAGCTTGTATTTATCGCCTATGCCTACAAATGATTCATTTGATAAATCTGGATGATACATGTTATGTTCTTACAATTATGAGAATTTGAGTTCTTTACCTAGATTTTTTATAATATTATTTCTCTTTTGGTGATTGTAAACTTAGTATGAGTCAATAAAAGTTAATTTTTAAATTTTTTATAATAGTTTATACATAATTAATATAAATATTGAGTTTACAATGATCTCATATTAAAATAAAATATAATAAACTCCTTGATATTATGTTTATATTTACGGGTCACTTTATGTTTAATCTTATTAAAGAGATATATTTTATCACCTTAAAGATAACTTCTCGAGATATGATTATATATATCTAATTTATGTAAAGTCTCAAGTCATTGACACTCTTAAAGTGTACATAATGAGGTCGAAAGATGATTAGATAAAAAAATTCATATTATTATATCTTGTAGTAGTGATAAATTTTATAGTATTTATAATAAACTCAATTATAATTATAGTTCATTTGCTAGATTCTTCGAAAAATAGAATATATATATTCAGTATGATTTACCAGATGTATCATAGCAGAATAGGATTGTTGAAAGATACTCGTACTCTTATAGATATGATTACGAGTATGATGGATTATTCTTTGTACCCGAATCAATGTGACAAGAAGCTCTAAGGACAACTATGTATATAGGATTCCTAACAAGTAAATTTTATCAACTTCTTTTTACTTATGTATTGATAAGAAACTCAATTTAAAATATTTACATCTTTGGGGTTATCCTGTAGAGATAAGGATCTTCAATTTATATAAAAGAAAATTAAATTTAATAATTATTTTTAAATATTTTATAGTTTATCCAGAAAGTTCAAAAGGGTATATTTCTTATTGCCCTAATCATAATACGGGATTAATTCAATCTAGTAATATAAGAATCATATAAAATAGTGAATCAGTGGGAGTGAAAATCTCAAAAACTTTTAATTTTTAATATAGAGAAGATATAATTTGATACTCCTTTATAATTCAAGAGATTGTTGTTATTCAAATCATTAAATGATTTGATAAAGGTGAACAACAAAATAAAATTGCTAAACTCTCACATAATATTGATATTGCGGTTAATGGTCTTGTAGAACAACCACAATTGACATTTTTTAGAATGTCTTAAGGGAAAGGTATTATGTCATTTATGATTATTATATGGTATACCTACATGAATCATATTATAATATAGGAATCAGTATTTTCACAAGTCATGAAAGGTAATGAAATATAATATGATGTAATAAAAGAAGAGTTAAAATCAATAACCAGAATAGTGTCCGATGAATTCGTCGAATTGTTCAATAATTATAAAAGAGAGTTACATAAATGTAACTTAAAGACAATGTCGAACGATTTAATGGTCAGACTTGTGGTTAAAGATTTTACTCATAGAGAATGCATTGACCATAATGAGATATTTAATTTTTAAAGAAACCCGTTAAGAATCGTCATGACATTGGTGACTCATTATGAGTTTCTAGTTACACCATAAGGATGTGAAGATAAGTTTTCTAATTAAAGATCTAGCTTTATATGAGTTACTCTAAATGATTCGTAGAAGAAATATAAAATTTGGTATGCAAATTCAAAAATGACCTTAAACAAGCTTCTAACAATAATATATAAAGTTTCTTGATATCATTTATTTCTTTATATTTAAGAAATATACTATTGATCAATATTTAGATATGAATATCAATCGGAGTACGTTTATTATATTAGTCTTGTATGTGAATAATATTTTACATTGCTAATAATGTTCTTAGTTTATTATACTAAATCAATAAATTTATTATCAAGAATTTAAGATAGTTGATATGAATGAGACATCTTATGTTATTAGCACTGAGATATTCAGATATAGATCTCAATGATTGTTAAGACTATCTAAGAAAGGATATATTAATTGAGTCTTGGAAAATTTTAATATATAGCTTTATTTAGCGAATCATAAAAATAAAATTTTATTTAAAATCGATGCTTTAAAATGACTTGAAAAGAATCAGATAAAGGAAATATTCTTTATATATGCGTAGTTGGAAGTCTATGCTCAAGCCTATGTTAAAACATATATCAGTTTTATAATTAATATATTAGGTAGATATTCAAGTTATCCAAAAGTGAAAACATTAAAGGACTGTAAAAAAAAGGTAATAAGATATCTGGAAGGGACGATTCTATGCTCACATATATGAAATTATATCAATTTAAAATGATGATAATTTTGAAGTATTGATTTTATAAATTACCTCGATAACAGAAAGACCACCTTATGGTTTATATTTATATCAATTAGAGGGGTAATTTATTATTATATTATTAATAATAAAAGTTGATTTCATAGCATGCTTTAAGGCCACTAATCAAGTTTATAACTTTGAAATTTTATCTTAGAACTTGGTGTGGTCAGACTCAATTATCAGGTCACTGAGGATATTTTATGACATATCATAGTAATGTTATTCTCTAAGAATGACAAGTACTACCATATTTCTATGCATTATGGTTTAAAGTACTTGATGGTTAGAGAAAAAATGTCTAGAAATATTTAATGTCAATTAATTATTTGAGTGCCATTGTATTGATTGATGATCCATTCACTTATGACTTACAGCCTAAAGTGTTTGAAAGAATATGTTCTTGTGATTGGGTTTGTGAGCAACCCATAAAAGATATAGTGATGCATGTTTGAGTGGACACTATAATTGACATTTTGCTTAGGTGCTTAAAGTTATTTGTTTATGCTATCTTGTTCACAATTATGCATGTATATATTATGGTTGAATGTGATGATAGGATTATCTTGACAAGATAAATTACAAGGGTCATTTTGAACTGTATTAGGAAAGACTAACAGTGTTGTAGTATATAGACAATAAGTATGACATTGATGACAGACAACCGCTATGACTCGCATTGCTAGTCAGACTTAATGTAGTATTATTATATTTATTGGACTTATTGGCCTACTTTAAATTTCATGCATGTGTAAATAATTTTTTTTTAATTTCATAATGTGATTGTGTAAACTTGTTTTTAAATAAATTATATTTATTTATTTATGATTTTGAATATTTTTGTATGTTACCAAAGTAAGAGAATGTTAGATTATGTGATCTTATTTAAATAAATAAGATATATTATGGATATAATTGGATTCTGATTATGGTTATTGACCAATAGAGAGGAAGTCCAATTAAAGTAGGATTCTTTAGGAGACGCCCTTGATCTCTTAGGAATGCAATAAGAAATAGAAAGTAACGATTATGAGAATGATAAAAACGTGACTTGAGAGATTATAGATCTTCTCTCGATCTCCTTTTATTACGTGAACTAGTCAATAAGATATTATAGTTCCTCTCTCATATTATTGTTCCTAGATTCGTCAATCATAGTAGTCCTATAAAAAGATAGGAAGAGATAAGAATGCGAGTCAGGTCTCCTTGCATATTGACATTATTGCATATCTTAAATCCGATGATGATGCGCTCATAGATTAGATGAAGGTGTTTATGAATAGTAGCATTAAAAAGGTACTTTTAGATCGATTATTATTTGATTTGAGATGTTGACATTAATGCTTTTTAGTATAACAGATCAGATAATATATTATAAATTTTATGTTAACAGCAAGTGTTCTATTCCTCATATTGCAAAATTTGCTAGCAGAAATAATCGATAAAAGCCAAGGGGAGGAATCATGACAATCGTATAAAATATACTAATGATGCATCACCTATATAATAGCAAATTTTATTTTCAAAGCAAGCATAATACATCTTTGAGGGCCCGACAGAGTCTTGGGAGAAGAAGCTCCCAAACCATCTGGTCACAACTTCAAGCTTTAAGCTTTCCTTCGAAGGAGGATTGGATTGTATCGTATCTACGAGAAACATGAGTTAGTAATCGGGTGCCTTGTATCAATTCTGCAATTCCATCTAAGAATAAACATAACTATCAGTTTAAATAGAGATAGCTCTCTATAGGTCCTCTTATCGACTTCCATGCCATTCAAGCAAGACAGCATGGTTTGAAGTTTGGTTTGCAAGGTAGGTAGGTAGGTATGTAGATAGCTCTCTATAGGTCCTCTTGTCCTCCATTAGGGTCACAGGGTGGTTCTAAGCCCTCATTATGGGTAGATTTGTATATTCACCGTTTAGGACTTCCATCAGGGCCCAAGCAACATCCTAGCTTTACTCTTTTATTTTAGTAATTTTAATATTTTAGGTATCTACCAAGTTTTCAATTAGCATAAGATTATAAGTAAAAAAAAAGGCTCATGCTATAATTTTAATAATTTCATAAATAGAATAAGATAATATAATTAAGTTGGATAGACAAAAAAATCTCCTTAAGTAAAAGAGTTAGGTATGTTAGATCAATTATTAAATAAGATAGAGATATCAATGAAGATTTAAATACTTTTGAAATTAAAAAATAAAATTATGATATGGATTATGAGTAGAGTATTGAACAACTAAGAAACAACATACAAGAAAAAGGTTATGTTGATGAGATGAAAATGTTGAAATGGAAGTGTGATGTTATTGAAAAATATATATATAAAAGAAATGCTTTTATTTGTAAAGAACTAAGTATCGCTTTGATGGATGATAAGATGAAAGAAAATATTTTAAAATAGTATCAGCATATAGCCCATATCGTGAAGTTATAAGAGTCTCCATATCCTGAAGTTAAGCCAACCTCAGTCATGCAAGTCGATATTTACCTTACAATTCTAAAAATAATTAAATTCAACATAGCTCGTTGCATGTACAAGATTTTTTTTTTTTTTTTTTTTTTTTTTTTTTTTTTTTTTTTTTTTTTGAGGTGTGGTGGGGTTCTTCGTTATGACATGTAGAGTTATGAGAGTCCATATCTTGATCTCAAGTAAACCTTGCCACCTCAGTCATATAAGTGGTTTTTCACATTGCCTTACAATTGTAACCATTCAACGTAGCTCCATTGAAGCTAAAAATGAAGACATGAAACACTTGTAAAAATTTATATGAAGCTTGATTTTTATCAAATACCTTTTTTATTTTTTTTTTATGGTCCTTCCTCATGACATGACATGTAGTGTTTGTTATATAGGAGCTCATATCTTGAACTGAAGTACATACAGCTGTAGTCCTATAACTTTGCTTTATGTTGTGTCTTTAACTTTTATTTTAAGACACGAATGGATGGATGAATGGATGGGGGACGACCAAAAAGATATTGTGTAAATGATGAGTGACGGGCCCACCTTTTTTTTTTTTTTTTTTTTTGTTGGCAATTGGAGGGACGGCTGTGGTTGTCGTTAGTGCAACCACTGCTCGCATTGGACGGCATAAGGGAGTGTTGACTGCTGCCCCACCTTCCAACTCTGTATCCTCCCCCTCTCTAACCAAAGCCCTCATCTCCTTTTTTTTTTTTTTTTAGGGTCTCGTGTTAAGTAAGCCCTAATTTATTTTGGAGATGTATGTCGGGTTTGTGATGTTCGTCCCCTCTCTTTTTTTTTTTTTTTTTGGGTTGTGAATGTGAATCTCATGTGTTGAAGACAGTGTTGCAGTACTCTCGTAATCAATTTGAAAATGGAATATAATATTATTAAGATAAAAATATTCGTATTCGTAATTAATTTTTTATTTTATTTTTTATTTTTTGATAAAATAAAATATATAAAGATCATGGAGAAATGAAGCTCCGATAATTATATTATCGTAATTGAATCAAGATGCGACTTGGTTATGAAACCACGGAGCATCAACTCGGTTATGGAAGTATATAATAAATTTGGATGAAACTGAGTTAAACTAATCACTACTAATTAATATACATAGGATCGGGTACTAATATAACTCAAACACATTAAGTTATTATAGATCAAATATAATATATGTTAGTTGATCTGATTGATTATTTGATCTTCTTTCAATTCTTTTCTCAAGTACAAATGTTTTCTTAAAAGATTCGAAGACTTTGAATCACTCACCATCCTATCCTATGAATCCGAGTACAAGTTTATGATCGATTAGAGTAGGAAACTATTGATTTAGACTTACTTATAAATGGGATAAACATGATAATGTGATAGTAAATTTTTAAGCAAAAATCAAGACATATGTGCTGCTGAGGAGCTATAAAAATGATAATGTGAGTGTGAATTTTTAATCAAAAAATCAAGATAAAGGTTTGATGAAGGAAGAAAGATGTACTTTTGAGGAGTTATAAATATGATAATGTGATAGTGAATCAAGCAAAAAAATCAAGATAAAGGTATGCATGAAGAAAGAAAGATGTGCTCCTGAAAAGCTATAAATAAAGATGATAGTGTGATAGTGAATTATGTAAAAATCAAGATAAGTGTGTGTGTGTATGACAGAAGAATTATAAAGATGATAATATGATAGTGAATTAAGTATAAATCAAGACAAAGGGATGCATGAAAAAAGAAAGATGTGCTTCTTATCTCCTCTTTTGTTTTGTTGTTGTGAGTTTGTAAAGTACTTACTACTGTTTGACGTGTTGTTGTGACTCCGTGAATGATTGAGCTCCACCTGTCACGTCACAATTGATTGATTTGTTCTTAACCTATATGGCCGCATAATATGGATCGTATATTTTACTTGGTTGTTGAATGTGTTTATGGTAGTAAATTATTTGGAGGACATGGTAGAAATATGTTCATAATCATGGAAGGAAGGAGACACTACGACCAATCTTTTAATCTCATCAATGGCATAGTGCGGCAATTTGACCACACCATTCATTCATTGCACTTGAATGAATCATGTTGGAATGATTGACCGGTTCCTTGGTGTCAGAGTCCCTTGGAATCTTCAGCACAACTCATCGTCCTGTGTTATGAGATTTTTTTGAGGGATATGATGTTAAATTATATGATGATATTTAATTAGATAAGATATAAAATAAGTATAATTAAATTTTGATTATGATCATTGATTAATAAAAAAATAAATATAATAATATTCCTTAAAGATTATATTGATAGTAGAATTTTTTTAATAATAATTATCCTGAATTCTCTGTTCAAATATTTATTAAGATTATGATTTTATTTTTAATCTTTCTTAGTCTCTTATCTATCACTCGTAGAGTTCATGTGATAAATAGGAAGAGATGAGAATATTCCTTGTAAAAATAAAAATTAGTTTGTTGCTAATAGAAAATTGCTTATGATATGAGAACTTTAAGATACCAATACATGTTTAATGGACTAAATGTAATTATTATAAGTGTAAAATTATTGATCTTGAAAGTATCATTAGTGGAAAGGGTTAAAGTTCCTCAATTTAGGATTGCATGTATGCACCTTGGTATATTTTTTTTCATACGGTCATAATATATAAAAATTGCTACCAATTTAATTAAGTTTTCTAATAGTACAATATTTTTTTTAACTCTAACTCACAGACAAAAAACCATATATTAACCATCCCTTATGCCAAACCATCCAAAACTTGTCAGGTGTCCAAAGTGACAATATAACTTCGATTGTAACATTTTGCTTGTGTGATCAACTAATATTCTTTTCTAATCGAAACACAAGGTTTACCCTTTGCGAATGGTTATCATATCAACATATATATATATACACACACTAAGGGAGAGAATCTACAAGTTTGATTTGTGTTCAAGGAATGGATGAAAAATCATTAGGCATCAAACAAATTTGTTTAAAATTAATAGTTTTTCTAGTTAGTTCAACCTATATTTGATTTAATAAGTTTATTTAAAATTATATAAAATTAATCATAGTTGTAATTATATTTATCAAAAGAAATTTTTTTTTCAAAGAGCAAGAGACGAAGATAGGATTTGAGCTCATAACCTTGCAATAAATTATCAAGATCTTTACTCATTAAATTAGGTGACACATTTTGTCAAAAAATTTATGTCATTTAGGAACTGCAATACATAAAATTTAGGATCACGAAATACATTGTTTTATATATGTATTATATATGATCAATAATATTATATACTTAGTAATTATATTAGATTGAGTTGGGAATTCGTCGAACTCAGGAGCACAGAATAAGTCCATTCAAGCATCGAAGTTCCTTGTGTGGAAGCTGCAAAAAATAAAAAAAATAAAAAAATATAGAGATTGAAGGTCTCCCAACAATGACTCCTTTTAATGCCAAATTAGGAAGTGTTTTATTACTCACTTTCTTGGTGTCTTAGGGGGAATACAGGATCTCCTTCTGCTTTAAGAGAAGAGTGGGTCTCCCTCCTCCTCCTTTCTTCCTCTTTTCTAGGTTTTGCACTTGCCATTCTCCCTTGTTATGTCGAGGTATTAAATGATGCTAATAAAAAATTTATTGATTTAGATGTTATTAGGATAAAAATTTAATTTATTTATATTACATAATCTAGATAAAATTATGCTGAGTTTTAGTATGTCTAAGTGTCATAAGTCTAAACTATAAAGAGGGGTGTGGTATCCTTTTATGAGTCCACACATTAGATTGAGAGGGGAGCAACATATGGACTACAAAGTATTTATTAGTTGAGGGGTCTAATCAGGTTTTTTAATGATTTTTTTTATGTTTTAAATTATTTTGGTTGTTTTATCGATACTTGTTTCTTTGTCTCTTCTCTTTTCAATCCTAATTCTTAATAAGTCTTATCAAGGACATGATATTTTTTATAAAAAAAAATTTATGATGGTGAGCAATAGTACAAGTGTTGTCACTGGATCTTTGTCATTGTCGATCCTAAATTTTAAAATGGATGATTTCTGACATGAAGTATGAAGATAAAAAAAAGCTTTTGAAGAAGGTTCTGATGTAGCTAAAGCCATTAAAGAAGATCAAATAAAAGGATTTGCATGCCCTTAATTCCCTTCAACAAGCAGTTGATGAGATTATATTTTTCTGAATTTTTTACTACAATAAATTCTATGGAGGTTTCAGAGACTTTGGAACAACCATATCATGGCAACTCCAAGATATTGACTGTTAGACTCCAAACACCTTGAAGAAATTTTTGAGAATTTATTTATGAATAATGGTGAAATAATAATATAAGTTTACTTTTCAAGAGTTATGGAGATAATCAATCGGATGAAAAAAAATATATGGTGAATTAATTTTTGATTAAAAAATTATTAAAAATTTTAAGTCTCTCAGATAATTATAATTAGAATAGATTAAACAGATCTTGAAATACTAATATTAAATATACCTTGTAAATTAAATTGAATACTTTCAAGAAGGGAGAAAAAGTAAATGATGATATAGAAAAATCAAGGAGGCAAAAATTTAATGATAAAAAATGGTGTTGTGGTTGTGGTGCAAGAGACTAATCAGAAGTACTATGAATCCAATGATCAGAATACAAAAAAAAAAAAAAAAAAGACACTAAAGGTGGCAATCAAGCTTACTATAAGAGGAATATTCAGTATTGTTGTTACAAAAATTATGGTCACATTAAAAGATTTTATTATATAAAAAGATAGCAACGGCAATCTAATTTTGTAGGGGTAGATGATAAATCTGAAACTTTGTTCTTGTTTACATCAATCTATTAATGATGCATCGAACAAGTTGGATTCTGTGATCAGGTTGAAGTATGGTGATATTTGAAATTGTTCAATGCTTGTAGAGACATAGACCATAATTTGATTAGATTGAAAAAGATGATTTTTTTTTATCTTTTCAAATTCAGCTCAGAAGTTGACAATAGTCTTACTTATATTATAGCATTGGATGATGGTGAAGGGTTGTATGATACAGCTATTAATCAGTATTTGTAGAATTAATGTTTAGTTAAAATCTAACGCTAAGGTTGAGTCAGATTTAAAATAAAAAATAATATATGTTCTACAAATTCAGAATCATATCTTAATGTTACTGAGAAAAATTCTACAAGCATCGGAAGTAGCATTTCTTCTTAGTCTCCAACGTTACTCGGTTCTTCAAAAGAAGCTACAACGAGACAGGTATCATCTTTGGTTGAAACTTCTGAAAGATACAAGTTTTCTCAAGTTAGTAACTTGTAAATTTCGAGAGAAGTAAGACACAGGATTGATTTAAAAAGATGAAACATAAAGAATTCATATATTTCAAAAACATGAATTGATAGATCCACTAAACACTCGAGCAATCATTTCCAACGAAGAAATTTTCTTGATAAGCCTACAATTATCACTCTAAAAACTCGATCTATCTCACAAATGTTGGAAGCATTACAAGTTCAAATGCTACAACAAAAAACGATCAACGTGTGACATTAGAGATTTTATTTGAAGGGACAGACTTATAATTTATATATATTACAATTATAGGAGAGTATTAAGATAATGGCAATAAAAGTTTTATTGATTTAGGAGATATTAAAGATTAGAGTTTGATTAATCTATATCACATAATCTAGATAAGATTCTGATAAGTCCTAATATATCTAAATGTCATGAGTCTCAACTATAAAAAGGAATATAATCTCTCCCGATGAGTGCATAAGCTAGATTGAGAGAGGAGCAGCATATAAGCCATAGAGCATTGGTTAAAGGTGGTAAGCAACCCGTCTTTTTATGAAATTTTTTTTATGTTTTAAATTATTCTTGATGTTTCATTTATGCTTCTTTTCTCAGTCCTTGTTTTCAACTGAGGGACCTCTCTTTATATAAAGGAAAGTATTGCGTATGTCTAAAGAATTGCAACATACAACACACACGGATATTCCAGACATAATAATATGTGATGCTAAAAGTTTTTTTTTTTTTTTTTTTACTGTAGTACACACTTTAAGCGCCATCTCGATCTGAAGTGGTTAGAGTGGTGGAGTAAACTTTTAATAGAAAAAAGATTATAAACCTCTTATTAGGCCATGAGATAGATTGATGGGATAATATCATAACATGATAGATTTAGTCTAACAAATCAAGAATCCATGGACTTGGTTTGTCAAGGTATCTGGATATGTCATATCCTATATTTTAATGTGAAAATAAAAATTAGATACTTTCAGTCATTATTGTTGAGAATTTTAATAACAATTTCTTATAATATTTTGATACTTCTTAACTCAACTTAGAACTCTCACTTTAGATAAACTAGTAAATTATTAAGACTTGAGATTGAGCCTAGAAACAAACAAAAAAAAACTGATATATACAAACGTTCTCCCATCGTTTATTACCATCAATTTCATAATGTTCAAGAATTAATTCAACATCGAAATGTTTGGACTATAATTAAGAATTTTAATAGTCATGAATGAATAAATTTAATAATAACTGTTACGTTCATAATGAATAAAAAATTAGAATATTTAAAATATAATAAATAAAAATTAATAATAATAAATGAGAAAGTTTAATAAAAATGATTAAATTCTCTCATTTGGTCTATACATTTAACTTAATGACTTGAATTAATCTTATCGAAGAACCTTCTCAAAACAAATATATGAATCATAGCGTTAAGTCTTCTTAGAGCGAGTATTATCATTCATGCATCACAATGTATTTAGTTTATTAAGAATTAATCTTAATATGGTAATATTACTTAATGAATAAACTTATATTTATTCTTGATTCATATAAATATATTTTCTCAAATTAATGTGCACATAAATATGAAAAAATATCACAATATATAAGAGTTTCAATACGACTATAAAGTGAAACCAAGTCTTTTTTTCTCTACATGGTCCTTGAATTTCAGAGATGACAAGTCTTTAGTTAAAGGATCAGCAATTATCAATTTAGTGTTAATATGCTCAATGACCATTTTATTTTATTACACGTTCTCTTATGGCTAAATACTTAACGTTGAAATATTTACTTTGACTTTTATTTTTATTGTTCTTAGCCATAAAGACAATAATTAAATTATTACAAAAAATCTTAATGTATTAGAAATAGAATCCATGATTATAAGCTCAGAAAAGAAAATTTTAAGCCATACACATTCAGAAACCTCAAAACAAGAGACAAACTCATTTTTCATGATAGAAGTAACAGTTAAGATATGCTTGACACTTCTCGAAGAAATAGCTCTACCAACCATTATGAAAATATATCCTAATGTTGATTTTAAAGAATCAATACAATCAGCAAAGTCTGAAACTGAGTAGCCAATCATATTCAAATTGTCTGTATGTCTATACATAAGCATGTAATTGTTAGGACCCCAACTGAGTCGGGTCCTAGTCGATTGAATCGAGTCCTTAGATTGGGTCTTGTTGGCCAACCTAGACCTAACATTAGGTCGGCTAGGAGAAGATTCAAGTCTATTATAATAAATCAGCCCAAATCCTAGTAGGATTAGGAAACGACTGAACTAGAGTTTGATTAGGAGTCGGAATTAGATATGAGTCAGAGTCAATTGAGTCATGAATGTAATAAACTCTAATCTAATCGCCAACCCCCTATTAAAGAAGTGGTTGGCTAGGGTTAGGAAGGAATCCTTATGGGATGAGAATCTCCTAACCGCCTCCTCCTCTTAAGAGAGGTCGGTTAGGGCAAGAGGAGGAGAGTCTTACTTAGCTTGGACTCTCTCTAAGGTGGAATAAAAATAAAATTAGGAGTTGGAGACATCTATAGCCACTAGCCACATCATGATCAGGAGTTGGTTAGGGGTTATGAGTTGAGGGGAAGAGAAGTCTTGGTTTAGTAGGAGTTTTAGTTTACTTGGAGTAGAAGTTGATTAAAAATTAGATTTTGTTAGAATAGGAGTCCTATTAGGAGTTAGGGTTTAGAAACCCTATTAATAACTTGTATTCTCCCCTCTTTTCATCATCATCAATATATCAATATTATTTTCAACTTTTGTGCAGAAAACTTAGGAGGGAGGAACCCTTATAGAGTTCCAATGAGGTCGATCCCTTATAGAGATCACCCCAAATGTAGAATCTATAAAGGTACTAACACTTGATATCAGAGCAGCATTCTTGGTGTCTCGCTGCCCTTCCACAGCCAGGCATCATCCTTCCATAGTCGCTCAAGCAATTCCCACAATTGCTTAGATCGTCGTCGAATTCTGTCATCATCTCCACTACCGTAGATCATCTTTTGATATCCCCACGAATTGTAATAGGTTCTAGTTTCCTACCTTACTATAGCTATAATTTAGTTATCCTTTATTAGAAAATTAAAAAAATTATTCTTATCTTGCTGCATAAACTCTTCATCGTGAAGTTTCCATCTTTACAACAAAAGTTACGCTGTAGAATTCAGCCACATACCATTATCTATTTTGATCTTGCTGCTGCAATTTTTCTATCCAATATTCCACAAGTTTTCTATGATGATTTTAGCACACTTTAATAGCAGATTTATTTTTGTTTACGTTGAAAAATTATTGATATAAACCGTTGATCTTTTACGTCCAAACTGATGCCTTTTAGACGTAAAAATCTACAGTAGTCCCTTCTCGTAATCTTTAATCTTGCCAAATCTTTTACCACTGTATTCTTCCATGAATTTTTTTATCGATATTACCTTTCCCCTACCAATCGATTTCTCTTAAGTTTTACTCGAATTCCTATCACAAACTGCTAGAAAAAATTGCATCTATCTTGCAGAAATTTTTCGACGTAAAATTATGTTGCTACCACACTTTTCGGTGTTTCTTGCTGCATACACGCCTGATCTTGACCCAACTTGTTACTGCCATTATTCTTATCCATCTTGTTGCTATCCTCATGGATTTTTTGCTATTGTAATCCTCTAAATCATTGCTGGATCTTTCGTCGCAAACTGTTATTCTCGACGAAAATTTCTACAGCAACATCTTTGGCACTTCTTGTCGCAGCACTACCAAACTGGTTGCTGCCACCCACAACAATTTTAAACCATCTTCCTAACCTTAAACCACTATCCTTAAACCCCATTACAACCTCCACAGTAGCCTCAAACCACAGCATCAACTATACCTCCGATAGTAGCCTATTGACATAGAATCTGTAACTACCTTTCAGTGTTTTTAGCTGCACCCATATCTAATCCTTGCCAAAATTGTTGCTGCCACCCACTTCACCCTTAAGGCACCCTTCTAGCCTTAAGATATAGCTGCCATAACCTATTTTCTTAATCCACAACCAACCCTAATAGCCCCTAAAAAACCATAGCCCAAACAGTACCTTAAACAACAACCTTAATCCATCACCCTTTTGGCCACCAATCCCTACCAAAACGGTTGCTGCCATCAACAGTAACCCTAAGCCACCCTTCTAACCCTAAACCTCTATCATCAAACCCCCCTTACAGTCTCTACAACAGCCCTAAACAATAGCATCAACAGCACCCTCTTTGATGAAAAATTTTGCTACACTACCTTTAGTACCACTTGCTGCATCCACACCTTATCCCTACCAAATCCATTATTGTCATCAACAGCAACCCTAAATTGTTCCTCTAACCTTAAACCTCAGCCATCATGCCCCCAAACCATAGCCCCATCAGCAACAAAAAATAATAACCTTTCAACCCCAAAACGCAGCCATCTACCCTTGATCCACCACCTCTTTCGACCATCAGTCCATCAAACGAGTTCATACCACTAACCCAGTAGCAAGAGAAGGACCTTGACATTACAGATCTCGGGTCTTAAGCCATGGCATCAGTATATCTGATGGGTGCCAAGTTTGAGGTGCTTGAATCACGACTTGAATCACGCATGGAGGACAAATTGCACACCTTATTCGTCGAATTTAGATCGGGCTGATCTCTAAGCCCAATAAAATTCCAGGAAGGAGAAAGTTTAGAGAGGCCTTTAGAGAAGGAGAGACAACCCTCAGACATGATATAGTCATGCATGAGGGTGGACTTCCCTCGATGGTAAGAAGGAGACCCGACGGGATGGATTTCGCACGTCGAATGCTACTTCCACTATTATCGAATATCAGAGGATTTCATGGTGGACATTACTATCAACCATCTCGAGGGAGATGTAATTCGATGGTACAATTGGCTTAAATACACCCATGGGGTCCCGACGTGGATGCAATTCAAAAGCGCATTGTTGAACCGCTTTGGACCAACCAAGTATGAAAATATCGACGAACAACTCCTGAAGATCCGACAAATCTCCACGATCAAAAAAATACCAAATCAGGTTTAAGAAATCATCCTACCTCGCTTGTGATTGGTTTGACAAATAATTATCAGGGACATTCATCAAAGGACTCAAGCCAAAAATAAAAGGAGAAGTTAAAGCGTGGCAGCCCCGCACTGTGATGGCCATAGTTTCCTTCGCTCGAATCCAATAGGAGTGGCTCAACCAAGACGCTCGGAGGATGAGAACCACTCCTAAACCAACAACATATAAACCTCCAGTACCCCCTGCTCCCAGTCGTCCTTCGCTGCCAAAGAAATTGACGAGAGAAGAACTTTACGATAGATCGATGATGGGCCTTTGCTTGCATTGCGATGAATCGTTGAGTCGTGACCATCACTGCAAAAAGGGACACCTTCTACTAATGGAGCCCATTGAAGACATGGAAGAGGAGGTCCAAGAGCATGAGGAGGAGGTCATGGAGGAAGAACAACAGCTGACCAATTTTACGATGCATGCTCTTGCCAGCTACGCGAACCCACCGACGATGAAAGTGGGAGGACTTCTTAAACAGCAATCAATCACCATTTTCATTGACACCGGGAGTACTAATAACTTCATGAACAGCAAATTTGCTACTCTGATGGTCTTACATATCAAGGATTACAACAGGTTTGATGTTAAGATCACCGACGAATAAATTTTAAAGTGTGACCTCAAGGTGCTCGCGGGTGAAACTATTGCAACAGGACTAAGAGATAATTGCATATTTCTTCCTCCTCCTACTCAATGATTATGAGGCCATGCTTGACATCAAATGGTTGATGACATTAGGTAATGTTTCCTAGAAATTTTTTAAATTTATCATGAAATTTTTTAGGCATGAGAAATAGGTGATCCTACGCGGGAAACACTGGAGCAACATGACGATGGTTTCAACGCAGCAAATAGAGAAAGTCTTGCACAAAGTGAACAGCGGCTTCCTAATGCAACTCCAACAGCAACATATAAGGGAGCCAATAAAAATTGAAGACTCAAACCTTCTCCAATTGATTGCTGAATTTTTAGACGTCTTCGCCGAATTGCATAGCCTACCTTCTTACTGATGGCATGACCATCGAATTCTGATTCTACCAGACAAACCAGTAGCAAACACTCAGCCATAGCATTATCCTCACCTCCGGAGAGTTGAAATAGAGAGGATTGAAAATGAGATACTTGAAACAGGGGTCTTCTAGCCAAGTTGTAGCCCCTACTCTTCGCCAGTGCTAGCTTTACCCGACTTCGACAAAGATGGTTGACCCCTAGCCTACATCAACAAAGCCCTCTCTCCATATCACCTGAAGAAATATTGACTATTGCTGAATTTGTGGCTTGATATGATACAGGTTAGCGGCACAAAGAGATGAAAATAAGTCCTGAAAAATTATAGCTTCTACTCCCTCCAAACTTAGATCGGGCTCACATTACCATGGACTCTATTAGAGGGCAGCCACCATCTTAGAGAAAAGTCTGGCTACCATTAAAGAATAACGACACACCAACCCGCACAAAAAAGAAACAGTCGTCCGACAAACGTCATAGTATAAAAAAGTTTGCTATTGAAGATCGAGTCTTTCTTGTCTTCAGCCTTACCACCAAGACTCAATGAAGACTTAAGCCTCACGAAAGTGGTCTCCCAATTTCTTTAGATCTTACAAAATTGGAGATCACGTTGGAGTCGTAACTTGTGGATTAGATTGCACACTAATTCAAAATTACAACTAATCCTCCAGGAATCTCACTGTAAATGAAAGTTTAGAGAGGGTGACTCAGCCTAGATCTATCCACCCAACACCCAAGTTGATGAGGAGGCCTAGGTTCAGCTGATGATTGCATGAGATCACAAGATTGCAACGTATCACCATCCAAACACTACTACTAATGCTAGATTGTAGAAGCATGGTGCGCCAACTACAGGGGCCACGAGGAAGCCTCATGAGGAGCTACAGATCAGGACCCATAGTTATAATGTCATAGCCTTGAGAACAAGGCAGATTTGAATATAGCAGGTCAGTTAGGACCCCAACTGAGTCAGGTCCTAGTCGATTGAGTCGAGTCCTTAGATTGGGCCTTGTTGGCCAACCTAGACCCGACATTAGGTCATTTATGAGAAGATTTGAGTCTATTGTAATAAATCAGCCCAAATCCTTATAGGGTTAGAATTCGACTGAAGTAGAGTCGGGTTAGGAGTCAGAGTTAGATACAAGTCAAAGACAATTGAGTCATAAATGTAATAAACACTAATCTAGCTGTCACCCCCTATTAAAGAAGTGGTTGGCTAGGGTTAGGGAGGAGTCCTTATGGGATGGAAAACTCCTAGCTACCTCCTCCTCTTAAGAGAGGTCGGTTAGGGCAAGAGAAGGAGAGTCTCACTTAGCTTGGACTCTCTCTAGGGTAGAATAAGAATAAAATTACGAGTTGGAGACCTCTATAGCCACCAGCCACATCATGGTCAGGAGTTGGTTAGGGGTTAGGAGTTGAGGGGAAGAGAAGTCTTGGTTTAGTAGGAGTCTTTGTTTACTTGGAGTAGAAGTTGATTAAAAGTTGGAGTTTGTTGGAGTAGGAGTCCTATTAGGAGTTAGGGTTTAGAAACCCTATAAATAGCTTATATTCTCTCCTCTTTTCATCATCAATAGATTAATATTATTTTTAACCTTTGTGTAGAAAACTTAGGAGGGAGGAACCCTTATAGAGTTCCAATGAGGTCGATCCCCTATAGAGATCACCCCAAACGTAGAATCTACAAGGGTACTAACACTTGATATCATAGCAGCGTTCTTGGTGTCTCGTTGCCCTTCCACAGCCATCCATCATCCTTCCACAGTCGCCCAAGCAATTCCCACAATTACTTAGATCGTCGTCAAATTCTGCCATCATCTCCACTACCACAGATCATCTTTTGATCTCCCCACGAATTACAATAGGTTCTGATTTCCTACCTTACTACTACTATAATTAGTTATCCTTTATCAAAAAACCAAAAAATTATTTCTATCTCGTTGCATAAACTCTTCATTGCAAAGTTTCCATCTTTACGACGAAAGTTACGCTGTAGAATTCAGCCACATACCACTACCTATTTTAATCTTGCTGCTGCGATTTTTCTATCCAATCTTTCACAAGTTTTTTTATGATAGCTTTAGCACTCTTTAACAGCAGATTTATTTTTGTTTATGTTGAAAAACTATCGATATAAACCGTTGATCTTTTACGTCCAAACTAATGCCTTTTAGACGTAAAAATCTACCTTAGCACCTTCTCGTAATATTTAATCTTGCCAAATCTTTTACCAGTGTATTCTTCTATGAATTTTTTATTGATATTACCTTTCCCCTACCAATGGATTTCCCTTGAGTTTTACTCAAATTCCTATCACAAACTGCTAGAAAAAATTGCATCTATCTTGCTGAAAATTTTCAACGTAAAATTATGTTGCTATCACACTTTTTGGTGTTTCTTGCTGCATACACGTCTGATCTTGACCCAACTTGTTACCGCCATTATTCTTATCTATCTCACTGCTATCCTCATGGGTTTTTTGCTATTGTCCTCTAAATTGTTGCTGGATCTTTCATCGCAAAACTGTTGTTCTCGATGAAAATTTCTGCAGCAACATCTTTTGCACTTCTTACCGTAGCCCTACCAAACTGGTTGCTGCCACTCACAACAATCTTAAACCATCTTCCTAACCTTAAACTACTGTCCTTAAACCCCCCTTACAACCTCCACAGCAGCCTCAAACCGCAGCTACCAACTATACCTTTGATAGTAGCCTATCGACGTAGAATCTGCAGCACTACCTTTCGGTGTTTTTAGCTGCACCCATATCTGATCCTTACCAAAATTGTTACTGCCACCCACATCACCCTTAAGGCACCCTTCTAGCCTTAAGATATAGCTATCATAACCTATTTTCATAATCCACAACCAACCCTAATAGCCCCTAAAAGACCGTAGCCCAAACAGTACCCTAAACAGCAACATTGATCTATCACCCTTTTGGCCACCAATCCCTACCAAAATGGTTGTTGCCATCAACAGTAATCCTAAGCCACCCTTCTAACCCTAAACCTTTATCATCAAACCCCACTTACAACCTCTACAACAGCCCTGAACAATAGCATCAATAGCACCCTCTTTGATGAAAATTTTTGCTACACTACCTTTAGTACTACTTGCTGCATCCACACCCGATCCCTACCAAATCCATTGTTGTCATCAACAGCAATCCTAAACTATTCATCTAATCTTAAACCTCAACCATCATACCCCCTATATAACCCCTATAGTAGCTCCAAACCATAGCCCCAACAACAACAAAAATAGTAACCTTTCAGCCCCAAACCGCAGTCATCTACCCTTGATCCACCACCTCTTTCAGTCATCAGTCCACCCAACCAATTCACACCACTGACCTAACAGCAAGAGAATGACCTTCACATTACAGATCTAGGGTCTTAAGCCATGGCATCAGTAGATCTGATGGGTGCCAAGTTGGAGATGCTTGAATCACGGCTTGAATCATGTATAGAGGATAAATTGCGCGCCTTATTCGTCGAATTCAGATCGATCGATCTCTGAGCCCAATAAAATTCCAGCAAGGAGAAAGTTCAGAGACACCTTCAAAGAAGGAAAGACAACCCTCAGACATGATATAGTCATGCATGAGGGTAGACTTCCCTCGATGGGAAGAAGGAGACTTGACGGGATGGATTTCGTACATCAAATGCTACTTCCACTATTATCAAATATCGGAGGATTCCACGGTGGACACTACTATCAACCATCTCGAGAGAGATGTAATTTGAAGATATAATTGGCTTGAATACACCCATGAGGTCTCGACGTGGATACAATTCAAAAGCGCACTATTGAACCGCTTTGGACCGACCAAGTTTAAAAATATCGACGAACAACTCCTGAAGATCTGACAAATCTCCATGATCAAGGAATACCATATCAGGTTTGAGAAATCATCCTACCTCACTAGTGATTAGTTTGACAAACAATTATTAGGGACATTCATCGAAGGACTCAAGCCAGAAATAAAAGGAGAAATTAAAGCGTGACAACCCGCACTGTGATAGCCATAGTTTCCTGCGCTTGAATCCAATAGGAGTGGCTCAACCAAGATGCTCGAAGGATGAGAACCACTCCTAAATCAGCAAATTATAAACCTCCAGTACCCCCTGATCCCAGCCATCCTTCGCTACCAAAGAAATTGACGAGAGAAGAACCTTGCGATAGATCAGCGATGGGCCTTTGCTTCCATTGCGACGAACCGTGGAGCCATAACTATCGCTGCAAAAAGGGACGCCTTCTACTAATGGAGCCTATTGAAGACATGGAGGAGGAGGTCCAAGAGCATAAGGAGGATGTCACGGAGGAAAAACAACAATCGACCGATTTTATGATGCACGCTCTTGCCGGCTACGCGAACCTACACACGATGAAAGTGGGAGGACTTCTTAAACAGCAATCAATCACGATTTTCATTGACACCAGGAGCACTAATCACTTCATGAATAACAAAATTGCTACTCGGATGGCCTTATATATCGAGGATTGCAGCAGGTTTGATGTTAAGGTCACCAACAAACGAAAGTATGACCTTAGGTGCCCGTGGGTGAAACTATTGCAACAGGACCAAGAGATAATTGCATATTTCTTCCTCCTCCCACTCAATGATTATGAGGCTATGCTTGGCATCAAATGGTTCATGACATTAGGTGATGTTCCCTAGATTTTTTTCAAATTTATCATGAAAATTTTCAACCATGGGAAACAGGTGATCCTACGCGGGAAACACGGGAGCAACATGATGATGGTTTCAACGTAGCGAATGGAGAAAGTCTTGCAGCTTCCTAATGCAACTCTAGCAGCAACATATAAGGGAGCCGATAAAAATTGAGGACTCAAACCTTCTCCAATTGATTGCTGAATTTTCAGATGTCTTCGCCGAATTGCATAGCCTACCTTCTTACCGATGGCATGGCCATTGAATTCTGATTCTACTAGGCAAACCAACAGCAAACACTCGGCCATATCGTTATCCTCATCTCAACAAAGTATTTATGATTGACACATCGGGAGCTAGAATTTGTGTTATCCACATGCAAGATGGCTGACCCCTAGCCTACATCAGCAAAGTCCTCTCTCCATATCACCTGAAGCTATCAATCTACGACGAGGAAATATTAACTAATGCTGAATTTATGGCTTGACATGATACAGGTTAGCGGCACAAAGAGGAGATGAAAATAAGTCCTGAAAAATTACAGCTTCTACTCCCTCCAAACTTAGATCGGGCTCACATTACCATGGACTATATTAGAGGGCAGCCACCATCTCAGAAAAAAGTCTGGCTACCATTAAAGAACAACGACACACTAGCCTGCACAAGAAAGAAATAGCCGTCCAACAAACGTCGGAGTAGAAAGAAGCTTGCTATTGAAGGTCGAGTCTTCTTTTGTCTTCAGCCCTACCAACAAGAATCAATGAAGACTCAAGCCTCACGAAAGTGGTTTTCCAATTTCTTTAGACCCTACAAAATTGGAGATCACGTTGGAGCCGTAACTTGTGGATCAGATTGCACACTAATTCAAAATTGCAACTAATCCTCCAGGAATCTCACCGTAACTGGAAGTTTAGAGAGGATGACTCAGCTTAGATCTATCCACCCAACACCCAAGTTGATGAGGAGACCCAAGTTCAGTTGATGATTGCATGAGATCACAGGATCGCGACACATCACCATTCAGGCACTACTACTAATGCTGGACTGCAGAAGCATGGTGCGCCATCTACAGGGGCCATGAGGAAGCCTCATGAGGAGCTGTAGATCAGGGTCCAGAGTCATAAAGTCACAGCCTTGAGAATAGGATAGATTTGAAGATAACGGGTCTGTTAGGACCCCAATTGAGTTGGGTCCTAGTCGATTGAGTCGAGTCCTTAGATTGGGCCTTGTTGGCCAACCTAGACCCGACATTAAGTTGTTTATAAGAATATTTAAGTCTATTATAATAAATCAACCAAAATCCTAGTAGGGTTAGGATTCGACAGAACTGGAGTCTGATTATGAGTCGGAGTTGGATACGGGTCAAAATCAATTGAGTCATGAATGTAATAAACACTAATCTAGCTACCACCCCCTATTAAAGAAGTGGTTAGCTAGGGTTAGGGAAGAGTCCTTATAGGATGGGAGTCTCCTGGCCACCTCCTCCTCGTAAAATAAACCAACTAGGGCAAGAGGGGGAGACTCTCACTTAGCTTGGATTCTCTCTAGGGTGGAATACGAATAAAATTAGGAGTTGGAGACCTCTATAGTCACCAGCCACATTATGGTTATGAGTTGGCTAGGGGTTAAGAGTTGAGGGAAAGATGAGTCTTGGTTAGTAGGAGTCTTGGTTTCCTTGGAGTAGAAGTTGATTAAAAGTTGGAGTTTATTAGAGTAGGAGTCTTATTATGAGTTAGAGTTTAGAAGCCCTATAAGTAGCTTGTATTCTCCCCTCTTTTCATCATCAATAGATCAATATTATTTTCAGCCTTTGTGCAGAAAACTTAGAAGGGAGGAACCCCTATAGAGTTCTAAGGAGGTTGGTCCCCTATATAGATCATTCGAAGCTTAGAATCCGCAAGGGTTTTAACACTAATCTTTAGTTCCTTGAAGATACCTCATCATTTTCTTTGTAGCTCCCAAGTGGTTCATACATGGATTACTCTAATATCGCCCAAGCATACCCACAGCAAATGTTATATCAAGTCTAGTACATACCTGAGCATACATAAAGCTAACAGAAGCATATGAGATATTTTTCATTGATTCTCTCTCAATGTCGTTCTTTGGGATTTGGTTCAAATTGAACTTATCACCTTTCATAATGGGAGCAACACTTAGTGAACAATCATTCATCCGAAATCTTTCTAAAAGCTTATTGATATAGGTTTCTTGTAATAGACCTAAGTGTCTCAAGGCCTATCTCTATGGATCTTAATGCCAATGACATAAGATGCTTTACCCATATCTTTCATGTTAAAATTTTTAGAAAGAAATTATTTCACCTCTACAAAATATTATCTATGTATAAAATAAGAAAATATATTTTACTCCCATTGGCCTTCTAGTATATACACTGATCCATAGGGTTTTTAACAAATTTGAAAGAAGAAATCACTCCATAGAATTTAAAATACCATTAATGAGAGGCTTGTTTTAAATCGTATATAGATTTCTTAAGTTTACAAACCAAGTAATCTCTAATATTAGAGGAGAAACTTTCAAGTTGTTTCATATAAACCTCCTCCTCTAGATCTTCATTAAGAAATATTATTTTTATATTTAATTCAAGGTCAAAATGAACAACTAATGTCAAAATGATATAAAAAGAATCTTTCTTAGATACAAGAGAAAATGTCTCTGTATAATTGATTCCCTCTTTTTGAGTAAATACTTTTTTAACAAGTCTTTCCTTGTAACTCTCAATATTGCCTAACGAATATTTCTTGGTTTTGAAGACCTATTTATAACCAATGGCCTTTGCCCCATTAGGCAACTCTACAAGATCTCAGACTCAATTGCTTTTCATGAAATTCATTTTCTCCTTCATAGCATCATGCCATGAGTTTGACTCTTTACAACTTATGACCTGTGAAAATATTTTAGGATCATTTTCGGCTCCAATGTTATGATTAGATTCTTGTAGATATATGACATAATCACTAGGAATTGCTGATCTTTTATTTCTTGTAGATCTTGTTAATAATGTACCAATGTCTCCATGGAGAACTTATGGTTCAACTTGTTGTTTAGGAGCTTGTTGTAAATCCTAAATTATTGGATCTATTAGAATACTATCAGTAACTTGTGAAACCTCTATGATTGGTTGTTTAACACCAGTTTGAACTTGAGGAATTCTATGAACTATAACTAATCTATCATTCAATGTGGAAGGTTGAGTTTCTATATGATCATGTGCAGAAACTATGTTTATGAACTGATTGCTCAAACTGATCATGTCATCCTAAAGAAACTTAGTGTTTCTTGGTTCAACAATCCTAGTTGTGTGAGATGGATAATAAAACTTATAATCTTTAGACTTTTTAGCATATGTAACGAAATACCCACTAATAGTCCTTGGGTCTAGTTTTTTCTCTTGTGGATTCTATATCTTGTCCTCATATGGACATCCCTAAACATGCATATATCATAAACTCGGCTTCCAACCTTTTTCATAATTCAAATGGTATCTTTGGGACAGCCTTGGTTGGAACTTGGTTTAATATATACACAACTGTCTTTAGTGCTTCAGTCCATAAGAATTTAAGAAGATTAGAGTTGCTAAGCATACTCTGCACCATGTCTAATAATGTTCAGTTTCTTCTTTCTACAACACTATTCTAGTATAGAGAATCACACATAGTGTATTGGGCAACAATCCCATATTCTTGAAGAAACTTAGTAAAAAGATCAGGTGCTTGTCCATTCTCAATATATCTACCATAAGATTCTTCACCTCTATCTGATCTCATAATTTTAATTTGCTTATTACATTGGTTCTCAACTTTAGTTTTAAAGACTTTAAAGACATCCAATGCTTCATTTTTGTTATGAAATAAATAAATATATATATATCATGGGTAATCATCTATAACTGAGATTGATCATGTGGGTCCATGTCTAGATAACATATATTAGTATGAATGATCTCTGATATGTTTGAACTCTTATTAGCACCTTTCTTGGGCTTATTGGTATGATTTCCCTTATTACAATCTACACAAGTCTTAAAATCAATAAAATCAAGAGTATTAAGTACTCTATCATTAACTAATATCTTAATTCTCTATATGAAGATATGTCTTAATCTTCGATATCATAACATAGAGGAGTCCTCATTGATATTACACCTTTTAATGCCAACATGAACATGTATTAAACTATAAGTGTCTTCATTTTGTAAGAAAATACGATAAAGACCATAAGACAAAATTTCATTCCCAACACAATTATATTTATATAGTAAACTAAATAACGTATCTTGAAAATTAAAGGAATATCCAAATGGTACGAGTTTAGAAACATAAATCAAGTTTCGTGAGAAACTAAAATAAAAACACTCCTCAAGGTTAAAATGCATGTTTCAATTACCTCCATATGTGAGCCCATCTTATTACCTGATAAGATGTTTTGCATACTTTTCACTGGTTTTCTCATGTTTTGCATACCTTACAAAGAGTTTGCAATATGAATTATTGATCCAGAATCAATCTACCATGTGCTAATATTAACATTGACCATATTAGATTCATAGAAAATAAACGAGATTGGTTTATTTTTCTTTCCAAGCCATTGTTGGAATTTAATGCATTCCTTCTTCATGTGTCCCTTCTTTTTATAGAAGAAATATTTTGCTTCTTTATTAATATTAGCTTAGGGTGGTACTATATCTTTTTCTTATTGATTAGCTTTTTGATTGACTTGATTTTTATTAGTTTTATTCTTTTTACGAGTAGTTACCACCAATACACTCTCACTCAGCTTCATCACTAGCATCTCTTCTTTTTGAACGCACATGATCATTAATTCATTAATTGATCATATATCATAATGTATGAAATCTTAAAAGACCCATATTGATGTGGAAGGGTGTTCAAAATATAGTGTACCAAAAAAATTCTAAAATATCAATCTCAAGTTTTATAACTTGAGCCGCAATGTCCTGCATTTGCATTATATGCTTATGCATATCTTTTATATTTGTGAGTATGAAGGATGAGAATTTCATTATTATGGTGCTTGCTAATGCCTTATCTGAAGTGATGAATTGATCGTCAATAGATTTTAGCAAGTCTCAGACCTTATCATGCTGGTCAATAAAACCACATATACCAGCAGTTATCTTAGTCTTGATAAATATCACGCTGAGCCAATTGAATCACTCATATTACTCATATAGTACGATCTCAGCTAGAGTGTTGGTAGTAGTAATTGCATGTGGTTCGTCCTTCTTAATAGAAGAACCAATATCCATCCACCATAGATGGAGTAGAATCCTCTTCTTCCATACTTTATAGTTATCACTCTTAAATTCAGGAATATCACGTCGGATATCAAAGAAATTTAATAGTTGGATAAACTGCATAAAATCTAAAATGATTATGTTAAATTTAAGACTTAATAGTAAAAAATTATATGTTTTACCAATATAAAACATATAAAAAATAAATCTCATGACATAAAAATTATCTATGGTCTAAATTTTTAGTTTAGATAGATTTAAATGATCTTTATAATAAAACTATCAAATTATTTATATACCAATTTATGATCCTTGTGGGTAAATTATGAAAATATAATACTTTAACATGATTAATTATATAAATATAATAAAAATTCATGTGGGATAACAATAATTACTTATGTGATCTTTATGTTAACTTTATAAATAATTTTAATTAATTAAGGATGATATGGCTAATCCCTAATTAATTAAGATTATATGGATCACTAGATATTTTAAATATATAAAATTGATTTATAACCATGAATTAATATAAAATATTAAAAATATAATATATTTTCAACACTAAAAGCTTCAAAAGTTTCAAAAGAGAAACTGAAATTAAGTTATATTTATGGTATAAAAATGAAAACCTTCTCTATATCAAGGCAAAGGTTAATCACAACTTTGATACTAAATGTAAAGAAAAAATTTGAAACCAAAATGTGTTTCTAAACCACCATAATAGAAACATAATGAAACTAATGTGAAAACGAAAATTACATACCTCTAGTTATTGTTGTCAAGAATTTCAACAATAATTTCTCTTAATATTTTAGTACTTCTAAACTCGCTTTAAATAACATAGAAAATCATTAAGACTTGAGATTGGTCCTATGGACTATATATATATATATATATATATATATATTCTCTAAATATTTATTATCATAAATTTCATAATATTGAAGAATTAATTCAAGACCAAAATATTTGGACCATAATTACGAATTTTAATGATCATGATTGAATAAAATTAATAATAATTGTTACATTCATAATGAATAAAAATATGAAATATTTAAATCTTAATAAATAAAAAAATAATGATAATAAAATAATAAAAATTAATAAAAAATGATTACATTAAGTGTGTGAAGCCATCGGAGTTGAAGTCATTCTTTGTTAGACAATGTCAACATAGTGGTAAAATTCACCACATATTAATATTTTATTGATGTATGATATTCTTAATTTTTATATGATTTGATAATATTATCTACTGAATTCATGATGCATATAATTCTTATGTTAAATAAATCTTGGATCCCACGAGAGGGAGTTGGTATCGTTAATATTCTTGACTATGGACATGAGGGGGGAGGACACCTTAAAGAAGAAAACGACGACTCGTTATTGATTTCAATGATTGAATCGTAGGCCAACCCCGTAACTGAGGCGCATTCTAGGCTTTCTAAAAAGTTGGGAGTCCCCTCCATCGCGGGCGGGTCTTCAAGAATTCATTAAATACCTGAAAAGTGAGGATCCTTGTTAGCTAAGTATCACCAAACAAACCCCAAGCCATCTCGAGTAGGTGTCCCTCTCCCTTTGTGGCTGTGGGGGTAAACACACTGACCGAAGCCCAATGGCAACAAGCAACAGCAGAAAAAGAAGAAGAAGAAAAAAAAACAGAAAATATGTATTAATCAGTGGGATGAAAACTCTCCCGTGTCAAAGATAAAAAGTCCAGCTGAAAAGTGGGATGAACAGACAGATTCATCAGCTGAAAAGTAAGGTGGATGGGAAGAGAGAAAAAGAAAAAGACATCTTAACTCTCTCCTCCAACATAAAGTTCATCAGCTGAGGATCAAGAAAGATGAATTCCGCCAACTCAAGAACCAGACAGATGACTAGGAATAAAGAGAAAAAGGTCATTATTATCAGTGAGATGATAAAAAAAAAGTCCATCAGCTGCTTGGGAGTGGGAACTGACGAAAGATAGTCCCTCCCATATATATCTTCTCCCACATGATGTCCATCCGCTGAAGATGGCAACAAAGACGAATGGAAAGAAGGTGCAGCTAATTTTTCAAAAATAAAAAAATTATTTTAAGTTTTTTTTTTCTTTTCAGTATCCTAATTTTTGAAATTTTATAGTTATATTTCATCTAATACCTGAAGTACCCTCCGTTACTAACAATTTTTTTTCTTTCTTTCTTTCTTATTTTTTCTTCTTCTTTTTCTTCTTCTAATGGATGAATCCATTAGAAATTGATCTAGTTATAATGTTGTCACACCGATGACAGTATTTTTAGAAATATCAGAAAAACTCTATAACGTAATTCAAAGATATTTTTCTAGTATTATTAAAAATATTATAATACATTATAAATATAATAATTTTATTCTTTGTTAATTTTTAATATTATTTAAAAATATATAATATGATGTAAAAATATTGTATCCAGATCGATTTATCTTGTGGATCAATCCATACAAAAACGATAATGACAATCTAAGTATTAAAAAAATTATATTATTAGGCAATTCTGAAAAAGGAAGACGTTTTTAGAAAAACAGCTCAAAAAAAAATAATTTTTTTTTATAGAATTAATCCAAAACGATATATTTATAAATGGCTGAAAACACTCTTGTCGGAGATGAAGCGTAAAAGACAGATGAATTGACAGGTCCGTTGCATTTGGTGGAGCCATCATGGTCAATAGTCAACATCTGAAAGCAGTAAACAATGACTTTTGTACACATGGTCTACAATGGTTGGGACCATATAAGCCAACATGTGGTTTAATTTTTTTTGGGTTTCCATACAGTTGCTTCCTTTGACTCGGTGTGAATTAGAAAATTAATTAATTAATTAATTATAGAAAAACAAAAAACTTATATTGGTTTACTGAACGTGAATAAAATATAGTAGTACCAAGCAACATGGAGAAGGTAAGCCTACCGATCGGGACGTGGGCGGTGGGGTGACGCGCGTTGGTTCGGTCTCGTCCTCCGCGCGAAGAGGGAACGCGATGACCCCCGCACGCACCCAGTGGGGGCAGGAACGTGCGAGCACCGAGCCACCGGGGGAGCGGCACGTGCCCTTCTCCCCACGTCGTCGCCCACACGCGCACCCAACCCCCCCCCCCCCCCCCCCCCTTCCCCGCCGCACACTTGTAATCATCACCGCTCTTCCACGTGAAGGCCTTGGTCGCCGTCCCTGGACGTCGCTGTCCGGCTTTTTTAGGCTTTAGGCTTTGGGATGTGGGCGGTGGAGCGGGTGGCGATGCGGACCTGCTTGCTAATCATGCAGGCGATCATGTCATTTCCCAGTTCTTTAAAGTGATATAATTCTCCCTTCAGACTCCAAACTGACTGACCCAATGCACCTGCTTTGTTACTGGCCCCCTCAGCGCTGGCTCCAGTGGGACCCAGAGGATTAGTCCAATAATAAAGGAGGTAGATGCACAAACCACTAAATAATTCAGTCTTGAGCATACCGCCAAATAAACCGGACGCCATTGTTTGGGTTGATTGAATTGGTGACTTTTCTTCCGAGCACATGTGTGTGACTGCTATTGGTTCATGACCGTGAGATGCCAGATCATCATCCCCCAAAATATCTCGTTTGGTTCAACCAGAACCGGGCTTATTTGCATACCGAACCGGACCGACCGGTTCGATCCAAAATGGTGAATTCGATTTAGAGTCTGGCCACAGTAGCGATTAGTAGGAATTGATTAGTTTTTAATATATTCAAAAGTCAATGGTAAATTTATTTATCTAAATCAAATTGACTCGTATTAGAAGTATTTCGAGTAATATCAGTATCGTTAATCTTGTTCTTAAAACAATGACATTTCAAAATTTATTAATCTTAATAATAAATTTACACATCAATAAATTTTTAATATTATATTTAAAAAAACAATCATTCTTGTTGTCACTCAGTAGTAGGAATTTTGGGTTTAGTTTTTTAGGATCAAAGACAACTCCAGATATAAGTTCATTTAGTTGCAGATTATCTAATACTTGCATGTAATATTTATACAAATTAGACCTATCTATATATAACACACGAAGTATAAAACTGATTTAGTAATATAACTTGAAATGTTTTTTTCTTTTTTTGGATGTGTAAATGGGTGGAGGATATTAAAATATTATTGCATACGAGTTAGAACAAAAAAAACTACACGAATAACCTCCTCGAGAATGGGAAGGAAGTATATAATCTATAACAAACACACATAAAAACATGAACAGTAGGGAGAGAATCAAGTTTGATTAGTGCATTAATAGGTCTGAGACTCCTACGCTTCATGTATGTCATTAAATATAATAATTTTTTACATTTTTTAAAAGATAATTATTTTTAATATAAAATATGAAGAAAACATGGGAGGTAATAAAGATGAGACTTGATCGGATCATCAATGATTATAAAAATATAAATATGTTTGTATGCCTTAACAGACATGTTAGCCAATAACAAGATATTTGTGTGGGTACTGCTGCCGTGTAGCCCATCAACGGTCTCAGCACCAGAAAAGTGTAGGCATCCCAGAAAATGGCGAGTTTTATTTATTTTTATTTTGTTGTAAAAAGAAAAAAAGAAAACAAAAAATGTTGGCGAGGAAAGGAGAGGGGCGGGGGGCAAAAACACACTGATAAGCTGGTGCTTCTGAAACTTTTACAGTGGCTCCCACATCAAGAAGCTGTTTCGACTGGAGAAGCTTTCATGGTGGCCCCAACACCCTGTCATTCCTCATCAAAGTTGTTGGCAAACTTATCCAAATCCCAAGATCAACTAAACCAGCTCCAACTCCTATGTATGTGTGTCTCTGTCCCGTTACAGTGAATGGTGGTAGATGGGGCGGAGCCTGGGCGAGCCAAGGAGGAAGGGGCGGGCGGGTCATTTTGGTCCTGGAAAAAAAAAAGAAAGGAATAGTGGTGCCCCCACAGGCGCAGAGAGAGAGAGAGAGAGAGAGGGCAGCAGAGCACTTGCGTGCAGGGCTTTTCCACTGCTCTCTCTTCTTCCCTCCCTCGCCCCATATCCCCTCTCTGATTGGGATGGGATTGCAGAAAGGTGAGTGTTTTGTGCTGGGTGGGGGGAGGGGGGGAGGGGGCGGGGACTGGATGCCATTTGTTTATTCTGGATCATTCTGTTTTTTCTTCCCTCTTAAAAACTCGTTTTTTTTGTTGTTGTTGTTGGTGGTGGTGGTGGTGGTAGGGATAATGGCTTTTCCAATCCGCAGGCCTCCTCTCACCCTACCCTTATTCCCCATCATTCTCTCTCAGGAATCTCTCCTTTCTCAAGAATCCCTGAATCACGACTGCTGCTTTCCCTTCATCACCCCATCCTATCCACCATAACCAACATCGTCATCTCCAATCCCGTTCTTGCCTGCTTTCCTTTCTACCGGGTCAAAGCCACCAGCTTGGACTCCTGGGAAGTAGGTCTTCTGTCTTTGCCGACTTCTTCTGAGCTTTTGGTGGTGTCTGCTGGGTGTTTTGGCTCTGATTCTTGTTTGGAGCTGATAAAGATTTGATCTTGCTGCCGTCCGGTCCGTCCCTTCGTCGATTCCAGGTGGTCACGGTCGAGGATGTGCTGAGTGATGATGCCTCTTGTGGCTTCTCGATAGCTCCACCATTTCCGTCATTCTTTTTCTTGGTCCGCCACCGTCCTTTCGTTGTCGCCGTCTCCGAACACCAGGTCCAGCAGCCCTCTTCCCCGGCGAGCATCGGAACACCAACCATCTCGGTCGTTCTTCTGGATCAGTCATCGTTTGTCGTTGCCAGCATCATGCCCGTACGTCTGCCGGCACTCCTCATCCTTCCCTTGGTGAGCTCTCTCTCTCTCTCTCTCTCACACACACACACACACACATCCTCTGAAAAAGATGGTTTGCGAGACCGGCGGCATCTGCTCTGTTTGGCAGACTGCTTTTCCATCCTTGTTCCCTTGGATTTCCCTTCGGGGGACTGCCTCGCTCCACCATCTCCAGGTGTTTGACTAATGTGATCGAGTTTGATAACCTCCTCGATTCCATGTTCATCATATAGTTAGAATACCTATCTTCTCCGGCTACAAACAATTTGCAATAGTACATGGTGCCAAAAGTTTACCAATAGTTAACTTTCTAAAGATCATTCTAAGCAGAGAGAGAACCCAGCTTCAATGAACACTATTATACAGACTACTCATTCTGATATGTATAAAGTTAAGAATAAGCAATTGAGTGAGTTTAAGCACCAGTATTATGCAAGATTTGGAAGAATTGGAAAACTGATACATATGGGAAAACCAGAGAAGACGTACGCCATGCACCTTCCTGTGCGTGGCTTTGTCGGATGGTTTATTTGCCTTAAGAAAGTGAACAATATGTAGGTTTTCTATGGACTTATATAGAGATTTTTTTGTGCAATAGTCCCAAAAAGAAAATTACAAAAGGACCCCAAACCCAAAAGACAACTCATCAAAGATGGATGAGTTGGTTTTGTAGGTTGAAACAAGATGTGGCTACATTGTGGTGTGCCCTCTATATCCATTCATAGATAGTCTTTTTCTACTTGGGTTCCTCACCGTGCCCAATATTAGGTCAATTCTAACATCATTTGTCATGACCCAATTTATGAATAACTTACCCATTACTAAACGTAAATCACTTACCCCAATGATAGTAGACCTATCTAGCTCTTATAAAATCATTTATGTCTTCTCCCACTTCCAATGTGGGATTAAATCAGGATATTCTAACAAATTTGTTGACTATAAACCAGCCATCCTTGCTGTTGGGGAGTTAGTCATTGATCATTTGACATTTCATGCACAAAAAACATCAAGGACAGTTGCATGCCCTTGGTATGCGAAGCATACCTATGAACCGATCAGAAGAATATTCTCAACCTTAGGTGGTATCTTCGATTTTCAATGCCTAAAATGGTAAAACAACAATTATTTTCCTTAGTGCCTGAATTCTTTAAACCAAGCCCTTAAATATGGGAACAAGTAGTTAGTAGATATTTTGTTTGTATATATGAATAAAGAAAAGAGATCTAAAGCTTGATAGTGAGCACCCTGTAGGGACCTGTAGTTTTGCTCTAAAAACTAAGGATTGCCAAACCGGTCCATATTGGCGTACCGAGCTCTGCTCGATACGATATGGTATCTGGTATCGAATGGTACGCACAGGGCATGCCGTTCAGTATAGTATAGTATAGTATAATATAATATAATATAAAGAGAAAAGGAAAGGATGATGTCGCTTCATCGTTCATTCTCCCCACACTGTCACGAACGGTCGTCACTTAACCGCCACCTTCGCTCAACAAACCGTTCGTCGCTTTTTCTTGTTTATAAATATGTTTGACAGCTTGTTTTGCCTTGATTTTATGTGTTTTGGCCTAAGAAATGCGAGCGAAAACAGTTTAGAATGCTGTAGAACGATCGCTAGCTACGTGGAGCCAAAACTGCCCAAAATAGCTCCATTTTGGGGCGTTTTTTGCGTGCTGTGGCGATTGCTCCGAGTGGGGTGAAATGTCAGCCATCTTAGCACCTTGGAACCCTCGAGGTGGTAGTAAGCTAGATGGGGCTTCGGATATATGTCAGGCGTGAGCATTCATCAACAATTGAACTATTCTTGCGTCCGATACCTCGGGAACCGTCGTTTGTGGACTTACGATTGTTTTTACAGCCCTCTAAAGTCCCGTTTCACTCTCTTCCTCTCTTTTCTCTATTGCACTCAAGGTGTTCGACGAATTGCTTGTAAAGCTTCCCTCTTTACGAGACGTCGGGACTTGTCCGTTGCTCGTTTCCAAGCTAATCAACTTCTTCTTTGTAGGTCCTTCGGGACCCGCACGAGGTTGTAAGTGGGCTGACCCTTTGCGGGCAAATAACGCTTCGACATATCATGACTTAGGTAATCCCAGCTAAGTCCGGAACATTAGGCAAAATTGCTTCACGACTTAGGCAATTTCAGTTGAGTCTTCAAGTTTGTCGTTAGGGTGCCGCACGGCTTAGGCAAATTCAGTTAAGTCTGTGATAGTGTAGTATCAGAGCAGGCAAGCAATTCAAACGAACAGCGAAGAAGATTCGCAATCTCGCCATGGTGAAACATCGTGGTGAATCGAGCAAGATGGGGTAAGCCGGACCCTTGCTCCAAGCAGCCGCAGGTGGGTTGCAAGTGCAAACTCGCTCACAAGCTGTTGAAGCCGCTCATGAGGAGCGCGACAGTGAACAAGACGAGCGTGAAGTTGGGTACGGAGGATGTGCCATCTGGAGCGCCAATCGGAAAAAAGAGCCACAAGGAGAGACTTAAAATGGCGGAAACCCGCCTCGATGTTCTTGAAGCGAGCTTAGAGGAACTCTACCAAGGCCAACGAAGGCTCCTTGGGGTAGAGAGCTCGCAAGAAGAAGTTGAATCTTGGATTGAGAGAATTGAGTCCTTAGTCGACCAATTGCCGGAGGACACTAAAGACTCTGTATGACATCTACACGAAGTTGTGGCGGAACTCACTACCAAGGTGACGTTGCTCACAAAGACTCTTAATGTGGGAGAGAACAATACCCACACTGCGTCACTACCAAGCTTCAGGGCACCTAAGCCGCATTGCTACGGGGGTGCCAAGGATGCCAAAGAGCTTGAAAATTTTCTATTCGACATGGAACAATCTTTTCGTGTTATGAGGCTCGATTTTGAAGAAACCAAAGTTGCCATAACAACAATGTATCTGAATGTAGATGTAAAACTTTGGTGGCGAACCCGTTGGGAAGAGGTCCAGCAAGGTCGATGTCGAGTGGATACATGGGAAGACTTGAAGCGAGAGTTGATAACTCAGTTCTTGCTCGAGAACACAAAATTTGTCGCAAGAAGAAAACTGAGACAACTCCGCCATAGCACATCCATTCGAGACTATGTGAAGTAATTTTCGGCACTGATGTTGGATATAAAAGACATGACCGAGAAGGACAAGCTATTCAGCTTCCTCGATGGCCTGAAGCCATAGGCACAACAAGAACTCCATTGGAGGAATGTTACCAATATGGTCGGGGCAATTGCAGCCGCAGAAAGACTAACTAACTTTGTTTCTTCGGAAGACTTGGGAAAGAATAAACAATCCTCGGGAAGTTCGCCCAACAAAATACTCTCGAGCGAACGAGTCTAGGGGCGAACAAAGGAAGAGATTCTCAGTTCAAGTCTATAATGCTGTAGAACGACCGCTCCCTGCGCGGAGCCAAAATAGCTCCGTTTTGGGGTTTTTTTGCGTGCTGTAGCGATCGCTCTGAGCGGCGTGAAATGTCAGCCATCTCAGCACCTTGGAACCCCTCGGGAGGCACCGGGCTGGATGGGCTTTAAGTATATGTCAGGCTGCATTTATTAACAGTTGAACTAGTCTTACGTCCGATACCTCGGGAACCGTCGTTTGTGGACCTACAACAGTTCTTACAGCCCTCTAAACTCGTGTTTTGTTCTCTTCCTCTCTTTTCTCTATTGCACTCAAGGTGTTCGACGAATTGCTTGTAAAGTTTCTCTCTTTGCAAGATGTCGGGACTTGTTCGTCGCTCGTTTTCAAGCTAATCAACTTCTTCTTTGTAGGTCCTCTGGGATCCGCATGAGGTTGCAAGTGGGCTGACCCTTTGCGAGCAAATAACGCTTCGACATATCATGACTTAGGTAATCCCAGCTAAGTCCAGAACATTGGGCAAGGTTGCTTCACGACCTAGGCAATTTCAGCTAAGTCTTCAAGTTTGTCGCTAGGGTGCCGCACGGCTTAGGCAAATACAACCAAGTCCGTGACATTGTGGTATCAGAGCAGGCAAGCAATTCAAACGAACAACGAAGAAGATTCGTAATCTCGCCATGGTGAAACACCATGGTGAATCAAGCAAGATGGGGCAAGTCGGACCCTTGCTCAAAGCAGCCGTAGGTAGGCTGCAAGTGCAAACTCGCTCGCAAGCTGTTGGAGCCGCTCATTAGGGGTGCGACAGTGAACAAGACGAGCGTGAAGTTGGGTATTCTCCGCGAGCGGAGGAGGCGCCATTTGGAGCGCCAATTGGGAAAAAGAGTAACAAGGAGAGACTTAAAATGGCGGAAACTCACCTTGATGTTCTTGAAGTGAGCTTAGAGGAACTCTACCAAGGTCAATGAAGGCTCTTTGGGGTAGATAGCTCGCAAGAAGAAGTTGAATACTAATTGAGAGAATTGAGTCTCTAGTCGACCAACTGACGGAGGACACCAAAGACTCTGTACGACATCTGCACAAAGTTGTGGCGGAACTCATGGCCAAGGTGACGTTGCTCACAAGGACTCTTAATGTGGGAGAGAACAATACCCACGCTGCGCCACTACCGAGCTTCAGGGCACTCGAGCCGCATTGCTACGGGGGTTCCAGAGATGCCAAAGAGCTTGAAAATTTCCTGTTCGACATGGAACATATTTTCGTGCTATGAGGCTCGATTCTAAAGAAACCAAAGTTGCCATAGCAACAATGTAGCTGAATGAAGATGTAAAACTTTGGTGGCGAACCCGTTGGGAAGAGATCCAGCAAAGCCAATGTCGAGTGGATACATGGGAAGACTTGAAACAAGAGTTGAAAACTCAGTTCTTGCTCGAGAACACAAAGCTTGTCGTAAGAAGAAAACTAAGACAACTCTGCCAGAGCACATCCATTCGAGACTATGGAAGCAATTTTTGGCACTTATGTTGGATATAAAGGACATGTCCGAGAAGGACAAGATATTCAACTTCCTCGATGGCCTGAAGCCATGGGCACAACAATAACTACATCGGAGGAATGTTACCGATATGGTTGGGGTAATTGCAACTGCAGAATGGCTAACTGACTTTGTTTCTTCGAAAAATTTGGGAAAGAAGAAACAATCCTCGGGAAGTCACCCAACAAAATACTCTCGAGTGAAGGAGTCTCGGGGCGAACAAAGGAAGAAGAACTTCCACAAGGGACCAAGCTCAAAAGGCAAAGTCCCGAAATCTGGCGGATGCTCTTGTGCGGAGGACCGCGCATGGTGAGGGAGTGCCCACAAAAGCAGGCACTCAATTCTTTAACAGCATCAATACACTCCCACAAGTTGGACAAGGGCAAAGCTATCGCCTTTAGTTCGAGCAATTCTGAATCCAGTAGCGACAATGAGGCGTCGTAAGGACCCAGAATGGGAGCAATGCATTTGTTGAATGCATTGCAGGGTCAAGTGGGGGAGAACACGAAGGCAAAGCCACTGAAGGCAGGGAGCAGCGAGTTGATGTATGTGGACATTAAACTAATGGCCGAACAACCTGTGTAATGGTGGACACGGGCGTTACCCACAATTTTATTGTCGATCGAGAAGCTAAACGACTGGGATTAATCTTGGAGAAGAGCCCATGTCGTATGAAGGCTATGAACTCGGAGGCTAAGTGGATCTCTGGACGAGTAAAGGGGATCCCCATCAAGGTCGGAACATGGAGCGAGAGCACAAACTTGATGGCGGTGCCATTGGACGACCTCTAAGTGATTCTCGGAATGGAGTTCATGCACGCAGCGAAGTTGGTGCCAATGCTGTTCTTGAACTCCCTATGTATAATGGGAGACGACGACCTCTACGTGGTTCCAGTTTCTCGAGGAGGAACCAAGGACCCACAATAAATATCGGCATTATAATTGAATAAAGGGGTACAAAAAGGTGAATCAACCTTTGTAGCCGTTATAAAGCTATAGACACTTGACGGCGAGGTCATTCAAGAATCTACCGTAATGGCGAACATCCTGAAGGAGTTATCAGATGTGATGTCGACTGAGTTACCGAAAACTCTACCACTACGCAGAGGCGTGGATCATCATATCGTGTTGGGGCTGAGAGTTAAGCCTCCAGCGAGACCACCATACCGTATGGCCCTTCCAGAGTTGGTAGAACTCATAATGCAGTTAGATGAACTGTTAAGCGGTGGTCTCATCCGTAGTTCAAAAGCACCATTCGGAGCTCCAGTCCTTTTCCAGAAGAAATAAGATGGGAGCCTCCCATTATGTCTCGATTATCGAGCCCTAAATAAAGTGACGGTGAAGAACAAATATCCCATATCGCTCATCGCGATTTGTTCGATTAACTGGGCAAGGCCAAGTACTTCTCCAAACTCGACCTTCGGTCGGGTATTGGCAGGTGCACATTACGGAAGGTGATGAAGCGAAGACTACCTGTATGACCAGGTATGGAGCGTTTGAGTTCTTGGTGATGCCTTTCGGCTTAACCAACGCTTGACCATATTATGCACTCTAATGAACTAATTCTTCAAGGAGTATTTGGATAAGTTTGTGGTCGTCTACTTAGGCGATATCGTCATCTATAGCTAAACACTTGAGGAGCATGTTGAGCACCTTCATAAGTTCTCAGGGAGAACACCTTGTTCGTGAAGAGGGAGAAGTGCTACTTCGCTCAGACGGAAATTCTATTCTTGGGGCATCAAATCGGCAATGGTTCCATCCGAATGGACAAGTCTAAGGTGCAAGCTGTGGTGGAGTGACGAACACCAAAGAAGGTGCCAGAGTTGAGATCCTTCCTTGGATTCATCAACTATTATCGGCGCTTCATAGTTGGATATTCGAAGCGCGCAGCTCCACTGACGGAGTTGTTAAAGAAGGAGCAGTCCTAAAGATAGTTGGACAAATGTGAAGCGGCATTGCAAGACCTAAAGACTGTTGTGTGGGAGGAACCAATACTCAAATTACCAGACTATGAGAAGTCTTTTGAAGTCCAGATGCTTATGATTTCGCTATTGGGGGAGTACTTATGCAAGAGGGTCATCCAGTGGCCTACGAGAGTCGTAAGCTCAACGAGACCGAGCGGTGATATCCAGTGCATGAGAAAGAGATGACAGCAGTGGTACACTGTCTACGAGTGTGGCGACACTACCTTCTGGGAGCATTATTCATGCTAAGGATAGACAATATCGTATTGAGTTACTTCCAAACTCAAAAGAAACTCTCCCCAAAACAAGCACGATGGCAGGACTTCTTGGTTGAGTTCGACATGGTAATGGAGTATAAACCCGGAAAACGAAACGTCGTGGCCGATGCATTGAGCTGGAAAGTCGAATTAATGAACGCTATACAGTTGGAAGACAGAGGCCAAGCAAGTCAATTGCACTCCAACTTTCTTTCCAGGATCAGGGATGGACTATACAGTGATCCTCAAGCAGTAACCCTGATGCAACTCATTAAAGAGGGCAAGGCACGACGGTTTTGGGTCCAGGAGGGACTCATGTACACCAAAGGGAATAGAGTCTATGTTCCGCGAGCGGATAATTTGAGGCGTGAACTCTTGAAAGAGTGTCACGATTCCCTTTGGGCTGCACATCCGGGTATTCATCGAACAATGGCTCTCGTGGAGAGGCCCTTCTATTGGCCGAAGAAGGGGATAGATGTGGAGGAATATGTTCGAACATGCCTTGTCAACAGGATAAGGGAGAGCAACGGAAGCCGATGGGCCTTTTGGAACCATTGCCCGTACCAGAAAAGCCATGGGAGAGCATCTCCTTGGACTTCATATCATGCTTGCCTGCGGTAGGGGGACTTGGATTGGTACTCATGGTTGTCGATCGGTTTTTGAAGTATACAACGTTCATTGCGGCACCCCTATATTGTTCAACAGAGGAGGCAGCCAAGTTGATGATGAAGAATATTGTGAAGTATCGGGGAGTCCCGCACAACATCATTAGTGATCGAGATTCTCGGTTCTTAAGACGATTTTGGATCGAGCTATTCGAGTTGTTGGGATCTAAGTTATACTTCTCCACAAGCCTCCACCCCCAGACGGATGGCCAAACTGAAAGAATCAATTCGCTTTTGGAGTAATATCTCCAGCACTACGTGAGTGCCTACCAACGAGATTGGGTGAAGTTGTTGGACATAGCTCAATTCTCCTACAACTTGTAGCGGAGCTCTACATCTAACAAGATCTCCTTTGAGATTATTACGGGACAGTAGCCGTGGACTCCTCACACCTTGGCTATTGGTTATACAGGGAGCAGCCCATCCGCATATCACTTCGTAAAGGAATGACATCGCAATGCAGATATTGTTTGAGCTTACTTGGAGAAGACCAAAAAGATGAAGAAGTGGGCAGACTTTGGAAGGCGACCACAGGAGTTTAAAGTTGGCGGCTTGGTGTTGGTGAAGCTCCAACCAACATCACTCCAGTTCTTTAGGCACAAAGTGCACAAAGAATTGGTACGTAAGTATGATGGGCCTTTCCCAATTATCAGTAGGGTGGGCAACGTCTCCTACAAGTTGCAACCGCCGACATGGCTCAAAATTCATAATGTCTTCCATATAAGCAACTTGAAAGCCTACCACTCGGATCTGCAAGACAACTCTCAAAATGTTCCAACTCGACTACCCCCCACTAGAGCCTCCTACCCAATGGAGCAGAGCAAATCGAGTACTTGGTGAAGTGACGAAAGCTTCCCCGAACAGAAGCCAGTTGGGAGCCTGAAGATGCCCTACGACACGAGGAAGCCATCGTCAAAGCCTACCAACAAGCGTCGACGAGGGTGTCAACAGTTTAAGTGGGGGAGAATGTCACGAACGGTCGTCGCTCAATTGCAACACCTTCGCTCAACGAATCATTCGTCGCTTTTTCTTATTTTGTACAGATGTTTGGCAGCTTGTTTTGCCTTGATTTTATGTGTTTTGGCCTAAGAAATGCGAGCTAAAACACTAGAATGCTGTAGAACGATTGCTCGCTGCGCAAAGCTAAAACTGTGCCCAAAATAGCTCCGTTTTGGGGCGTTTTTTGTGTGCTACAGCGATCGCTCTGAGCGACGCGAAATGTCAGCCATCTTAGCACCTTGTAACCCTCGGGGTGGCACCGAGCTGGATGGGGCTTTAGGTATATGTCGGGCGTGAGAATTCATCAACAATTGAACTGATCTTGCATCCGATACCTCGGGAACTATCGTTTGTGGACTTGTGACCGTTCTTATAGCCCTCTAAAGTTTTGTTTCGCTCTCTTCCTCTCTTTTCTCTATTGCACTCAATGTGTTCGACGAATTGCTTGTAAAGCTTCCCTCTTTGTGAGACATTGGGACTTGTCTGTCGCTCATTTTCAAGCTAATCAACTTCTTCTTTGTAGGTACTCCGGGACCCGCACGACGTTGTAAGTGGGTTGACCCTTTGTGAGCAAATAACGCTTCTACATATCATGACTTAGGTAATCCCATCTAAGTCCGGAACATTGGGCAATGTTGCTTCATGACTTAGGCAATTTTAGCTAAGTCTTCAAGTTTGCCGCTAGGATGCCACATGGCTTAGGCAAATTCAGCTAAGTCCGTGACAATGCGGGGAGACGTTTCTTCTCCCCGCCCGGGAGAAGAAATCGCCCGCGGGCGATGGATTGCACGACGTGGGAGACCGGGCGATGGATTGCATGACGCGGGAAAAAAATCCAGGTTGTCCTCTTCTTCTCTCTCTTCTTTCTCCCTCCCTCGGTTGAGACCGCTCCTCTTCTTCTCCCTCTTCTTCTTTCTCCCTCCCTCGACTGAGACCGGTCGAAATCAGCCGGTGACTGCCGAAATCGATTGTTACCGGTCAATTTCGCGTGGTAACAGACAGAAACAACCAGTAGCGAGCGGTCCGAGTACCGGTCAACTGGCGGATCGGTACATACCGCCCGGTAAGGCAAACCTTGCTAAAAACCTTTATTTGAAACAAAAAGACTTCTTATACTTGTTTTAAAGGTTAGTAGATGTATGGTTTTCCAAGTTCCCATGGATATGTAAACCTAGCTCTAATGACAAGGAATTTTAGATATATATATATATATATATATATATATATATATATATATATATATATATATATATATATATATATATATATATCATGTGAATGCTGAAATTGAAGAGAAAGAGCACTAATAAGTAAGTTTATACACTACTTGTCCAAAAACAATGTTTTTCTTTTTTCCATCAATTGTAAACCGATCCTCTTGAAATTCACTCCATTATCGGTGACTATTTAGACAATGTATTGTGGTCTGATCTCTTCTACTATGGTGTCTACTAAGTTTTCAGTATAGTTTACATCTTGAATCTTGTCAGAAGCATTAACTAACTTATGAAACACCACTAGTCTCTTGCAATAAACAAGAAAATTGATGATACTTATTCTTGTTGGTCTTGTCCAACTATCACACATTAGTGTCACCTGATATTCGTTCCCATTCCCTCTTCAAGGGTTTGATCCAATCCTTTAGTTCTACCACCTCCTAAATATACATCGTGGATCTCCCTCGGTGTTGGAGGTTGGATCCCTATGCCAGGCTTTTGAATAGAGGAGACCATGCTTTGATAATATGGACCTTGGGCTATGTTTGCTCGAATCATGTGGAAGTTGAACAATTTTGCAATTGTCTTCCTAATATCCCGTTTCTTTTCTTTTGTATATACATCGTCAATTCGTGTCTGTTTCGCTATTTGCAGAGGATAGGCTTGCGGATCAATATCAATAATATTTGGTGCGGAACTCTTGTCAAGTCTTTTCATAAAACCATGGAGTCCACCCTACCCTATTCTACTAGTTCGACTTAACTGCGGGGCAGTTGGCTACCTCATGTTGGTCGACCTTTAGATTCCTTGTGGTGCAAATCCACTGCTACTGCCATGCTCTCATTGTGACTCAAGTCGTTGATGTCTCTTTGCTTCCTCGTACATACATCGATGCTCCAGTGATGCACGGATACCAGTTGTGAGATCTGGGTCGATTTAATCGCTATGACCCTTATAGTCGTCATAAACTAGTTCCTGTGAAGTCCTATAGTATTCTCCGGTAGCTCTTGCCTTCTTTTTCATTGTAACTTCTCTTACTTGTTGTAACTTGTTATGAAATTATTTACGAACCTTCGTTACAATCTTCCTGCATTTTGTAACATCGGGATACCCGTCGGCCAAATGCCTCTTCACCCGAGTGATTTCTCCACTCTTGCCGATGTAGTCACAATAAATGCATTGCCAATGATAATAGTTCTCATCCATCTTTTGGGCATAATCTCAAGCATCATCATGTACCTATTCCTTTGGTGTCATGTTGCTATTAAATTTAAATCAAATAAGCTATAAACATGTCAAGCACCCTAATATGTATTAAAGACATTAAATTGATCCAATATTTATCAAATTTTGATTAAATAATCATTAAAGCCACTAATCGTAATATTAAAAAACTTAATTAAAACCTATTAACTGTTTTTACTAGCATAAATATGTTAAACACATAAAAGAAGAATTAAATACGTAATTTTTATCTAATATAGATCAAATTACGATGAAATCGTCATTAGATACACTAACAACACTATTAACATAGTTAATTACGCATTAATTATTTCTCTTTCAACAGTATAAATATGTCAAACACCTTGATAGATATTAAAGACATTGAATTGACCTATTGTCAATCAAATTTAGATTAAATAATCATTAAAACCATTAATGACAGCATTGAAAAACTTAATTAAGACATAATTAAACCGATTATACCATCACAAACATATGATCCAATCCTTAATATGTATAAAATATAAACATTTGACCTATTAAGTATCTAATTTTGAATAAATCAATATTAAACACACTAATCACAACATTAAAGATCTTAATTACTCCCTAATTAACATTATTCTACCATCAAAAGCATATTAAATAACATACTAGATATTAAGTCATGCATCAAATAGAATAGATTTAATCATCTCATAAATCAATAAAAATCTAGAAAGAGAATACATATTAGATATTAAAAAGTTCTTCCTCTTAATCCTCTCAAATTAACCTCCTAAATTTGATCCACACAAATCGTTGTTTTGTTGCGTTTAGGAGAGTAAAAATGTGAGAATAAGATAGAGATACGAGTGAAAAGGAGATTGAGAGAGCTTAAGAGATTGTGAGAGTGAAATAAATTGAAAGAGGTGAGAGGAAAGAATTAAAAAACCCTTTAGGTTGCCTCCAACGGTCAAATTGATCGTTTCAAACCCGATACAAGTTGGTAATGGTCGGATTTCGACCGTTACTACCCAATATAGCCCCGTATCGCCTGATACGGGGTCAAAACATTGGTACAGCCCGGTAGAGGGCAGTTCATGTGCTGGGAAGCTCTCGGACTGGTACGTACCGCCTGTACTGGGTGGTATGCATCGGTAATGCAATCCTTGGTTTTGAGAGCATTCAATAGTATTCTCACTATTATGTTTAATAGTTGTGAGAATTCACTGGTAGGACTATGAGCATCCTGTTGGATTTCTAATTCTAAATATTTGTATATTCTTTAATGTTATATTTTCTACATGCTGAACAAATATTTCTCAAGCTGTTATTTGAAACTAGAAAGTGAACTGCTGAGGTTATTGAGACTTAAACATGACCATTTCTAGCCCTTTTACCATTCATTCATCTAAATCAGTAATATAATTTACATAGAAGAAATACTGTGAGATCAAGCTGTCTATTGTTTGGATATATGAATGGTATCTAGCTTTGCAAGAAGTATTGTCTATGATGTCCCATTTTGCTACAAACAAATTATACTATTGTAGTATAGAAAATGTGCTGAAAGCTATTTGAGAACAGATTGTATCACTGAAAAAGATTTGTGTAATGAACTTGGACTTATGCGGTGATAATTAATGACAAGTTGCTTCATATTAGTAGACTGAGTTTGCATAATTTCAATTTCCTAATTGGTATAATTATTTTTATGTTGCTTGATAATTCATCTATGATGGGTGCAATTTTTTGAGATACTGCCTTTATTGCACAACTTTCTGTAGTGTTCTTTTAGCTACTCTTTATAAATTACAATTTTAACTCAGAAATATTGATGATACCCAAACAAACTATTTTGTAGGTTGTATCAGCAGTAATACTGAGTTATTGACGGTGATTTTAACACTAAATGTGAAGAGAAAAGAAAGGTCTGTCTTCTTTGCATTGTTCCCCTATGTTGTCTAACATTTTTAGCTTATATAATTGGAAACTAGAACCAGGAGAACTATTTTAAGATTATGTTCAATAGGAAATGATACACAACCAACATGTTAGCATCTGATAGACAGCATTAGTTAACTGTGTAATTTTGAAGTATTGAGTACCTCAATGGGATAAGTTCTCTAACAAAGGCTAAATTGGCTTTTCCACTTGGTTATCTCATATTCCAGAATGTAATTATTGAGTAACCAATGTAGTGGGGGTATATGATGATGATACTAAATAAGACTATTGAGAAGCCTCATTGGATTAATGTTTTACGTTTTTGCATTGAAGGCAAACAATTGTTCCCTTTTTTATGTTTGTCTAAATTGCTTATTAACTGGCTTATGTTTACAGTTCACAGATTAAATAAGAGAAGTACTTGCTGCTTTGAATGAGTTCTTTGCCTATATTTGGATCTGGATTTGGTCTTCTTACCCCTGGTTTTGATGGTATGTCAGTGGCTTTTTTATGAGATACCCATGAATTGGTTCATTGATGCCCAAATAATGGAGCAGAAGACTGGTTACCTTAGTGATAGGAGCAATCTGTGGTTGTTGTTGTTGAAGAAGTTCTCAATAAAGGATTGGAAGAATAGCCTTTGCAGCCACTTATTTGGATCAAAGAAGGTCAGAGGGACCTGGTGGAGGAAGCTGCTGCTCTTATGGATAATTGGATGGTTCCTTGGTTCTCTATGGATCTTCTGGTTTATGAACTCCCAAGCAGTGGAGAAGAGGCGAGAGATGCTAGCGAGCATGTGTGATGAGCGTGCTAGGATGCTTCAGGACCAATTTAATGTCAGCATGAACCATCTTCAGGCCCTAGCTATCCTGATCTCAACCTTTCACCATGCTAAGAATCCATCTGCCATTGACCAGGTACTGCCTTCTACCTGAAACATTCCTACCTTCAATTGAATGTACATCAATGCAAGGTTTGCAATTTCGACCTGTACCGCCCGATACGGCGGTACATACTGGTCCGCCAGGTTACCGGTATGCGGACCGCCCGCTACCGGGCGGTTCCGTCAAAAAGCGGTCATCGGCGGTCGATTTCGGCCGTCGGCGGCCCATTTTGAAAGAAATCGACCGTCGGCGGTCGATTGAGGAAGAAAAAGGGAAGAAGAAGAGGAAAAGAAAGAAAAAAGACTAGGGGAAGAAAGAATACCTCGCCCGCCTGCCGTCGCCGCCCGCGACCGCTTTTTCTCCCGCGCGAGGAGACGGAGCATCTCCCCGCGCGAGGAGACAGATCGAGGTGACGTAGCTTCAGCGACGTTGCCCCCCTTTTCTTTTTTTTTAATATTTTTAATTTTTAATATTATATTATATAATATTATATTATATTTTAATACCGGACGGTATGCACTGTGCATACCGCCTGGTACGGGTCCCGTACCGGTACCGATAATATGTTGGTACACTGGTACGGACCGGTAAGTAAAACCTTGCATCAATGTGTATCTTTTGTCTAGTCCAAATTATTCATTCTCTGATTTGATTACAATAGTTATGTGTTTAATTCTGATTCCTCAAAAAAGCAGAGATGTATTAATATAATGCAACCTTCTGCCTTTATCAAACGTCAACAATGTGGAAGATGATCCCTTTGTTTGCAGATAACCTTTGCTCGATATGCTGAAAGGACTGCTTTTGAGAGACCACTGACAAGTGGTGTGGCATATGCTGTGAAGGTGTTGCATTCAGAAAGAGAACAGTTTGAGAAGCAACAAGGTTGGAAAATTAAGAGAATGGATTCAACAGAGCAGTCTCCAGCTCGGGAAGAAGATGCAGATCTTGAGAACCGGGATGAATATGCTCCGGTTATTTTTGCCCAGGACACTTATAAGCATGTAATTTCATTTGACATGTTAACTGGAAAGGTAAGACATTAGATATGCTTTCCAGTCTGTCCCTTTTTCTGTCATCTATTAACTATAATCACAAATGCCTCAGAAATCAGATTGTGCTTGCTATGGTATTTGTTTAAAACAATAGATTATATGCTGTTTCTTCTGTCGTATTTGTTTAAAGTTATTTGTTTTATCAACTAGGTTATATGCAGTTTCTTATTTTATATAGGTCTAAACTTATTTGTTTTATTGAATTCTAATATTTAGTACCGTTTCTTGGTCATTTTTACAATCTCCAATTAGACACATTTATATATCACATATGAGCTATTAATTGATGTGTTGATGTCTTTAAATTTTTTCTAGTGTTTTCAAATTTTTTTAGTGGTTAACTAGAAAAATTGTCAATGGTGCCATTGTAATATGAAGTATTTGTTAATCATCATTTAGCTAATGTATGTATTATTAATGTTATAAATGTTATCACTTTTTGTTAGACTATGCAAACTATTAATTTGTTAGAAATAAATATTTATTTTGGTGTGATTCAACAAATTTTGGGCAGTTTGGAAAGCTTATTGGGGTTTATTTATAACTATTAGTCACTAATTTGCTTATGACATTCTTAATAGCTAACTCTAATATGATGTTAATCTTATAGAAATTGGGTTATTCTAATGTGAGTAATTAATATTTCTTCAATTTAATAGGGCAGGTTTTGGTGGACAGATGCATTTCTTGAACAATAGTGTCAGTATGTGAAACTTTTGAATTACATGATTATGCTTGCATGTTTCTATCAAATCTATTAATGTCTAGAACTTTGACTTGTATCATTGAAACATCCTCAGTGAACTAGTTGCTTATGGGAATACACCTGAAACCTGTGTCTTGTTCCTAGTATTCCAGCAACTGAAAGATAGTTCCTTATGCAGGAAGATAGGGAAAACATCCTACGAGCTAGGGAATCTGGGAAGGGTGTTTTAACTGCTCCTTTTCGGCTCTTAAAATCAAGAAGACTTGGTGTTATTCTGACATATGCAGTTTACAAGTCAGAACTTACTTCAAATGCGACACCAGCTGAACGCATCCAAGCAGCCATAGGGTAAATTAGCTGTTAATTATGTAATAATAGCTCCTAAAGCAGAAATAAACATACTTATGAAGTATGTCTATACTCCACAATTCAACTATATAATACATCAATCTGGCATGTGCAGGTATCTAGGTGGAATTTTCGACGTAGAGGCTCTCGTGGATAAGTTACTTCACCAACTTGCTTGCAAGCACTCCATGATGGTCAATGTTTACGATAAAACCAATCCTTATGAACCAATTATTATGTATGGTTCAAACATGACCAATGTTGGTCTATACCATATTAGTACCCTTAATTTTGGTGATCCAATAAGAAAGCATGAGATGCACTGTAGGTAATTTACATGACACTGCTAGCAAGTACTGATTTAGAAGCAGGCTATATATTGATCAGGATGCGAAACAGAAGTAATATAATATAAACAATTTTTACCTTTTCTCAACAGGTTCAAACAAAAATCTCCATTGCCATGGCTTGCAATAACAACATCAATTGGAACCCTTGTTATAGCTTTACTGGTTGGATACATATTCCATGCTACTGTCAGCCGAATTGCCAAAGTAGAAGATGATTATCGACAAATGATGGAACTTAAAAAGCGGGCTGAAGCAGCAGATGTTGCGAAATCTCAGGTACATGTTTTATGTTTGCTAGGAGCTGCAGATTGGCCTTCTTTTCGCTGATGTCTCAGATACAGATGTGCTTAGTTTACAACCATAATATCACTTATTTTCTCTTGTCTCGTCAGTTCTTGGCGACTGTTTCTCATGAAATCAGAACTCCAATGAATGGTGTATTGGGTGAGTAAAAGAGATTACCATAACTGATGTTCTGTTATAAATATCAAGTAAGATCAGACATCAATATATTTCTTACTTTTCAGGGATGCTTCAAATGCTTATGGATACTGATCTAGACATAACACAAGAAGACTATGTTAGAACTGCCCAAGCCAGTGGAAAAGCTCTGGTGTCACTTATAAATGAGGTTCTCGATCAAGCAAAGATTGAATCGGGTAAACTTGAGCTTGAAGCTGTCCCATTTGACTTACGGGCAGTACTGGATGATATTTTGTCACTTTTCTATGGAAAGGCTCAAGAGAAAGGACTAGAGGTATCTGTGAGTTTCCATAAACTTCTAAATATAATATTTTGATGTTTCATCATCTAATTTTCTTGGTTGCTGTTCAAATTAACTTGGTAGTTGGCAGTGTATGTCTCTGATCAAGTTCCTGATGTTCTTGTTGGTGACCACGGAAGAATACGCCAGATTATCACAAATCTGATAGGAAATTCAATAAAAGTAAGTATTTATCTTTGCATCAGCTGCAAATATGGATACTAAATCTGCTACATGTATTTAGAAAAGTCCTCATTTTGCAGTTCACTGAGAGAGGACATATATATTTGACTGTCCATATTTTTGAGGAGGTGTTGAATTCACTGGACAAGGAAATAGAAGTCCATTCCACAGATACCTTGTGTGGCTTTCCAGTGGCAAATAGAAGGTGTAGCTGGGAAAGCTTTAAGAATTTCAAGCTGGAACTTCCTGCATCTGATCCATCTCTTCTGTCAACCTCTTCCAGTCATATAAATCTGATCATATCCGTTGAAGACACCGGGGTGGGGATTCCTCTAGAAGCCCAGTCCCGTGTGTTCACTCCTTTCATGCAGGTGGGACCTTCAATTTCTCGCATTCATGGGGGAACTGGTATTGGACTTAGCATTAGTAAGTGTTTAGTTGGTCTCATGAAGGGAGAAATTGGTTTTGTGAGTCAACCTCAGATTGGTTCCACTTTTACCTTCACAGTGGTCCTCACAAGAGCTTGCACTAATTCAAATGAGTACAAGTCATCAGAATTTCATGGGATGACTGCACTGGTAGTCGACCATAGACCGGCCCGAGCAAAGGTCACAAAATACCATCTTCAGAGGTTGGGAGTAAATGCTATACTGGAAATTGATCCAAATCAAGTTCTTTCTAGATTAACTAGTGGAACATTGACAATAAATATGGTGCTAGTGGAAAAGGAAACATGGTCAAAAGATTCTAGTATTTGGCCTTTTATTATTAGCAAATTAAAGGGTAATCAGTTGGATATACCAAAAGTTCTCCTTTTAACAAATCCTACAAGTTCTGTTAAGAGTAACACTTCTAGTTCAATGGAATATATCTCGACTATAATCACAAAGCCACTCAGAGCAAGCATGCTTCAAGTATCTTTACGGCGAGCTATGGGTTGTGGAGATGGGGAACATTCCCGAAATGGCCGGCTTCCCCAGTTGTCATTGTGTGGCCTTCTTCATGAGAAGCAGATTCTTGTTGTTGATGACAATATTGTGAATCTCAGAGTAGCATCTGGTGCTTTGAAAAAGTATGGAGCTGAAGTAACTTGTGCAGAGAGCGGAAAGAAGGCCATAGGCATGCTCAAGCCTCCACATAAATTTGATGCTTGTTTTATGGATATTCAGATGCCTGAAATGGATGGGTATGTTTCTTTTACTTTCTGTCATTAATCTTCTTTTATGATCCTTTAGAATGAATTCTTCATGTATATGAATTTTCTGTCTTCTCATATACTAGGAAATTTCCTTATAATGAAATTTGCATTGGATGTGACTTTTCTATTCACATTTCAGAACACTTCTAAAAACAGTTTATTAGTTCACAGTTTTGATCCTATTTAATTAAAGTGCTTTTTTCTACCTTTAGATTTGAAGCTACTAAAAGGATACGGGAGATGGAAGCCGATATAAATAAGCAAATAGAGTGTTGGGAAGTTCCAGTTGAGACTTTTGAGAATGTCTTGCACTGGCATGTTCCTATATTAGCCATGACAGCAGATGTAATCCAGGCAACACATGAGGAGTGTCTAAGGTGTGGAATGGATGGCTATGTGTCAAAGCCTTTTGAAGGGGAACAGCTTTACAGGGAAGTCACACGGTTTTTCAAACAGCCACAAAAGAGAATCAATAATGAAGTTAAATGTTGACGATATGTATATGATAGGATGTTGGTACAAGTATTCATCGGCTTCAGCATCAGGCACTGTCTGATGGAATATAGAGGTGGTTTTGAAAAGTAAGCACCTCCAACTCATCTTATTGTTACTTGTATCAACTGTTTTCTTTTTATGGCTGCAAGTGCTTAGAATACTGAAAAGATTTTGCTAATATGTTACAATGTATAAACCTCCTTGAGTTGATTTAATTAATTAATAACAATTAAATACTTAGACCTTGTCAATGATCAAGCAGATGTCTACAAGCTTATTTCGTCATTTTCCTTTGCATGCTTTATGAATATTAAATATGGCTACATGTTGTCCCTGAGATGTTGCAAATGCAAGATGATCCAGATAGTGCCAACCATTATTTTGTTTTAAAATATAATTTATTGGAAAATCTGAAATGTTGACTATTAAATGAAACTCTCCATGTGGGAGGTACTGTTACAGAATTAGATACCAGACCTTCTAGAGAGTAAAAGCTAACAGGATGGATATTAGGGGACTAGGCATCAGCAATCTTATGACATCAGCTTCATATATATATATATATATATATATATATATATATATATATATATATATATATATATATATATACACACACACATATATGTACATATATATGTATATATATCAAGGTTTGCAATTTTGATCGGGCGGTACATACCGGTCCATCAGGTTGCCGGTATGCGGACCGCTCGCTCCCGGGTGGTTCCGCCAAAAATCGACCGTCGGCGGTCGATTTTGGCCGTTGGCAGTTGATTGAGAGAGAAATTGATCGTCGGTGGTCGATTGAGGGAGAAAAAGGGAAGAAGAAGAAGAGGAAAAGAAGAAAAAAAGAAAAAAGGAGTACCTATTTCCCCGTGCCATCCTCGCCGGCGCATCGTCGCTGCACGCCTTCTTTGCCCGCGGGTCGCCAGCGCCCGCCCGTCGTCGTCGCCTGCGGGTCGCAGGCGCTTTTTCTCCCGTACGAGGAGAAAGGTCGAGGCGACGTCGCCCCTTTTTAAATTTATTAATATTTTAATATATTTAATATTATATTATATAATATTTAATATTATATTATATAATATTTATATTATATTTTAATATATTGGGTGATACACATTGTGTGTACCGCTCGGTACCGGTACCGTACTGGTATCGAAATAAACTTGGTACACCTGTACGGACCGATAAGTAAAACCTTGATATATATAGGTGTATATATATATATATATATATAAAATCATAATTGAATTCTAAGTCAGAAACAAAAGAGAGTACTTTATAGCAAGGTTTGACTTACCAGTCCGTGTACCGAGATTATCTTGGTACCAGTACGGTAATGGTACCAGGTGGTACGCACAGTGGGTACCACCCGGTATATTAAAATATAATATAATATAATATAATATTAATATATTAATATATTTAAGAAAAAGAAATGGGGCTATGTCGCCTCGATCTTTCTCCCCGCGCGGGCGAGGGCGGGGGACGTCGTGTGGAAAGTAGGTTCTTTTTCTCTTCTTTTCTTCTTTTTTTTCTTCCCTTTTTCTCCCTCAATCGACTGTCGACGGTCGATTTCTCCCTCAATTGGCCGCCGATGGCCAAAATCGATCGTCGGCGGTCGACTTTTGGCGGTACCTCCCGGTAGCAGGCGATTCACGTACCGGTAACCTGACGGACCAGTATGTACCGCCCGTACCAAGCGGTACAAATCGAAATTGCAAACCTTGCTTTATAGGTCATTTTAGTTTTTAACTTAAGAGAATTTGATAGTCAAATTATCATTTTATGGTGAGTTTCTCACCTAAATTAATCATCAATCATATGTTACTATAGATAAACAGCAACACAACAAATTTGAAGGTCCTGAATCTCCTTATCATGGAATCATATTAAAGCTGATTTAACTTTTTTAAGTGACATTTAAAGCTGAGAACCTGCTAGGATAATTTTGATCTAGCATTTAAACCTTCTTATAAATGATTGCTATGTAGTTTCTCATTGTGGACCAAGCATCCAAATCCTACTTGATATTAATTAATAGGAATTAGTAATATAACCATTTAATGAATATAATAATCCTTGCAAATCCAACTATGAGTGGTCTCTAAGTAATTTGGAGCGTTTTGACACCCTCACTAGAAAAGTAGGACTCAGCTTGAGATTTTGTTTAGTTTATGTTGATATTTTAGTCCTAATTTTATTCTCCATGGCCATAGACATATAGTATTATACTTCATAGCAAGGTTTTCCTTACCGAGTGGTAAGACCCGTACCACCCGGTACATACCGATCCGGTAGCTGACCGGTACGTGGATCGGCCGCTACCGGGCAGTACCGCTAAGATCGACCGTCGGCGGTCGATTTCGGTCGTCGACGGTCGATTTCCGTCGTCGACGGTCGATTTCTGTCGTCTACGGTCGATTTAAGGAGAAATCGACCGTCGACGGTCGATTGAGGAAGAAAAAGGAAAGAAGAAGAAGAGTACCTCGCGCCGCCCGGGGGTCGCCCGCGAGCCGTCGCCGCCCGGGCTGCCCAAGCGCTGTCGCCGCCCGCGGGTCACCCGCAAGCCGTCGCCGCCCGCTGGTGATTTTTCTCCCCACGCAAGAGAGTTCGAGAGGCGGCGTCGCCCCTTTTTGTTTTTTAATATATTTTACTATTATATAATATAATATTATATTATAAAAATATTATAATATATTTAATATACCGGGCGATATGCATTGTGCGTACCGCCCGGGTACCGACAAAATGTCGGCACTACGGACCGGTATGTCGTCCGTGCTTCATAGAATTTAAAATCACATCAGTGGTTGGAATTGTTGGCTCTTGAGTTTAAGATATTTGTAGGTTTTTGAATTGACCAACTTGACACCAAAAAAAAAATCTGAATAAACATTTTAATGTAAGGCTTATAGATGTCTCAACACATGAAGTATTAATGAATTCTTGAAAGCAAAGCTTTAATCCAATAAATTTCTCTGACACTTAAAAGAGTATATAAATATGCTTTTGCCATCATCTTTTGCTAATTCTTATGCTAACTACTCAATTAGTTTGTGAGTTAGCTGAGCTTTGATATTCTCTTGTACTCTTACAATTATCGATGAGCCTCAGCGGAACGGAACCAATCAAATGAATCTGTTCTAATCAGAAACCATGATTATCTTCCTTGCATGTACTTCATTGACTCATTAATGTTGCTGGATATTGTCATGTCCAGTCCTTTTGACCTTGAACACTGATTTACCATGAATCTTACCCTTAGATTGTAGCTGAGGAAGGATGCAAATGATCATAATGTCATAAACCATAGCATGTTGCAAAATTTGTGAATTTCTAGTATATGTGAAAGAAATATTTAGTTCCAATGTGGAAGCTCATTAGCTGCTTGGTTAGATCAGAATGTGTTTGATCAGAATTCGCCTAACCTGCCAACTAATGACCTAAGGAAGAGGATTCCTGTCAATATCACTTCTGACCAAAGGAACTACAATTGATAAGATTGATTTAACTAGTCTGTATTCTGTTACCCACTTTAATGTGTTTTCCCTAGTAGGAAATGTGACCAAAACAACTTTACAGAATTTAGCTTTCTAGAATCTTGAGACTGTAGAATGAAGCAAGATTTTCCGATGGACTCATAGTATACATTTGGGATATCTCTTAAGCTATGCTCTATTGACTTCCCTAACTATATACTGCAATTGTCTCAATTTTCATCTGCATACTGTTGTGTTAGAAAGATCAAATCTTGGTAAAATCAAGAGCTTAAAAGTGTAGGTATTGTAGGGATGGACTGATAGTATATAATGAATACAATTTGGCCTCATCTGCAAATGAGATCATAACAGTAAAGTCTTAATTAACAATTGGCATTTCATTTTCTACACTGAGCAATAGGTGTAGCCTTTGCTGAAAGCAGCTACTAATATCTTACAACTATTAAACTAGAAGTGCAAAAGGTACTGATATTTCAGAACTACCAACCTAGTCATTTAGATGTTTAAAACCTTAATATCTTGCAGGCATAAAAAGATCTGCTTAGTCACTGCTTTAGGGGATACTAGAACTGCAATTGTCTGGTCCAGTTCTTGCATGTTAAACCTTATAGAACATACATATCAACCTAGTCATGAATTATCCATGATTTTATCGCCCTACCAGTTATATTAAATGAACACAATAGGTTGAGAATTAGAACAGTGGAGGTGCTGAACAGTGTCGCTCATCTCATCCAACCCGTTGTAATAAAATACAGTCTAAGAAGCTATTGCATATGAGGTCATCTGATTGCATTTCATAGGGCCTTTGCTGCCTCAATATGTAACATGACTGCATATGCAATGACATAAATCGGGTTGGCCGCTTATGCATCCCTGTAGTCATGTGGTAAGCGATTAGATATATAACCACGTAAAATCATGCAGTTGCATATGATCTGAATTTGCATAAATATGTGATTACTATTTATGGTTTATATTTTCTCCCTAGTGCTATCTTTCTACAATCACTACTTTTTGTGTTGTAGAACAAAATCAACAACAACAACAAAAAGCTGTAAGTCTCAATTATTTGGGGTCTGCTACATGGATCTTTTCCTACCATTAAGATCTGCTACCATTGAAATTGGTAAAAAGCATATGTCAGTTAAGTTAGGAGTATTTAAATATTTATTTATAGCAGGGTTTGCAATATCATACTATATTGCTTGGTACGAGCGGTACATATTGGTTCGATAAAGGATTGGTATGCTTGGTACACTCAGTACCTTAATGTACCATGTGCGGATATAGCTTGGTACATATCGTACCGACAGCTGATTGGTACACCAATATGATACGATATTCAGAACCTTGATTATAGTTTCTATTAATACATTTTATGTCTTCCTCTATCTCTCCTGTCATTAATAATAATCATTTCACCTCTTCTAACTATCACATCTAGATCTTCTAAGCACATATACATAATATCTTAAACGAATTTTTTTTCATTTTATCCTTTATTGAAGAGATACATAATTGTTCATGAATAAAATTATTATTTATTTACTTTTCTAATAATTTTATACATCCACCTCAATATTTTTATCTTAGCAATACAATGTTTTTGTATATGTTCTTTTAACTAATCAACACTCAGATCCATAAAGGTATTGTTGGTCTAACAATTATCTTATAAAATTTTTCTTTTTATGTCAAACGTATCTGATGATCATACAAACTCTTGACACTTTTGTTATTTTAATCATCCTGTTTTTATCATATGAATAACATTTTCATCAATCTTTCTAGCTTGTTAAATAATTGACCCAAAATACCTAAACCTTTTACTGAAAGGAACTTCTTGCACAACTTAACTATATCCTCTTAACTATTCCTAGTATTACTAAAATTACATCTCATATATTCAGTCCTAGTCATACTTACTGTAAAAACTTTAGTTTCTAAAGATTGCCTCCATTACTCAAGTTTAAAGTTAACTTTATTTGGATTCTCATCAATTAAGAAAATATCATCAGAAAATTACATACTCGAAGGAGGTCTCTCTTGCAAAAAGCTAGTAAGTTCATCCATCACTAATGTAAAAAGATCGAGACTTAATGAGGCTCCTTAATGTAACCCTATACCTAGGGGAAACTCACTAGACATACTCTTTACAGGTCTAATACTAGTAGCTACATTATCAGATATATTTGCCCTTAATAACATCAATATAATTAGTGGATATAATTTTGTTTTCTAAAATTCACCATAATGAATCTTTGGAAATTGTGTTATAGGTTTTCTCTAAATCAATAAAAAAATCATATGTAAATCTTTCTTTATTTCTATACATTTATTCATTAATCATCCTAATAAATAAATAGTTTCTATTGTTGATCTTCTAAGCATAAAACCAAATTGATAAATATTTGTTTTAAGCCTTATCCTACTTCCGATAAATCTTTCCTAGAGTTTCATAGTATGACATGATTTTAATTCTATTGGAATTAGTAGTAGAATTAGAACAATTATATATGTCACCCGTATTCTTGTAAATTGGTATTAAAAAACTATTTTTCCATTCATCAAGCATCTTTCTAAATCTTATATTTTGTTAAATAAGTTAGTAAACCAAGCTACTTCTTGATCTTTTAAACTTTTTCAAACCTCAATAGTGATATCATTAACTCACACTCTTGACAATTTTCTATCTTTTTTAAGATGTCTTTTACTTCACTAGCTCTAATTTTACTAACAAATCCATGATTATTAAATCTACCACAACTATCTATAGTTAAAGCTAAGTCATGTGTGAAATGTTCATTAAATAATTATCTTTAATGCATCTAATATTGCCTAAATCCTTATACTTTCTTTTCTTAACTTTAGCAATTCGATATACATCTTTTTATCTATCTTTAGTGCCTAATTTGTTATGAAAATTATCATAAGCTTTATATCTTGCCATACTAACACATCTTTTAGCATCCTTTTTAGATTTTTTATATCTTTTAAACTTATCCTCATTTTTATAATTTTGTCAATCTTTAAAACATAATTTTTTAGTAATAATTGCTTTCTGAACTTCCTCACACAATCATCAACTTTCTCTTAAGGCTACATCTCTATCTTTAGCTTCAACAAGGATAACGTTTGTTAAACTCCTAATCTTAGTAACCATTATAATCCAAATAAATATTAATATTATCCTCATTCCAAGTCATCTATTTTTCCATCATATTCGTAAAAATCCTTGCATCATCTTAAAATTTCACCATCTGGTCTTAGTAAATTTTCTACTATCTTTTTTTTTTCATTTTCAGCAACAAATATCTAATACCATCAACCTATGTTGATTCGTTCCGTGAAGTGTAACTTTATAATTCTTACATATAATTTTATCCACCTTTCTAGTAAGAAAATAATTTGTTTACAATTATGATCACTCTTATAAGTAATTAAATATTCATCTCTATTTCTAAAGTGAATATTTACAATTATAAGATGACGGGCCCCTAGGTACCGAAGGCGTCTCGCGTCACTTTCAAGTGACGACCTAGACTGAAATCGGTTAAGATCCATGTCCATGAGATTTTACATAGTTTTACACTAGCTATCAGTGACCTAACG